>JADKXX010006627.1:0-221291 GCA_017310255.1 Butorides virescens | reverse complement strand
CTCCTTCCGCGCGGCGGCTCGCACACCGGCGAGTCCCGCCGAGGCGGCGGCACCTCGGGGACGTAGCGCGGTGCGCGGAGGGGCGGGCGTCCGAGCCGCCACCCCGGTCGCTGGAGGGCTGCGGCGAGGCGCCCCCAGCACCGGCGGCCGCTCCCCGCCCGCCGCCGCGCCGTGGGCAGGCGGCCGGCCGGCCGTTGGCCCTCCCCCGCCGTGAGGAGGGGGCGCGCGCGCGCCCGGCTCCCGCCGAGGCCCCTGCAGCCCCGTGAGTGGCGGCGCCCCCGCCTCCCCCGCACGGGCGGCGGCACGGCCGATTCCCCCCCCCGCCCCGCCACCCACGCTCCCGCCCCGCCGCCTCGCGGGGAGGCCCCGCCGCTCCGAGGGGTGCCGCGGTCTGGGGGTGTGTCTCCCTCGGGAGCGGGGGGGGCGCGCGGAGGAGGGGGCGCCCGGGCGGCCATTTCCAGAGCGGCGCGGCGGGGAGGGCGCGGGTTCGCGGCCGGCGGGCCCCCAGGGCCCGCGCTGGGGCCGTCCCGCTCCCTGCCCGACGGCGCCGCTCGGGGCAGCGCCGGGCGCCCTCGGAGAGGGAGCTGTGGGAGCGAGCGAGGGCCGTGTCCGGCGGAGCGACGGGGCGCCGTCTGCTCCGGGAGGCCCCGGCGGGCGAGGGCTGGGGCCTGGCGCGGCGCGGCGGCGGGCGTGGGCCCGGCAGGACGCGTGCGGCGGCTGCGAAGCCGTGAGCATCGCCCCTCGGCCTTGTGTTCCGCAGGTGGCCGCGTCCGAGGCCTCCCCGACGCCGACACCGTGCTGTGGAGAGGACGTCGGGCGCTTCGGTGGCGTGAGGGCGTCTCTGACCTCTCTGTTTGGCTGGTGGTCGCAGCTGGCAGAGCTGTTGCTGCTCCGATTCCTCCCTGCACTTGCAGAAGGCGGTGCTGCATAGTTTCTGGACTGGGTACTGCACTTTCTCCCCTTTGCACACTTCGAAATAGTTACATCTAAAACATTTTTTTAATGGAAGTTGTGGAGTGTCAGGTTTACATTGAGTAATTCAGGAGCAGCAATGCCAGTTCCCTAAGATGATTCTAAGAATGATCTTTTATTTCTTTAATTTTTTTTACTGTCAGCAAATCCTATTCCTGTCCGTAGAAACCTGCCTGGAGGCTGCAATCCTCAGAAACCTGCGTATTATAAAACTGATGAAAAACTGGCACATTTAAAGAATTTGTCTTACCAGTAGGAGCGCTGACGTGAAAGTTACAAATAATTGAATGGTAACTGAGTTGCTCGCTTTTGGCACCCTCCCTTCGCTTTCGCACATGTACGAACGTGTGCGTATACACAGCTTGTGTAGCTTTTTGCTACCATCGCGAGGTAGGAGGTAAATTAAAGTACACATAACCACATTCTTCAAAACCCTGGCTCAAGTTTTATTGACAGTGGAAGACGTAGAATAAATGAAGCTAACACAAATGAAGCACTGTTCTTTGTTCTTTTACTACCGATGTTTTGTCTCAGGGTTGTTTTTTGTTTGTTTTTTTTTTTTTTTTCAAGAAGCATCCCAAGCAGGAGCCCTGGTAGCCGTACTTCAGAGATAAGAAAACTGTTCTCTTTATAGCAGAAGCTTTTCCCTTCAGCCTGTGTAGTCAGCTTGTGTATTCGTTTCAGTGCTATCAAGACTTACCGTTTTCTTTTCTATCCAGCTCTGGTGTAAGCCACCCCAGTAAGGATGCTAATGCCAAAGAAGAGCAGCTAGCTACCTTTAGCCACTCATAAATATGAAGCTAAAGAGCAGTATCTTGACCTTGGCTCTGTGTCTGGCGGTGCTGTAATACATGTAATGCATTCATCAATAAAAGGAAGCGTTGCTAATCCATAGTCACGTGCCAGACAGCTTATCCACACAGGAGAACTATAGCTTATACTACCTCATATGGAATGTCTGAGAATTGAAGAGAAACATGAGGAAGGAGTAACCCATAATAAAATGGCTGAGAGATCCTGCAAAGTCTGGAGAAGAAACAGCAATAAATGATACCTGATAAAACTGTTTTCATAAAATAAACTCCCCATTTTGAACGTATTCGTGTGGATTCAAAAGCAATTGACTCATTGACTTTTTCAAGCGAACCCGTGTTTAGAAGCCTGCTGACCACGTGGTGCAGGGTTCCTGCAAGTGGTCTCAAATTGGGTACCCAAAGCTGTTAGTTACTACTGGGACCCAGCTGTTGAGCTGTAGTTAGTTAAAAAAATTCAGAAAACATTGCTGTGGTTTCTGTTGAGTGCTAGTAATACAAAGAGATTGCTGTTCTGAGGAAATTACACTGATGTTTTCATACCCGGTGGAAATTTTATACTGCGTAGAGAAGTAACTAAAATTTGCCAGTTAAGTGTAATTTTTCTGAAGGTTTATAAGCAGCAAGATAAAGTACTCCATCTACTCCCAAGAAGTGTACTGACAACAAGATAAATGGGAGTCTCTCCTGGATACTGCCACCTCGTGAGTGTTCTCTAAGTGGAAGATAAAGCAGCATAGCTATATAGAGACTGCATATATATACAGACTAAAAATAGAAACAGGAAAATACTAAGGCTATCACTGTACCCGTCAGGGTTGTTTTTCAAGTAAGGAGATGCTACAAGTGAAATTTGAAAAATAAATATCTCTTAAACTTTGCATTAATTTGGAGACTGAAACTCAAGGAGGGCGGATCACCAAAGGGAACTTCATCAAACAATCAAGCAATAGGAAGCCTTAAGAACTCTCCTGCATCTCGTCAGTCAAATCTCAGTTGGGAAGACCCATTCGACGCATTGTACGTATTGTACTGCAGCTTGAAAAGCCTGCCGTTTCCTTTCAGTTGCAGGTATGTGGCTTTCAGAAGAGCTGGAACAACAATGCACAACAAGAAGCCAAATGTTTCCATACTGCTGGCCGTTCAGTCAGGTCTCCATATAAAAATCGAAGCTGATGAGACTTTTTTTGCTCTGGGGAATTGCGTGCATTAACGCAATCTAAAAGCATTTTTAAAAGAGCCCATTAGCTCTTTAATTGGAAAGGGCCTTTGAAATTGCGTTGTACTTCCTTTATGCCGTAAGTTCTGGAAAAGGAAGGAAAAAGAAGATCATAACTATACTTTCTTTGCAATTAATTCTGAAAATGTAGTTCCTATAGAAACGAGATGATTATGCATTTACCTTCAACAGTACTGTAAGTGAAGATTACAGTGCCTCTTCAAAACAAATGAAATTAAATAATCTTCGAATCACTGCTCATTTACCACGAAATATTAAACATATCAAAAATACTTCTGCTATATTTAATTGTCTTGTGAACATTTCCTCCAATCACCGTTCTAGCACTCTGAGGTTTCTGTAGCAAGAATTCAAACTTTTAAAAGTGCGTTTCCTGTTGCTCTCAGTATCTACAGTAAGTATTTTCAGATTTATAAAACTGCTTAGGCGTCTGAATCTCTGAAGAGTTGGGCTCGCCATGGTGTTCTCATGTTTTCTTTGCCCGTTTTTAGCATATTATTTGGCATCTAGGTAGAGTGAAATCACAGGCTGAATCATAATTTGGACCTTATCATTAAGTGTGCCTCTGTCTACAAACAAAAAGAAAAATGGTTTAGCACCCACATACGCATATCAGCATATGGTTTAAAGTTTCCAGAAAGCACTTTTAACAGTAAAAGAACTCAAAGCTTCACATTTTAAACATTCTGAAAAAATATTTTTTAAAATGCTGTTGATTTAATCATTTACAATTTCTTGAGAAAAATAATGTTTTAAAGAACTACGATTACTTTTGTCATGTAAAATTATTACTAAGCTTGAAAGAGAACTCAAAAAATAAATTGGAAATCAACAGCTGTTTTTCCATGTCATGCTTTTTACACTGCCACCATTTTTAATCAGCACCTAATACCTTTTTAGTCCAGCTGCTTTTACATATGCACCCCCTCCATTTGACTATTTGAGAAATGGTTGGAACGGACTTAACAAGTGTTCTGTTGAGTTAAAAGCTGGTCAGTGGGTTTAAATGAAACTCTGTTTCATTCACGTAAAGCCCATACTTGCAGTTTTGCTATGTGCAGAGTGAAACCTGCAAACAGTGTTTGAACCTCCTAAATCCAAGGGCGGGCACATTGATGTTGCGTAGCTCTTCTGGTTGTGAGCAGGGTGCATTGAGGAGCTGTTGGAGGTGGGCGTGTTGCTGTCCATGCCAGAGGTGACACTCTTAGTTTGCTGAACGAGAAGAGGACCTGTGCAGGAGGTACAATTGCTGCATCAACAGGACCTGCATTTTTGTGACAAGATAGATACAATTCAGAATTTAGTGGCATGAGGCATGCTGTGTGAGAATCAACACAGGCATGTATCTGTTGAGTTCAAATCATGATGTTTACCAAAATAATACCTTTCTGTAGTTCTGCATAGCTTTTGTGCATGCTGCAGTAATTCCCCAGTGGGAATCCCCGAGTTCTTCATAGCCATACCAGTTTTCAGGGTGGTAGGCAACCCCCTCACCTCAGCCATCACTCAGTGGGGAAGGTTTCATAAAATGTATGAGCATATATCACTAAATAATTTCAGACCCGATAAATAGTCTGTTCTTTCTGCTTTTTTCATCACAGAGGTGAATGTTTCATCATATTATCCTTTTAATCACCTTTGAGGTGTCCCCAGTTTATTAAACAATATTCAGCAAGCATGAGTCATGTCTTTAGAAACTACAAATCAGAAATTTTATTTTAATTTTTTTAGAGGACACCAAATTATTCTGGAGGAGAAGCTGTTGCTCTTAAATAACAGTAGAAAGGTTAGTGAAATAAAACTACTGCTCATTTACTAAACATCCAGTTCCCAAGAGCTGGAAGTTAAGCGTTTTTTTCTAACTTTTCAAAGTCAGGAAGGCCAGGATTATATGCATCTCCTTCTGCAAAAGAATGATACATTGCCTTCTATGCTTAATTACCCACCTTCCCTTTATTTGCCCAGAAGCACGGCCATAGCAAATACAAATTCTCAAATTAAAAAAGCAAAGTTATGATGTATCCCTGTTCACCTGGTTAAATTATAGATGATGGACATAGAGGGACATTATGTACTTCCATCTTACCTGAGGATTACACGAATGTTGGAGGTAGGAAGACTTTGAGAAAAGCACTGAACTATTCTTAAATCACAATCATATGAAAGCTAGCGGAAAGAAAACTAGCTTATTATTTTCTTAATGTTTTCTGGATCTTACTCACTGTTTCTTTACTTCAATTTCTGTGAAAAGTATGATGTCATAGCATTAAGAGATTGCTAGTAATTTACTAGTGTAATGTAAGAGTATCTCACAGGTGAACCCAACCTGCATTTCCAAAATTAGCATTTTCTCTCTCTCAGTGATTTCAGAGGCCAGCTACACAACTTTTGTACTCTTCTAAGGAAGAGGATATAGCTATCACTGCTGTTCAAAAGCTGCTCTAAATCATAAAACGTTATTTAGGGGTAATTTTACCAAAGTTCTAGTACTTGTCATGCACGTAAAGCAAGAAGAGCAATAATTTTATTGGCAGACAAGGAACAAACAAATCTGTGACGTCATTTGCCATTTGTTGGAGAGAGGGCAATTTAGGTGGGCAGCTTAAGGTATGTACCATTGCTTCCAACCTTTATTCAACATCATCTGTTGGCTTCTTTTTCAACCTTGATATAGTTGTTAGTTAACCTATCAGTACTTTTAATTACATTACACATGTAATTATGTGAAGAACAATATTATGAATTATGATTATATGAAGAACATGAGCTACATGCAAGAAAATATGTTGCAGATATAAGCTTACAGAATGTGCCTTGTGACTACATGAAAGTCTCAAGTATGATACAGCCAATAAATACCCAAGTCTAAGTTTATCATAAGGTAGAAACAAGGGCTGTAATGAATAAACAATTTATTTTCAGAAACTAACTTATATTCAACTGAGCATCCATTTTTTGGCAGTATTTCACTGAGTATTATTGGAGCTATTAATTTTGACAAAAGTGTCATGCATTCAGAACAGTTCTTCTAACCCCGAGAACCATTTCTGCCGTCAAGATTCTTCACGCAGAGATGGAAAGACTCCAAAAACATCAGTGCATTACATAATAATCCCACGTACAGCGACTGCAGACAGTAGAAAGCCAGGGGTTTATGTCACTTGGTAAACAAAGTCATGATCTGGTGTCTTCTCACATTTTGGATGGGTAGGAACAATAACATCACTCTTCTCAAGCAGCAGGACTCCTGTGCTAGTGAATTAAATAGTCCTGGGGGCCATTCTGTGGCCTAGATGGCAACTAAAATGGTCTGGCCACAGTCTTACTATCAAGCTCTCACAGCCTGCAAACAAGGGTGGCCACATCCAAACGCTGTGTGCTCCCAGAAATCATCTGGGAGGCTGTTGGCTGAGCCAGGCCAAAACCAGACCCATTCCCTCTCTCTCCTCCCTGAAGGTGCAGCTGATCAAATTCCAGTGCCTGTATCCTTAGACTGCTTATTTTAGTACTGCATATGTAGCCCTTCAGCTTTTGTTTACCTTACAAGTTGCACGGATGAAATCCTTAAAACCTTCAGTTAAATTTGTCGTGTGACTCTGTCGCTTGACTGTGAGGTACCAGATGGTGATAAAGAGAAAATAGGCTTTGTTGCAGTTCCGTAATTGAAAGCCAGATGGTGTTACTAAGGCTGATAAAGGGAAAACAATAATATATCCCTGCCCTACTCTGCCTCAGATTCTCAGCTATTGCTATGGAGCTGAAAATCCATCTGTTCAGACATTACTCATATCATGCAGCTTTTTTGGATGCAAATTTCTGAAACTGCAACAGGTGCAGGCACTTGCAAACTTTTGTAAGTTTCAAAGTACATTAGAATAATACTTAGGGTGCAATTTTAAATCAATGTCTGTCAGAAAATGAAAATATTTTAATCTCTGCAACTGATAACAATCTTGTATTTTACACAGAGAGACAAATCCTTAATGTTAACTGAATAAAATGGAACTAATCTAATAGGAGACTAGTCATCTAGAAGAAATATGGCATCACATTTAATGTAATTAAATCTGAACTTTTATCTATAAATATCAATAAATAGGTCTAGAAAAATGGCTGTTCTGCTGTTTCAAATTAATCAGTTTTTATTAGAAAGTTTCGCAGAGTTTACTGATTTGGCTTCTTTTGCATGAGAGAGTTTTCATCTGTCATCAGTGGTTGCATCACCGAAGTAATAGAATGGTTGTAGACATTAAACAAAAGTTGAAGCTAGCAGGGCATCAGCGAGACAGAAGAAACAAAAACATGTTGTTTTCTTGGCAGAAAATAGTTTACTTAATATTTAGGATGATGTTAATGTCCATAAATAAATTTGTAAGTCAAGGACATATAAATAATTAAATAACGACTTTCATGAACTGATTAGCGTTGTTCTTATTCACAAAAAGGGTATCAACTCTGCATGTATTTATCAACAAATCTGGTAAAAAATTGTTGCGGATACCCTAAAAACTACACCCTGTGATTTCTATTTTCATTTTTCTTTTTATTTGGTGCTGTAAAAAGGGAAGGACCATTGTCTGACTTGTTGCAATCCCGTATGTTTCAGGACTTATGATGATTGAATGTTTTAGGCGTACACTGTGTGTGAGGCAACAGCTAACTGCTGGGCCACGTTGTGTCTTCTGTGCAGGGGGTGTGTGTGTGTGTGTGTGTGCTAGGTAGTGTCTTGGTGTGTGGTTTCAACCTTAGCACCACCAGCAGAGAAGCTGCTTGGATTATATCAGCTGGGCACTCAAGTGTGTTTTGCAGTGCTCTAAGCAAAGACGCAAAGCAAATTCATACCTTGAAAGAGCTCCTTCAGTAATTTGATTTGTTTACGTAGGTGTGCCCACCTTGCAAAGAATTTATATAAAAAAAAATTATAACATTTCAAAAATAAACTGCTTGTTGTTGATAAAAGGAATGCTGTTGCTGTATACTTACATCTACTTTCAACTGAACTAGAGTTTGTACAATATTTAAATATTTGGATATTTTGGTTCATGGCCCAGATTTGAAAGAGAAGATAGTGTAGTTCATGAATGAGGTGAGCAGAATTGCTACTCATCGGGTGATGCTTGGCACAGACGACTGAAGAGAAGTCACACACAGACCAGAAATTAATTCAGTGAAAGGACTTAGTGTTCCCCTCCAATCCTTTCCCAGGGGATTCCAGAAGTCTGCTTGTTCAGCTGGGAATTGTAGAAAAGAGAGAATTCTGGTCTGTATGAATCCCCCTTCTCTCCTCCCCAGCTCACCTTCTAGTAACTTTTGAAGTGAATAGGCCAGACTCAAAACTCAAGGTTGCCTAAGCTGTCAGCAGATCTACACCTGCAAAGACTGACCTTCATCAGCTAATTTGGTGTCTCCCAGATGCGGCTTATGTACTTGAATTACACATGTGGTGACAAGTTCATGAAGATGTGCTCAAGTATCTGTCTCTTTCTACTAAAAATTTGAGTAAGGCAAAACCTCCTTTTTTTTTTTTTTTTTTCCCCCTGAAAAGTCTAAATACAAGCTAGATTATATTCTTACTGAAACTCCACAAAGGCAGGGGAGAAAAAGTTCCATATTTTCACTTTTGCTGCCTGGGAGGAGCTGGGATGGTGATGACCCATTTAGTGGTGATTACCATTGAAATCCCACACCTAAGTAGTGGTTTTATCTTGCATAAAATTTCTAAAGTTATAGGTAAGAGCTACTCTGCAACTTTGTATCAGAGAAGTCACTAACGAACATGCAAGGATAAACTTTATTTGGTGTACTCAAGTTCTTTTATATCTCTATACCCATGCAAATGCACAAAGAAACTTAAAAGAACACTTCAAATGGCTGTATTTTAAGGGTGTAATGGGTACAGTAAGGCATAGCAACATAACATTTCATACAAGAGTTTCTCACAGTAATTGTCAAAGCAATTTCTGTTGAACCTTGCAGCTATGTACAACATTTTCTAAACCAACATTACTTTAAAAATTCTTTAGCAAATAACTATCTTTCACATGTGTTGACAAGCTCATTCATCACTCTGGATTTATTGGGAAAATAGAGTATTCAGGAAAAAGACAAGACATTGGATCTACGTTCAGGTAACTTCTTTGTTCACAGAGGTGTAGCCATGTGAAATTAATGAAGGCATACAAGTCAATCAGATAATTTGGTTATACATGTTCTTCCGTTCTTTCTCTCTGCCTTACTGTATGTAGTACTTGTAAAAGTCTTCTATTTTCAGGAAGAGTTACTGACTCTCTGTCCTTCAGTGTTTTCACTAAGTACTAAGGACTGGTCCTTCAAGGTATGCTTACTATTTAAAAATCAAATCAAGTAGGATATTTAAAGCTTGAAACGTTCAACATTCTTAGCTGTTACTGAAGGGTTAGATGACACGTGTGCATGGATCCATACTCACTGTGTATCTTATTACATACCATAGCCTGGAATGCATGCAGGTTTCTTTATTAGAACATCATACTGGTCATGACTGATAACACTGTCAATAAGGTAGAGGTAGATATAGATATGGATATGGTTCCCACAACAGTGCCATCTGTTAGAGGAAGATTTATCATGCCAGGTTTGACAGCCCAAAGGGAGACGAGGCTGCTGCAGCTCCACGTCCCCAGGTCTAACCAGCAGCATGGCTGAAGAGGTATCCACAGTAGGCACATACACAGAGACTGTATATATATAGTGCATATATACATCTATAGATGTCCAGCCACACAGATCACAGACAGACATTCCCTCTCCTGCTCCCCTCTCTGACTGAGTAGGATGGAGGTTCACTAGAGAGAGTATGTATGTATATATACACATATATATACACACACATATGTGTATGTATATGCGTACAAGGTGGATCCCCCCAGCAGCTGGGCTCAGACTCTCAGTCTGCCCAGTAGTTGCCCTTGGATCCCAGTCTCTACAGTTGCTGGCACCTGGACACACAGACCACCAAGACCACAGCCCCACTCCAGTGACTGTTGCAGACTTGTGCACACGCACACATGCACATCCAGAGCCAGCTAGGTCTTCCCTGGTCTCACAGCCAACCGCACTGTGCTCTTGCACTGTGCTCTTTCCCCTAGGAACATGCAGGGCTCTCAGCCCCATAGCTGGCCCATGGGGACCCAGTCAGCCCCTCGCTCCCAGGCCACCTCACCTACTCACTGGCTTGTCCTCCTTGGTCCTTGCTGGTGACCACGCACTCACTCACAGCTCCGCACTGCTCCAGTTGGCAGCATCACCAGCACATGGCCCCCCTGACCCTGTGCTTGTGCAGATGGGCCTGCGGTGGCCTGGTGACTCCTATGAGGAGCTTAGGACCAGCCAAGGCAGGGTATTATTTGGAGTCCCCCTCCTGCCAACGACTCTCTGCACTCTTTAGGGGATGGGAAGACAAGCTTTTATCATGTAATCTAGCACCTTCATTTCCTGTCTCTGTGGTACCTCTCCTCTCGTCAGCAAAGCACAGGTGCAAGGCAGAACAGTAGAGCACTGCAAGCGGTCAGTGCATTTTGAGGGGTCCAGAGGGAGCAGTGAGGGAGGCGGACCTATACCCTTGGTTATAAGGGCCAGCGACCCATGAGGCGCTGGCAAAATCCAGCCTGCCAGAAGCAAGCCCCAGCTCTGTTCTGTCATCTGAGATTATCTGGGTAGTTAGTGAGCGGAGAAACACACCCATCTGCCCCCAGCCCCTGAAATTTCACAGCTTGCCTTGCCCAAATAACTGTATTTTTTTTTAAAAGTCCCAGTTTCATGATTGTAAGATCCTCAAGTGCTAATTACCCTTACTAAAGTTGCCTCATCAATTGCTGATAGAAAGTTGCCTCTGTCAAATGCTGACAAAAAGTTGATCCTCATCACAACCAACAAACATTCTTCACAGGCCACATACAGCAGAAAAAAAAGTCTTCCCAAACCCATCACCAAGTTTTATATATATCTTGTATTCTGCCTTAAAACAGTGCTCTCAGCATAAACCCCACTGAGCAGGGCTCATAGAGGAAGAAAAATTGAAACTAAAATTATTTTTAAAAGATGATCTAAATTTTATTTTCTAGACATTCATATGCCATAATGTGAGGAAGGATAGTATGGGGTCTTCCACAGGTTGCAGTAGGTGACATAGTTCCCAGCAAGAAGTTAAGCTTTCCTTTTCCTCAAAGAAGTGAAATTCCAGTTTCTGACCTCACAGACTTTAAGCCAACAGCTATTTACTAGAGGACCAGCCTTCTCACAGGGGTTAATCTTGCTGCTCTTGGACCTAGGGGGTTAAAACACACACCTATTCTAAGAGTGTGGTATTGAAAACAGTAGCTGTGGGATACTCATGCTGAGGGGTCTGGAAACAGAGTAATTTTGGGGCCAATGACCTAGTAGGCAAGACGTAGGGCTGCATAGATGGGTAATTAATTGGGGAAACATGCAAAAACAAATGTATCATAAAATTTTCTTCTCTACCTTGCCATATACATTCATTATAATTACATCTTAACTGTTAAGAGCCAAGGCATCCTCTCCTTCTGCATGTCTTAGATGTGAACCTAAAAGAAGTTCTGTGAAGTCTTTAATTTAATGCACACCTGCTTAAGCAGAACAGGGGCTTTTGCAGTAAATTTTATTATTTGTCCATGAAGGAAAGATTTCAGTCATTTAAAATGCTGTAAAAAAGGGATTTAAAGCCAGCAAACAGTGCAGGTAGCTGAAAATTTGCTGAGACATGTTATTCTTGTGCACCAAAACAAACCCTGAGCTAGTTTTTGTTTTAAGCTGGCGCAGAACCAACGTGGGCAGCCTCACACCTACTTCCTCCATCCATTATACCCATAGCACAGCATGTTCACTCTGTTCTTACCATCCATTTAACAAGGTATTTCTTTGCAGGCCAGGTTTTGAGCAGCAGCTTACCTTTCCAGGCTTCCTCTACTCCAGATTCTTTAAAAAAGCTTGTCCCCAGGTAATCTTAGTGGCCCAAGCCCAACAGGCACACTGCGCAGCTCCTTCAGCTCTCACCCAGACACCCTGCGCAGGTTGGGACTGCCGCTGCCTCTGGTGTGTACCCGTTGCCGATCAGTCTCCTCTCCAGCAGTGGTGGCTCCAGCCCTGATTGTGGTGGAAGAATAGAAAACAAAAGCAAAATCAAAATAAGCCAAATCAGATCCTTCACCCAGGAAAAGAGTCATTGCTGGTAGATTTACATGGCAAAGTATCATTTGGGGATCCAGGAATATTTTCCACCTGTTGCTCCAACACGGGTGGTATGTTTTGTGAGTGACCATAATCCAGGAATTCCTACGGGAATTGTATGGGAATAACAGGTTTGGCAGACCGTTGTCCTTTGAGTTCCTATCTTTACAGCAAGAAGTCTGGGATCAAGAGAGGCACACACATATTTAGTATTTGATGTGTGTCCTTTCTCAGAGCTCAGTCATGCACATGGATGCCTCAATTTCTCCATTTTCTCCAGTCGATAGTTCTCAACCTAAGTGAGACCACAGATAAAGGCACCTGAGATGGTGTCAGTCACTGCTATTAGGCAGCAGCCCTCTTCACCTCTAAACTGGCATTTCTTGTAGTGTGTTTAACCACATCATCTTAGCACAGTTGTTCTGTTGAAGCCTGACATCCTCCAATTCCCCACTCCTTTGAACTGATTGGAGCAAAGTGGCCTGGAAAGTGAGGAGAAGCCACTCTTTCTTCCTCAGCTTGTTCTTGCTCAGAGCACCTATTAGGTGATCGGACACTGCTTTTTCTCCATTTTCCAAACAGAGTTAAAATATTTCAAGACTGCTTTCAGGGCTCTGTTAAAATTAATACATGTATAACAAACACCTTTGGAAGCAGCACCAGAATGTTCTCAGACGCAACCCATGTGCTGTTTTTCACCTGCTGTGGATTGTTTTGCTTAGTCAGTTCATCTCACCAGTGTTAGATTCTGCCTTTTACAGGACCCCTGTATCATCATGGGTTTTTCTTCCCTCCTCCATTCCCTGAACTAAGTGGTTGCAACAGGCACTTTGGAGAGGGACTCAGCCTCACAAGTTGGTCATGACATGAACAAGCGTGGGAGGATACACAGAAAGAGGAGCACACCATACATTTCCTGTAGCACCTTTCTGAATGTATGAAGTTTGCTTTTCAGAAGAGCAAAGGGCCCATCACTGGAGATAAGTTCTGACTCTCCAGTTGATTTTGAGGATGAATGGCTACAGCGAAGACATCACTTCAAGCAGCACTCAATAGGGCAGGGTGACCTTTTCTATATTCTGGATTCACTCTTCAGAATAACCGGGGGCAATACCCCACACGGGAGAGGAATAAGTTTTAGGGGACCGAGAATTGTTTGGCCTTCACACAGGGACTTGAAAGATGCCTGTCATTCCTTAGAAACAGCATGAGGAGAAGAGGGAAAGGGAAAAGTAGATAGTTTAGGCATTTGCTCATATAAAGTGCAGACTTCCATTACTCCAAGCATTAGCAGGAGAGCCTAAAAAAAAAATAAAATCAAAGAGCAGTACATGAAATAAAAATGTGCAAAGAGAAATTTTCCATCTGTCATCTCTGACCGAAGTCAAACAATTCTTTGTGTTGAATACAATTTTCAGGTACAGCAGGTCAATGTCAAAAACAAACCCATGTCTGTTTCACATTCAGGGACAACCCCTTAGCCAAGGAAAGCTTTGTTTTGTATTTAAAATCTTCAGAACAGAGTGTCTAGACATACAGCTGGTATGTTTGGGTATTTAAAGGACTTCGCATTTTTAGCGGGACATTTTTATTATTCTACTTTGCTGTTCAGAGGGATAACCTATGAATTTCTCATCCACAGAAATAACAATCCTATGGAGTATCCTACAAAGTATTACCAGTTCATTTTACATACAAATGAATTTTTGAAATTTTTTCCTAACATTTTCATCAAATTTGAAAAAAAAAAAACCAAAACACCAAAAAAAAGGAAGAAAGAAAGAAAACAAGTTCAGCTGCTGGTCTTTTCAGCAGCAGTGGTGCAGTTGCAACTTCATGTGTAGCAAGGACAGGAACAAGAACAATGGCTCATTGAAAGTAAGGTTGATATCTGCTTGGTTGTGTGCGCCAAATGGCAGCTCACGTAGGAAAAGGGAGCTGACAAAGCAAACCTTAGAAATCTACAGCTTTCTTATAATAAGCACATGAAAAATCTTGGTGGTCAAGGGTAGATGCCAGAGGCTGGTGCCAACACAGAAGATTGGAAAAAACACCTTGATAATTGTGGTTATAGACAAAAATTTAAGATAAACAAGGAATATTTTGTCTGCAGTTGTGACTATTACAATATTTGCGTCTGAATCGGACCAGATCAGTATCTAATGCTTTAGCTGACAGAGGTTTACTCTGTTTTCAGTGACTTTTAAAATGTACTTTTAGTGGCAATTCTAATTCAACAATATATGTCCTCTAAATGCACTCTGTAGCATTCCCCTCCCACGCCATATGTGAGCTACATTTTTATAACAAGAACAAAGAGAAAAATAATGGAGCTTTGCTGCTGTTTAGTGAATGGAAATTTTCAGGGTTGCTGGATAGCACTGCATTAGTGGTGGGAAATCAGGTTTTCCCACAGGGGCTGAAACATTTTGACTGACAACTCTGGCTTAAGGATCACTCAGGAAAGAAGCACGCTGCATGTTAGAAGGCAATCCCGGTTATTACTGTGCCACAGACACTTTTTTGGAGGTATGTAATTCCCATTGGGCTGTACAAGTGTTTCACGGACACTATGTTAGATTTAGCCCCCTTCTCTCTTATTAAAAAAGAAAAGGTAGAGGAAAGGCAAAGCAGCAGAATTGCACCTTTTTACTTAACTATCCAAACCCAAACTGTCAATAAACAGGGAAGATTAATGACGTCGTCTCAGTGGAAAGTGTCTTCTTTTTCTTTTAAATAAGTGACCGCTTGCAGACAACTGGGCACAAAAAGTCAAATAATGCAGAACTGAGGTGTCGCAGTTTTGCACTACACAGTTCCTTTAAAAGACATGTAAAACTGTATCTGTACTTCCCGCAGAAGCTTGGATTTTCTTAAGCTGGGATTGTTTTGAATCATGGATTTGAGAACTTTGGGAACTGAAAACAGATAAATTGATATTTTGCATCTTGCATTCAGATTCTTACTCAGCCATTACTTTACTCTTACAAAACTAGAATCATTAGAAGAAACTGATTGGAGGCCCATAAATGTTCATTAAACATGTTCATTAAACTTCGTCAGGAGTTTTGCCGGAGGAAGGCTGTAAAACCTGGCCTTTATAAAATACGGACTGATTATAAGTTTCAAAAAGAGAGAAATTTTCTACCATCGTGTGGTCATGGAAGTAACAGGAATTCAATGTAGCTGAGGCAGAGCAGGAGCAGTTTATTCCTATAGCTACAGGAGAGTTACAGGGTTGATATACCTTTAGGGTGTACAACCTGTTCTTCACCAAACCCTGTCAGATAAGCAGGACTGCAGTAGATTGCAACAAAAAGCGGTAGCATGTGGGTTACTTCATACAGGGAGGCTCCAGACAGTCAGGTAAGGGAGCTCTGGGCAGTGTCTCTTTTTTTACAAATAATTCACTGCTTTGTTAATTAATTTGTGCCAATTCAGTTAGGCCAAGCTGACATGTATTTCTTAACTCATGAGGCCTGCAAAGGATTTAAAGGATTTAAAGCCACTGTGAAATTCCTGCTAAATTCAAGAGTAAATATTTCTGTTCTTGAAGGCTGACTTTCATGAAATTTTGTACTGAAGACTCATTCTGCTGGGCTGCTGAGCAGAAGAAGGTCCCTGAGGCACCAGTTTATGTATGAAAGGTTTTCTCAGCTATGGTGAGAGAAGATAATTGAGGTTCACACTTAAACTGGTGCAAACAGTGTGCTTTGCATCAATACAAGGCAGATGTGGAGGGATTTTTCCTGGACATATCTGCAGTAGTGTAAAGCACTTGAAAAGAGCTACTTATGCCTTAAAACCCGGATGGTTAATTCTGCAGAAAATGGGTGCAGGCGCAGGATAAGCATATGCCTAGACAACAGCCACCTGCCAACCCATAGATACCACGCAATTTGGCAAACAGGACTGTAAGGCATAAGTAGAAACCATTTAGTCAATTCCTTGCATGAGTGACTGATCCTAAACGAGGGAAGGACTGAAAAACTACTGTGTAAATTCAATTCTCAGTGTAAACAATCTCAAAGCCCTAGTCTTTAACTTTCATGTAATATTCAAATGTCGAAATATTCAACCCCAGATTTGTATGGTGAATGGATCACATGGTGAATAGAATGAGGGACATTTCAGGAAAAGGCGTAATTAAGCTTCACTTTTTTCTGTCAAAGGAACAATAAAAAGTCTCGGTTAGCTTTGCTTAGCTGGTTAGGCACAGAGCAAATTAATATTCAGTAAATATCCACACTTCTTTTTTCATGAAAGATACCTTCCACACAGCAGATTCTGACACAGGTCATCAGCCACTCTCCCCCTCTATTCCTCAAAATGCTATTTTAATGGTTGGCTTTTCTCTCCCCCTTAAATAGCTTTTAGCCAGCCATTATGACTTAAACAGCAACTGAGACATGAAAAACAAAGTAACTGTAGTGTGAAGGTTAGATCAAATGACAAACCATTGGCATCGCACTGCTGAATTTCTTCTTTTATCACAAACTGCAGTTTTCCTGTTACTGCACTTTCCATACATTATTTTCAGTGGAAAAGGAGGTTACTCATGTGTAACTGGTAGCGTATGGTCTTTGCAGCAGTCCTGTAATCATGCATTCAGTGTGTAGTATGATCACAGGAAACCTCCAGAAAACTATCCCATAGGTATTTGGTATAACCTTACTACATAGGTTTGAAATAAAAATTTCATTATTTGTTTTTTGATGATTCCTTAGAGGATTAAGAAGCTGTGAGGAAAGGAGAGAAGTGAAGGCATGTTTTCACAAGCAAGATACTTGGTCATCTTCACCAGCAGAAAATGGTCCCTTTTCCATTGCTTCTCCATGCCTTTGCAAGATTCCCACTCTTAGATCTAGGTTTTAAATTCTCAGAGGAGGCTTGAGGATCTTATTTTGTTTGGTTGAACCTTTGCTATGTTCTAACGATTCAGGTTAAAATTACCTGGATTGATTACTGCTTTTGTCATCTCAATATCTCACTTGTTTGGTTAATGAACTGCTCAGAGGAGAAAGAATGCTTTTCAGATATGCAGCATGTTCTGTCCAGCCTCTCTTCCAAGTTGTGGCAGCATCTAAATCTGCCTTAGTTCTGACTTAAAGGTTGCAGATAACACTGTTAGCTGAGAAAGACTGACTAGATTTCAGGAATCCAGCATCCTGAAAATGATCAGGCAGTTTGGCAGCTTTTCTGTCTGTATGACTAGGAGGCTGTAGTCCCAAAAACCAGGGCAGAGCTGAATTAATCTAATCTTTTCTCAAGAGTCCAGGAAAGACAAAAGTAATAGGAATAATCACATGTGATTTCAGTCTGAGCCACAGAGGAGTGTAAAGGTTTCTGTCACACTCTTCTGGTGGCAACAGCAGTGTATCCCTATGTGGTGCTAGAAAGTGCTCATACAGTCAATGCTTTTCAGAAATGTCCTTCCTTCTGTCTCCTCAAAAATAAAAAAAGGGGATTCCTCACTTCCCAACACACACAAAAAGACATTACAGGCTACAGATAATTTCATTTGTTGGCATTTAAGTGAAAAAGCCTGCTTTTTAAGAGATGGATCACACTTAAAATGCCACCAAAAAGCCAGCTGATCTACATACACACTTTGGCTATAAAATCTAATACACCTGACAAAGAGTGTAAATTAGATGTCAAGGTCACAGGCTACAGCACCTTTTTAAACTGACAAATCTATGTCTTTAGCATGCAGTAGTTTCGCTGCCAACAGTAGTCTGTATTTCAGTTGGCAGATTTCCACACATAAGGAATGATGTGCTTATGCTGCAACTGACTTATAAACACGTCATGTTAACAGAGTAATTACAGACTTACACAAGCAACACAATTTGCAAAACAATTACTTTACTTTTCAATGCTAGATGGTTTTATTGTGTACCAGAAAATAATTCCAAGTTTCAACATATCTCACTTTCTATTCTGCATCTTTGAAATGGAAACTTTGTAGAGAAATGCATAAGGTTCATTCATCGCTGAAGGACTGTATAAAGCTCTTACTGACTCTCTCTGCAGGGGTAAATTGCATCCTAAATGCACATAAATGAGTATTGTGAGAAAATAGTAGACCTGTATGACTAACTAACTAACATAGGACTCAGAGTTTTCACTAAATATGGGCTTAAAAAATAACATTTAAATAAAAAAAAAAAACCACAAGTCATTCATTCAAGAACATAAAGAACATCTTTCTATAGAACTGAAAGAGATTTTTATGTAGTCTTTATAAAACTGTGAAAATTTGCTTTAGAAGAACAAAAACAATCTATAAACATTAATCTAGTAAATTAGTGTACAGAATCTTGTGTTTCAAGATGTGAAACACAATATGATCACTATTCAGAATATGATCACTACTCAGAGAACATGTATGGTAGCTGTGGATGAATGACACTCCCCCCCCCCCCCCATTACCCAAACCCACAGACCCCACACTCAGACAAACCACATCTGGCCAAATGTATCCAAACTACTCACTGTCTCTACATGGAGAATCAGTTTAATTTGGGGTATCATATTCAGTAACGCTTATCTAGACTTCACTTGGCTTAAAATCCTCAAATATCCTGTGTAAATACCACTTGTGGAATAACACAGTAGTGTAAAGTTAACAGATGGAGATTGTCAAATAATTAATATAACATCTTAGTTAATATTTGTCTCAGGAGTTCAGTTGTTTTCCAGGAATATAGTTTGGGCACATGCCTGCTCAAAAGGCTAAGAATCTGAAGTATCTTCCTCCAGTTACCTGTCATAATACAGTCTTCACAACAATGTCAGGAGTCTGCAAATAGTGATGCCATAGTATTATCAAGTGTATGAAAAGTCCTCAGTGCATTATTTGTACCTTTTCATGGATAGACATTTCAGGATTTCTAACAGAAAATACTGCAGAACTGGTGTACAATATTACTGATATATTACAATGTTCAGGGCAGCGTAGTTCATGCCTGACATGGCTGGAAAGCACTTGCAATGGCAGCTGAACACTCATTGTGTGGAGGTGGTATCTCTGCCATTGTAGGCATGAGTTTAGCCCTTCTTAATTTTCCTGTTCCTTCTGCAGGGCCAGTGGAACAAGAATGGAGCTTCCTGCCCTGTTCTCTCTGTTACTGGCCACAGATAATTGGTTTTCTCAAGACAGCAAACAGGACTGTGTTGCCCTTATTCTTGAGCTGTCATGCAGTGAGGTTTGCATCTCATGTTTCTGCAGGCTCAAGCCATTTGCTTTTCCACAACACGACACCAGAAGGAGTTCTGCTGGTCACTGAAGGTATGTGACAGCATCATACTGGTCCAAGTGGTGAGCCCTCCCTCAAGCCCTGTGTTTATGCTGGTGCTGGAACACATCCTCCTTTCGAAGAATCCTAGTCCCTTTCCTTTCTTATTGTCTAGGTTTGCAACTGTTTGTGAGACCTCATAGCTTCAGAAGGTGGCAAGAAATTTCCATCAGCATGACGAGCTTCTCACCATAATCCCTTCAGGTCCCATCTCTGATCCTGTGTCTGTTGTGGCATTCCCCTCTTCTTCTTCCTTCAGGTCAGCATTAGGCTGTAGGTCCTTTTCACTCATCAGTCAGGCTTTCCTCTAAGCCACATGTCTCTGGGAAAATGCCTAATTTTCAGGAATCAATACAGTTGGAAAGCCAATGTTGTCCTTGCTAGGAGGACTTAAAAGACTCACTGCTTTGCATCCTTCTTGTATAAGGACCCCCTCAAATGCCTCTTTGATTCATGGTTTGGAGTAGGCAATGCAGGAGGGTGAACAACCATCTCATTTCACTGCACTGTGGGTGGGACTTGGTCCATGCTGGTCATACATAGAAATAGATGGTCTTTTTTAGTTTGTAGCAGGTAAGGATCTCTCTTATTGAGGATAGAAATTAGCAGAAATTCTTGTAAGAATAACATAAATCTATATTCAAGTAGAAAGTGCAACATTGTAGGCTGATATTAGTTGCAGAGTGCATGATACGTTCCCTCAAGAAGTAACAGCTGCAAAATATACCACCAAATGTTTAATGGGCAAAACACTTGTATTCCTTTTTGTGAGTAAGCCTTCAGGTAGTTCATACACTTGTGTTGAACTTAAGCCTCATTTTAATTTGACCTAAATTCAGCTTATGTATTGTTTTTTCTTTAATAGCTAAAATGTTTTTACTCTTCAAATATTTATGTCTATACACATAACATGCAAATAAAGGGTTTGTGTATTCGCATGTGCAGTGCAAATGATATATAAATATCATGCTTCCCTGTGATGCAACTAAACTGCAGTGGAGCAAAGCTGATTTAAATTAAATTGTGTAAAATTCAACATTCAGTTTCAAAACTAAAAATATCAGAGCTGCAGTATTCACCTCTTCAGAGAGCCAATGAACGTGTATTAGCTTTATATTGGCTTTAATAAAAATTCCAACAGGTGGATCCAGATATTGGGGTGTGGCTGAACTGCAAATATCTTTCCTCAGTCTGGGACAGGCTAATGACAGGGTCACCTTTACAGCCAAGTAACACAGGCTCAGAACTGTTCCATATCAGTCTTTCAAGCAATGGCTCAGATGTCTAGACACAATCTAACACTTGGATGGTTGCATGGTCACCTTATACCTGTTCATCAGCTATGCCAGTGGTTTTCAAAGTCCAACATCACACGATGCAAAATTCCCCAGCCTCCCATGAAGTTGCCTTTGCTATTGCTTTCTGCTGCTTTCAGGGCACAGAAAGAAGAGGAGACTCCATTTCTCTATTTATATAGCACCCTATTTCCTCTTCATTTCTTTTTGAGAACTATGGCACTAGGTAAGACTGAACAAATGCCAGTGCCGTGCCACACTTGACATTCTGAATTTCTCAGTATAAAAGTGGCTTTGTAACTGCACTACACAGACTCATGGAATAAAATACCATGTGCTGATAATGCAATTGCATAGTCCCCCAATACACTGTTGAAAAGTTGCCCTCAAAATAGCTCTGTCATGGTATTCTTACAGATATTAACTGTGTAGCCTGTTGTTGCTCAGAACTTACCTTTGGGCTGATTAGTATTGATGAACATTCCCATGTTCAGAAGGTGCATGAGAGTGAGAAGTATGGGTTACAGGGTCTTTCAAATACAATGAGTGTTGCAAATCACTGAAAGCCAGTATTAATTTTTTTTTTACCTCTGCTCTGTAATGGTGGCAAAAAGCTGTTGTTGCTGTTGGCCTCAGGTATTTATACTCTGTGACAATAAGCATGCCTTTCCATGTATGTATTCCTCCTTGGGCTGAGGAACAGTAGGTTCACTTATCCACAAAAAAATGAAGCTGTGTGGTGCTTGGTCGGACACCAAGAATAAAAAACAGGCTCTCCTGATTTCTCAACCAGCTATTTGACCCTAACTCACTATACAGTCGTGTGCATAGCCCTCACATACAAAGTTTAAGAATTTCAATTAACGCTTGGCACTTCAGATTTTACATTGAATTACCTGTGGACTGACTTATGGAGATGCTGAGCATTCATGAGCTGAGGTAAAGTTAAAAAAAAAAAAAACAAAAAAACCGCTTCAGTAACAAATCTTTAAAAACAGGCTCTTGGTCTCTGTCATTTAACTAGTATCTGAAGCACCAGAGATCTGTAGCCACTTTTGAAAGGTCTTATGTGTGAGAGAGTAACAAGAGTGTATTGTCTTTTACACCAGCAAAGGAAATAGAAAAAAAACCCAATGAAACAAACCCAAATAATGCAGGGCATTCTATACAAGCACAGATTTATCAAAACTACTGTTCTGCTTTATCTGTTTAAATAAAATTCTGATGAAATAAGCATGCCTCCTGCCAGTTTACCTGCCTAAGCTGACTTTGAGGAAAAGGACGCCAGTCATTTTGGGAGGAAATCAATGTTTGCCTGCCCAAGATTAGTGAGTCCATGCATTTCTGATGCATGGGAGTTAGTGCAAAGGAAGAAGAAAAACTAAAGAATGAGCCATTTTGGTTATGAATTGTTAATTTGTGAAGTGGAACAAAACCTGGAGTAGTTTCCCCAGACCTGCTCATTCCTGTAGTGTCTCTGCTTGGATTGGCAGAAACCTTTGTTCTTCTCCTTAAAGTCTTCTATGTAGCCAAGCTTGGCTGTATACTCTGTCTCTTACAACTGTTTTCCTGCTTGTAGCTGTATGAAAAATTAAAGAGCTTATTCATCTGTGTACATCCTACCAACTATTTTCACATGGCTAGTCCAGTTAATTGATCCAACAAGGGTGTACTGTCATGCCTGAAGCAGTCCAGGCTTTAACGGATGCCTTGCACCTCAGCTTTTCCTCTGTTGGCCTTGGATTAATTTGTGTATTTGTCACAGGAAATATTAAGAGATCCTTTTCTTCCCCAGAATTATGCTAATACACAAAACTGCTTGGAAACATTTAGCTTGCTGGAATTTGAAGAGCTCCCATATCTACTGGGACACATTAAAAAAAGAAAAAAAAATGTAGAAGCCATTCTGTGTTTTCTGTAGGTATACATTATCTCTTCTGAGCTGGGAGTACTGAGGTTATTCCCAGAGGGTCAGAACTGCTGAAGAGCTCAGCAGCCACAATGGCAGACAGACTTCCAAAGCAGTTCATTTCCCATTCTAGACATCAAAATAATGACACCCTCATTCATATAATTGTACAGTATGCTGGAGTCTAGGTCTTTTGAAAATGCAGCTATATGTCTTTTATTTAAATGATAAATTGAAGTAGAATTTTTTTTTTAAGGGAATAAAATGAAGACGTAAAAATAAAATAAGTGAGCATCTGAAAAAGTCTTCAATCTCTGGAAAATCTTGTCTTCGGTGGGAACCATGAGCTTTTCTAACAATAGAGCATGAGCAAAATCCTCATTCTTAGGTTATTCTAGTGTCCTACAAATTCAAACGCACCTTTCATCTTAAATCATTTCTGTGTCATATCCATTATTAGTGCTTGATTCTTTGGTCTGCTGAATTCACCCTTTGGAGATGGGTCTCTCTCAGAAATGTCAAAAAAGCTAAACAAAGTGTAGACAACTGAACCCAGAGTTTGAGGCAAATAATCTTGCGGATAAAAATAGCTGGGTTGTATCCTACTTGTGGAAGCAATAATGACAGAATAGGAGAAAAGTACTGTCGCAGGTAGCTGTGATTTTATTCTTTTTTGAAACTAGACACTGTATGTTTTTCAAGAGAGTGTACAGTAGCTAAACACCAGATACACAGCTCTGCCTAAATACTTAAACAGCTCTGTTCCTGTGCCACAGTAGCCCTGGCACATCTTCGCTTCTGTTGCTGCAAAACTGGGTAATATTACTTTGCAATGACAGCTTCACAGGAAATTCAACAGCTAGAGCTAGTTCAAGCTCAGCCATGGAGCTTCATATGCAGAAGAGCCAATATTAGCGTTATTAGAAGAACCATGTATTCTGGCCCCATTTCCTCAAGTCTTCAGTGACCTGCCAGATCACCAGACCTGTGGACCCAGGGACTTGAAAGTCCTATGTTCTCTTTTGTCGTACACACTAGTGCTCAACATCTGGCTGAAAATATGTACTCTTTCTTACCTTGGTGAAACACTTTTGTTAGTTTTCTTTAGGTAACACTGTCATGGAATAGCTCCAAGACCAAAATCCACCATCCTAAATCCAGGCCTTCTCCATCTGAACAGAAATTCAACTGGGGGGAAAACAATTACTTCCAGCTGCAGCTGTCTATTATCTACAGTTTTCCCTTCGCTGTGAGTACACATGTCCAAACTATTTCACCATCAACATGATGAGAAGAATGAGCATGGCAGAATCTTGCTATTGTTAGCTTAACACAAAAATTTCCTTGGAGGAGAAACAGCAACATTATCTAATTGCTAGAATGGTCCCATTATTTCAGGGGTATCAGAACAAATTCATCCTTGAGACGTGAAACTGTCAGAGCCCTGAGAGCACTCATAACCCTTAATGGATCTCACCAGCTTCCCATGGGGACCTCCCACCCACCTTGCCCAGGGCCAGGAGCCCCATTTCAGCACTCCTCAGGACTGTGCATTGGGGTGGACACGGCTGGCACTGGGATTGCCCTGGGTCCCGACTCTCCATCCTCGAGGGAGTAGACAGCTCCCACTGCTTCTGGACAATGACCTGCCAGGTTCACGCCATTTGAGTTGCTTGCTTCAGAATTAATGTGGAATTTCACTCACTGCTTTCTTTAGAAGGAAGGTGAAATGATGACATAGAAACTGAGTAGAATAGCATCAAGCTATTTTAATAGAGCACCAACGTGTCAAATTATCAGGTATTAATTTGATGTACCATAATCTGGAACTCCTGAATATATTATGCGTGTATGTGTAAGCACTCACCTGGATATGTCTGCAATTGTTTGGGTGTGCAAATAACCTTAAAAAGGAACTGAAATATGCAGTATTTCAGTTCACTTATAGTATCAGCCTAAAGGTGAATGGTATATGATGGCTTACACAATATAGCTTAAATTGATCCAATGGTTTGCTACCAAAAATTGCCAGAGTTTCCACTCCTTTACTCCCTGCCTACTGCTCATTAATGAGGCTATGTTGAGCATGAACACAGGTGCTTTCATTTCACTGGGAAAGATTGTGTAAACTAAATAAATAGTAAGAGTTGTATTAAATTTCTAAAATTTTAACACTGAAACTAAATATTTTGCCATTGAAAAAGGCACACATAATGGCTACACCTTTTCATCTTGATTTACAGTCATTTCTATTTCCAAATGGTAAGAACATGTACGTCAAGCTTTAGACTGAAACAGCAATTGCATTGGTAAAATAACAAAAATTATGATGATAATCATTCTTCATAGTTTGCGTTAGAATTTTTTACTCAACTAGTAGTACAATATAGTTATACGATTATGTTTATTATATTCCCTTCTTTTGGTAATGTCAACCTAATAACAATTTCTTGACTAAAATTTCACAAGTGGTATTGCCCTAAGGAAAGAAGAGGTTAAAGGTATTTGTACTATGTAAGAAAAAACAGTGTATCTCAGAATTAGCTTTCAGATTAGAAAATTAGAAGAAAAGGAAGTACAGCTTCTTTGTAAATTAACTTACATTGCTAAGGATGGGGATATTCAAAACGGTTGTTTAGAAAGGGAATTCACAAGGCAGCGTGCTTAGCAGTACATAAACCCAGCATGTTACATTCTGGAGAGTGACTGTAAACTCTTGTTACATGGAGAAGCAGCGAAGAAGCAAAGCAATGTAAATTTACATCCTTCTGTTATTCAGAGATTAAGTTTTGCTGGATTTTGCAAAGAAAGGGAAAAACTGTTCAAAAAAATCCCCCAAGAATACCTGAAGAACAGCATCTTCTAACTCTTAAGATTAAGGACAAGACTTTCCACTGAGGAACACTGCTGTAGCAGTACTGGACTCAATGATAGTACATTAATTTATAATAGCCCATTATTCATGATGCTTTGCAAACAAATGAAAATGCAGACATTCCACTCATATGAGGCTGTTGCTGTGTCATTCCTTACAGACCTACATTCTCATTCAACAGAGCCGCTGAGAGCATGTTTGAATAAGAGGTCAGACAAATTTATAGAAAGGTATGAAAATCTTGTTATTTCTTATGCAGTGCCATGTGTATTCTCAGAGACCTTCTATCAGTGAAGAATAAATTATGAAAACAGAAAACAATGTGTCTTGGCTGGAAGACCTTGCTTCTGAGCGCTAGAAGAGTATACAATGGACATGCAGTTGATGCAGATTTGGAAGTGCTCTTATGAAAAGATTATGAAAAAAATATTTTCACATGATTTTAAATCATCCAAAACCCAGAACTGAACTCACTTGCTTTTTGTCTAGTGAATTTTCCAAATCAGACTGAAAAGCTTTGCAAGTCCGAAAGCCATGTTTGATACAGCCTTCACAAAGACAGCAAACATGTTGACCAGGTCAGACGGAAAAGTGTTATTCAAAATTCTTCCCCTGCCCCCTTAACCCTCCCATGCAAGTCTAATTCTTGCAGGCTTGATTCAAGATGACCCACATTCCTAAATGGCAGCAAACATTGTCCAGTCATGTGTGGTCTTCAGGAATGTTTTTTCACCTTTTTCAAAAGCCTGGCTGGCTTCTCCCCAGGGTTTCTGAGTCTTTCTCAAAGAAAAGTTCTTTTCCACATTGGATCTGGCTCCATGTGCTGTGCTCCACAAAACTTCTCTGCTGGGGCAGACCCATGGCAAAGAGCATACTCTGGCCAGACCATGTAGTTGGCTTCCTCCTTCTAGAAGAATTTAAGCCAGACAAATAACCTGATAGATCAAGCATTCGTTGTCTGGCTGTCACAAGTGTATGCACTGGAAATCTCCCTTCCCTACTTTCATAGTATATGTGTCAGAGCAAATTCTGTTACTTTCCTGTTAGAATATGACCAGATGAAAAAACAAGGTAAGCTATAAAAAGAGAAAATATACTGTTTGGGGGGAGGGATTGTTTTAGTCATATCCTAGTTCGAGGCCTAGTGATATTAAATTTTGTTTTTCACAATGAGTGTCTGTATGTGCTGCATGCAAAGTTTCGACTCCTGCTGTTTTTTCCAGTGAGATATACAGCAAGACAAGTCATACACTAGTACATAAATTGACCCAGAAAACTGAAATAAATAGTTATAAACAAAAAGTTTCTGTAACTTGAAAGTTACAAAACTTGTAACTTGGCCTTGAACTAAATTTTCACACACATATAGCCCAAAACAGCTAAAGGGCTATATCTTAAAAAGTATAAACCAGATACATCACTATATGACCAATTAATACAAAAATAGAGCACTTATCACCATTTGCTTTGCAAAATATGATAAAAATTCTTCACTATGAATCGCGTGCTATCCTAGCAGAAGTTGGCCTTGCCGTTTCTGAAAAAGATAGGCAAGCTTCTACAAAAGGTCTAAAGTTCGAGGCAAAAGTTAAACCTATTTTTTCCTTAGTCAGGCAGATACAATGGTTGAATGATTGAAGCCTTACAGGATTTTTAATAAGGTCTTTGGTTTACTAATGGCATAATCCTTCAAAACCAGTGTCCATCATGTTTTACCATTTAGGTTATTGATCTTAATATGATTTACAAGCATTATGTTTCAAATCTATACATATGCCAGGATATATTCCCCTGAAGAGAGACTGTTC
Source organism: Butorides virescens (assembly GCA_017310255.1). Classification (NCBI taxonomy): domain Eukaryota; kingdom Metazoa; phylum Chordata; class Aves; order Pelecaniformes; family Ardeidae; genus Butorides; species Butorides virescens. Next base: position 193,851 of record JADKXX010006627.1, on the reverse strand, counting down.
ATATGTCAGTAACTCCCACATCAGTATCATAACGCCAAAAAATGTTGTTGTATGTGATATTGGAGTTTTAGGGCAGCATCCTGCAGAACACTGGTAAAATCCCATAATTATAGGATCAACTAATTTAAATTTGTAGTTATATTTTACTAATACAAGAAGAGGTCTAGCAATAAGCAGCTAAAACCAAGACTCTTTCTAGCATCTTCTAGACTTTCCTGTTCTTCTCAAAAGCAATACCTGAATTGCTGTGAAAAATCGAGTTAGAGGTGGAAAAGTATGAATGGTAGAATCTTTCCCCCTAGTTTTGTGGTCTAAGTTCTCATTTCTAAAAGAGGTTGAGGAGAAAGATACATAAAGATACACTGAACACTTTATCTAAAGCTATAAGCCAGGCAGAAGTTAGGGTCTGAGTGTGAGCTTCTGTGTCTTAGTAGACTTTAGCCTTTTAAAATATAGTAATCTCTTTTTTTAAGTTTACCATTAAAAGGTATGAGGTCTTCAGAAAATCAGTTGATATCTTAGGCTCTGAAGAGTCATGAAAACAGTGTCTGCTGCACTGTCTGCTAATTTTCCATGTATTTTTCTGCTTTCTTAACTTTAATTTTCAGCGGGGTGGGGGGGGGGGGGGGGGGGGGGGGGGAGAATGGGGAGGGTGGAATAATTATAGAATCATAGAATCATAGAATGTTTTGGGTTGGAAGGCACCTTTAGAGGTCATCTGGCCCAACCCCCCTGCAGCGAGCAGGGACACCGCTAACTAGATCAGGTTGCTCAGAGCCCCGTCCAACCTGGTCTTGAATGTTTCCAGGGATGGGACCTCCACTACCTCTCTGGGCAACCCCTTCCAGTGTTTCACCACCCTTATTGCAAAGAATTTCTTCCTTATATCCAGTTTAAACCTCCCCTGGTTTAGCTTTAAACCATTACCCCTTGTCCTGTCACAAGACTAAAAGATTTTCCCCATCTTTCCTATAGGCCCCCTTTAAGTACTGAAAGGCCGCAATCAGGTCTCCCCGCAGCCTTCTCTTCTCCAGGCTGAACAAGCCCAACTCTCTCAGCCTGTCCTCACAGGAGAGGTGCTCCAGCCCTCAGATCATTTTTGTAGCCCTCCTCTGGACCTGCTCCGACAGTTCCATGTCCTTCTTGTGCTGAGGGCTCCAGCGCTGGATGCAGGACTCCAGGTGAGGTCTCACCAGAGCAGAGTAGAGGGGCAGAATCCCCTCTCTTGACCTGCTGGCCACGCTTCTCCTGATGCAGCCCAGGATGCAGTTGGCCTTCTGGTCTGCCAGCGCACATTGCTGTCTCATGTCCAGCTTTTCATCCATCAGTACCCTCAAGTCCCTCTTGGCAGGGCTGCTCTTGATCCTTTCTTCCCCCAGCCTGTATTGATTCCAGGGGTTGCCCCAACCCAGGTGCTGGACCTCGTGAGGTTCACACAGGCCCACCTCTCCAGCTTGTCCATTATTTTCTTCAAGTAAGGACATTCTAAAAGAAAAATATGATCTGGTATTTTCTGTCAGATAATGGTGCTAATTCTCATTTGCCATTGCTTGCGTGACTTCTCTGTAGACATTATCAGAATGATGTTTCTTAATTGCATGTGGTGGAAGAGTTGCTAAATGCAATGAGGGACCAAAGATGTAGTGGAGCCATTCAGCACAAACTTTGGAAGAAGTTCCTGGACAAGTAGTATGAATGCATATTACCTTTTACCACAATAGGTAGCAACGGGCTACTCACAAATATTTGTCAGGTTTGCAAGCAGTCCCATGTTAGAAGACATTAGAAGCTCAACATTGCCATCCTTCCACTGAGAAACAGATTATTGCATAAGGAGAGCTCTTGAAAAAGGTGACACGACAGAGAGTCTGGTACAAAAGATTTTATCATATCTGTACTGAATTGAATAGCAAAACCAGGGAGACAGTTCCTTGTAGCAAGACTGCACTTTCTAAAGAACTTGAAAACAAAGAAAGGCTACAGTTAAACTTAGTTACATCTCTTCACCACTGTCATGCCAAAGGGAATGGGAAATTTTTCCCATGCTAATGAGAAAAAACTGTGGCATTTCCCTGTATTTCCTTACTGCCTTTTAGCGACTCTGTTCTGTGGCAGATGCCTGTGTGACGTTACACAGCACATGCTGAGACTTCAGAGCAAGTTCCTAATGAGCCAATAGTGGCAGAGAACAGTACCATAGGTCTCAGAAGCAGTACAGTCACGTTAGCCCAGGCAGAGTTAAAGCATCTTTGCAAAAAAGCATACACAGATTTGAATTTTAGAGCTGATTGAAAAGAGGACCAAGGCAAAAGTGGGAATAGGTGCTGACCTATCCACCTTCTCAAAAAAAAGGCAGAGGAGCATTTATACTGCTATGTTTAAAATGCTGGACTTTGGATAGAGATAAAAAATGGATAACTTTAACAAGACACCAACATTTGGAAAAAGAAGAAAGCAGAATGTAAACTGTGTGGAGTCCCAGCTTCAGCAGCCCCCATGCAACACTGCAGCTCTGTCTGCTACATGGTGTTACTCACCGGTGGGACTGATTATGCATGAATTTACAGCGTTCTACGTCGAGATCCAGGAGCATCTCCTTGTTGCACTCCAAAAGGGCATTGACTCCAGCTTCACACCGCACCATGCTTTCTTCTTAGCCACATTCTTGTTGCAAATTAAGTTTGTCTTTCGTGCTTTAGTGTGGTGCAAGAATGTAAATTCAGAGTGAAAACTACCACACAACTTCTTCATGTTGGCAAGTTCTTAGATTTCTGGAAAAGTAATGGGCTATCACACCAGGTATTTTGAAACTTCTTTAAGTAGGGTTAGAAAACTTACAAATAAAACTCAAAATAATGTGTGGAAGATAAGAGAACAGAAGTTTATTTTTAACTTTTCTGAGATGAGACAACAATTTCAAGTACTTTAGAAAGGCATTTTTTTATTAATATTTTATCTGTCACTGTCAGAGTTCGCAGGCATACAAGTATATTGCTGTCTTGTAAATCCATTTGACCACTACAAAAAAATCCTCTGCTTGAATGGCACTTGTTATTTAATTCCTGTTTCTTTCCATCATTGAACTCAGTAGCAATTGTGTATGCCCCATCTTTCTGGATTGAAGGTATGTGCACCGGGACTTGTACTAACCTCTCTCAATAAGCGCAAATAGAACAAGAATCTGCAACAAGGCCATTCTGCTTACTGCAAATCTTTTGGTGTGATATTTGTGTTAAAAATACCGTTCTATTTCATACAATGCTAATAAGATTGCATAGTGTTCTTCAACGCCATATCTACAGGAAGTTCTGCAAACAGTAGAGCTGAATAGGTCTGCATTAGCAAATGTACCTGCTGGGTGCTTGCAAACAGAGTTACACTGACAGTGATACCAGAGCCTTTTGCTATGGGAACAGTGGTTTGACTGAAAGCTTACATATTGCTTAAATATAGCAGGAAACATTGCCTTTTGGCATTTTCATCACAGCAATAAAGAAATAATAGAGCTAAAAATGTAACGATTAGACAATCTACTCTCTGCCAGGAGATAGTTTCAATATTGCAGAAACAGCTTCTTCATTAAGATTCGGAGAACAGATATGTAAAGATGACATTTGTGTAGACATAGCCACTGAGTTTTTAGAAAAATATCTACATTACAGCGATACTGTTAACTTAGGTTTTTAAAATGAATGTAAGGAAATGTGGAGCTTGCTGCAATGATCATGAAAAGGTAAAACTAAACTAAGTTGCCAGTACAATACTCCCAAGTCACTAACTTGAAACTTGCAAAAACTGGGTACTATAAGATGTTGCTATGTTTTGACTGGAAGGATGCAGCACTTCCAGGAGATGTTAATAGCTGACTTTTGCCTCTGGAAGGAAATCCCCTGTTCTCCAAGTGTTCCAATTCTGAAATTTTTTTTATTAACTTGTGTTGTTTTGTAATCAAGTGACACATCTAATGTGGGAAAACTCACGCTTTGAAATTTCAATATTAAATTTTTTTTCCTCCCAAATACGAGAAAATTTTTTTGTTAAGTTTAAAAAAATACATTTATGCTCACTGATACTGGATTTGAATAGCACTAGATCTCATTTCAACCTTTTTTTTTTTTTGCTTTTTCCATATTTGATCAAAACAAAACACCTTGCAGGTGAGTTTTTTGTATTTTAACTGAAATGATTCTACTCGGTCAAAGATAACCAAGCAATTTAAATAGATGTACACTCACTTTTATGCATATTTGTCTTCACAGAGTTGCTTCATCTTCTTGCTCATTTGCCAAGAGACCAGTAATTCATAACCATGAGTTCGAATTAGCATCCTACCTTATCGTTTGATTTCTCTTCAAAACAATCAGTCAGCAATATATTGTACACTCACACACGTACAGACAAACACACATTTACAGCATGAATGGGAACACTGGGCACAAACAGGTCTTGGGTAGATGGGTGAGCACTTGACCAAGAAATTTGCAAATCGTGGGTCCTTTGGCTGCCTCACAGGAGCTCAGCTGAGTACAGGATTTCTTTTAAATGATGAGAACAAGAAAATTTCATAAAGTAAACTATGTGGTAAATACCACTGAAATTGTAATCAGGAAAGCAAGGAATACTACTTGACAAATCAACCTCTAACAAGCTTTTGACAGAAATCTCTGTTCTTTATGTCTGACAGGCAGAGTGAATAAAGTAGTATGAGTCTGCACTGGCTCAAAGGACACTGAGCAAGATGAGAAGGAAATGTTGTGGGGCCAAATCCTCCATCTGAAAGTGTTTTGAAAAATGAGACAGTATCTGCGATGTCATCCATTCATAAAAAAAAAAAAAAAAAACAAGCCACCAACCCAACACCCCAAAATCACGAGCTCTGGCTTATCAAAAAGTTCTTTTGAGGAGCACTGGAGAAACTAATGTCTAGCAGGAGTGAGTTACCACTATCTGAAAAGGGATCTATCACAGCAAAAGCATAGAAATCATTCAAACTCTTCAGTTTGCGACTTTGAGAAAAGGTTTATAGGAATTCCTCTATAACAATAATTTATATTGACTCTAAGAGCCCTAGGGTTGTGCAGCTTTTATCTTACAACAGCATAGCATCAGAGGGAACCCTGTACATTCTGCAGTTTTGCTTTACTACTTTTTTTCAGTGAGCCCCCAGCTTAACGAAATGTATAAAAGTTGTATCGTTATAAAAAATACTTTTAAAAGAAGCGCTAAGTTAAAAATACAGTTTGAGGATAGAAAGGGCAACAGTTACTTGCATTTTTAAACAATTTAAACATTTTTATATACTCTTACAGGATGGCTTTTCCTTGTAGGAGAGAGTAAAAGCTATGAGAAATAATAATAATCAAAGCAATAGAAGCTATACTGAGTTTTATGTCAGAATTGCAGGATAAAGAAACATATTATAAAATAAATTATCTACAAAAGGGGCAAATCTTGAAGCTGTTAAAGTTTTCTGTGTGGCCTTCATTTTTAATCTATTACATGCAGCACTACACACAGGCAGCCGTAGATGGTTAAGAAGCGATTCAGCACAGCAATACTTTGCATTTAGTTGTGCTTATTTCCCTGACACAAGCAAATTCAAACTACTTCTGTGCAAGATTTTAGAGAGCAGAGGCTTGGGAGACATATTGGACTCCCTTGTGGCTACACATCATCAATGTTGTTACCTTAGTTACAGCCACAAAAATCTTTGCTGTGGATGGTGATGTTTGAAGCAAAATTAATTCTCCTGACTTTGAAATGTTGGTAGCTGAAGAAATCATAATTTTACCACCAGCCTGAAAATTTTCTGTGCCTGCCAGTTTTATTTCAAAGCATGATGGATGTGACCCAGCATGTCAATCCTCAGTAAATCATATTTTAGAGGCTACATTTCAACAATCTGAAAAGATCACTTACCTATCCATTGAACAAACCCAAATAAAATAATAAGCTGGCCAAAATGTAGAAATCACAGATTGTCACTGTTTCTTGTGGTTCTACATGAATGTTTCAGGATGTGAATGAACATTGGCATCTTTACTCTGGTACAGTGCTGAGGTCTAGTCTGAGTCTGAGGACATGAAGGGTGGTCATCGCTCCATCTCCATCTGCAGAACTGGAGATGGAGAGCATCATTCATCCTTTCTGGAGGCAGGTGCAAAAGACATGTTCGTATACATATAAAAAGAAGAAAATCTAGTCTGGCTCAGCCTGAATTTCCGCTACAGTAGAGAGTGTTATATGACACTACAGCTTTTCAGTCCATCAAAACCAAAGTCATCCTTACTCTTGCTTATCATTTTCAGAAATGCAGTTACTTGTTATGTAATACAACACTCACAGGTGTTTTAGCTATGACTCATGTAATGAATTCAGTCTAGCATCCCTCTGTGTGTGTGTGGGGGGGGGGCAACTATTTTATACATGGGTACTGTGACACCAAGGAATTAATTATGATAGTCAAGGCAACACATGAGGTCTGGATTAGTTTAAACAATTTTTTTTCTCCACTCTTCTGCATGTGGGACTTGGATTTACAAGTTCATGACTTCCTTCTGTGCTTTGGCCATACAAACATATTTGTGAATGAAAGACTGATTTGTACAACACACAGAGCAATATATCGTAAGTCATGTGTAATAGTTTCAAATTTAGGAAACCACTTGTCCCTGAGCTGCATACTGTTGCACTGAGTTTCAGTGTTGTTACATAAATATTCTCACATTCAGACTTGGAATACTGTCCAGTTTTCCAGCTGAGTGCTCCATTTGCATATTCTGTGACAAATAGTCACAAACTTATAACAACATTAAGCTTTCACAAGACATCAATATCCAAATAAAGCCGGATTGACATATTTAAATCAGTGCAAGTTTTTCTGTAATGTAGGTAATGTATGTATGTGCACGAGGCCACAGTCTTGACTTCAGCACATTTTTGAGCCCAGAGCCTACACACAAGAAGCAGAACTGAAGGTGGGAAAGCAGAAAGTAGATATATTCAGTTTAGCACTTTTGACTTCACTCAAAACCTAAACAAAGGGCAACTCACATCTAAGGTTTTGCCTGAAAATGTGGGCAACTCACTGTTTATGAAAGCAATTTTTCAAAATTAGCATTTCATGTTAGATCATGCAGTTTTCATCACATGTTTATGTCAAATTCTAGCAGTCTTTACTTAAGATTACTTGCCTTCTTCCCTGTCTAAAATAATTAAAGACTGAATTGCTATGAAGTATTGTTAATTTGGAAGCACCTATAGATGCAGATATATCAGCATGCTGTAGATGTTGAGTTTTTACTGCCAGGTGTGGGATAAGAAGTGTCCCAACTGAATAACAGTGTGGTAGAAATTAATTCAGACTCTGAATGTTTCATAACAGCCTCAGGAGAGTATTCTGAGTTAGACGTTTTGCCATTCTCATATGCTTATATCCCATTAAAACTGTCTGTCTTAAAGGATCTGATCACCATAAAAATTTTCAACTTCCCAGAAATAGTAGACTTAACCAAAGTAATATAGAAACCATATAATAAAATTACAGAAAAGTGTTAGGAAAAAAATACAATAATCACTAACTCCACAAGACTGATGACATCAATGCCATGGATCTACATCATTCTTATAGGTTCAGCATGCATCCTTTTTAATTCATGAAGACATATTAGTCTTCTTTTTTGAAGCAGGGTTTTGCAAAGACTAATGTCTATGTGTAAGTATGCTAAAATCCCCCCTCTTGCTATGGCAATTTTGTCATTTTGGATCTCTGCCAAGCACAGATAATTAATTCTTACTTCTGCCTCCTGACAAGAATGTCTTAATACAATCACTGTTCTTAAAACAAGCTGTGGCTCATTTTAAGATTCCATTTTTAACACTTCAATACATCTTTTAATATAAAACATGGATTAAGAAGTATAGGCATAGAACATCTCTGGAAGGTGTTTACTCAAATAGGCTTTTGAAGACAGTAAATGGCACTTTTGCTTTATCATTAATGATTAATTAATTAATGAATAATGATTAAGTGTAATAGAAGAGATTCTCTAAAGAAAAAACATCCTCTAATGGAAGAATATTAGTGCACCACTTTCTAAGATGATCATGTGATACTGAATATACTTTATTGTGTTAGAAGTATTTTCCTTCTCTTTCACTTTAAGGCACAGAAGAGACTCATGACTCTCAAGGCTATGACAACTAGCCCTGAATCTTGCTATAGAAGTTTTTGTGCAAGCCTGCAGATCCAGTTGACTGTTCACATGAGGAGTCACATAATGTGGTCTTATTAACTACAGCTTATTGTCTGAAGAAGAGGCAGACTGATATTTTATAGAAATCCCTTAAAAAAAATGATACCACGCAACGTACACTGCTGCAAATTAATTATACTATCATAATCCATCAGCAATCTCCCTAGAGAAGTAGGCATATAAAAGTGTTATCTTTCTTTTGCAGTAAGTGGAGGTGCTCATTTCTGCTTTTCTTCTCAAGCTGCAAATTATGGTAGTGCATATATCAGAGTCCCTAGTCTAATTGTACTTTTGATCCATTCTGATTGCCTGAGGGTATACTTTGAGATACCAGTTAGCTCGTGTGGCCTGATTTACCTTCATTACCTCCACTTCTTTTCTCCCAGGAACAAATGGTGCAATAGACAAATGCAAAGTCCTCTTCAAGCACAATATTATTTACCTAGAACAAAAGAACCTGAGAGAGAAGAGGTGTCCAAAAAAAAAGTAAAAGTATGTGTAAATATCTAAACTTATCCAATATGTAATCTTTTCCTATATGACAGCTCCAGAAGATGCAGATTTCCTTCCACTACATACATCATCCTGAAACTGTTTAGTCACTTTGCTTTCCATTAACAGTTTTCCTTCATTTCAAGCATTCAGTGAAATGATAATAATATTCACACACAATCTTATCAGCTGTATCAGGCTGCTGTTCTTAGGTAACGGATGACAGCTACACAACTGTTGGCAGGGATACCCATACAGGATCTGGTTTTGCCAATTTCCTCATCTAGGGGTTCAGCTGTCTGGTGAAGCACATTGTCTGTGTTTGAGCTGGCAATATAAAGAGATTAGGTGTATTTTTAATAAGACTGTATGTTGACACTGGATTTGTATCCTTTAAGATCAGTAATAGTTTAGGTTCAAGCAAGAATTTAAACTTTCAGCACCATACATTACACAATATACACATATTTTCTGTGCTTTATTAATTTCATGCCATAGGAGGAAAAATTAAAGCTTAAAAAAACAGATATTACTTTAAAAAAAAAAACAAACAAACCACAAGCAACAAAACATGACCTGCCCATCAGATACAGAGGAACCTGAAAACAAGGAAATAGACTTGCAAATAAGCAATTTTACAACAGTAGCTAATTAAAAAAATAATAGCGCTGTTGACATGAAGAGATTAGCATATAAGCATTTCAGACAGAATTTCTTTATGCAAAGTGTAATTAAATTAGAACTTTTAAAGATATTGAGCTTTTACTGTTTTCTCTAGGCAAAAGCTAAACAAGCACAACACTGAATGCTACTCTTATCACCATCAGGTATTTTGTAGCTACAGCAAGATTTTAAGCAGATGCTTTCAAGTCTCCGGTTAATGTAGAACAGCATTAGAAGTGATAAACCTGAATGCCATGTAGCATTGAAGGAGAAGGTTGCAGTCATGGTAGAACGGCTCAGGGAATATGACTTGATATGGGATTTAAGGCAGAGGAATCAGTTGTGCCCTGTTCCTCCTGCAGAGACTCACCCTGGTTACTAGGATCAGTAGAAATTTGTCATTGATTACCAGGTGAGAGAAACATACAAGCCAACAGCTACACCTGCCAGGCATGATGCTGGGTGTCTTAAAAGTGGACACAGTTGTCAGTCCTGTAGAAAACACTGTATGGAAAACACTTTCAGTTTGTACAGGAGTAGCAAAGGAAGATATCACTAAGCAGTACTGTAATTCAAATATAATCACTTATCAATGGCATTACACCTGAGAACTTTTTTAACAGATGAGACATCTGTCACAATGCCATTGTATGCACACAGACTTGAAAGCTATTGTAGACTTATTTAAATGGTGATTTAGAACATTTTAGGACATTTTTCTAAGATAATTTTTCTAGCTTCTACATTACCCGATCTGTACCTAGCTATGCATATGTTGTGGTTGGTATTTTGTAGGTTTCATGTTGCAGGAGTGTTTGCAGTTTGCAGTTCATAAACGCATGTTTGTAGAGAAGCAATACTACACACCCGATTATGGATTAGTACAGCAGCGTTAAACAGGTCTAGATTCATTCTTCCATTTTAAATTCACGACAGCTACTCAGACTCAAGACTTGTTATTGTTAAAATGCATATATCTCAGACATTTGAATTTATATATGTATTTTTGAATTTTACAAAGCTGCTTCCTACATTATGAAAAGCAGAAGCTTTTGTCTAAAAGGACAAATTCAAAGAACTGACAGATTATGTAACTCTACTTCACTCCCTGTTTCAAAAAATAGTTTCCTTTCATGAGGATCAAATATCTACCTTCAGCTAGTTAAGAAAGGAATAATATGTAAAATGAAATATTTTTACTTTTATGCTTACCTGGTTACTGGTGCAGGAGCAGGTCATCATGATGTGCTGAAAGATGAGATGGTGGGGAAGAAGAGAGTTCATGACCTTTGGAAGAAGGGGCAGGCAACTCAACAGGACTACAAAGGTATTGTGGGGCTATGCTGGGAGTAAATTAGAAGGGCCAAAGCCCAACTAGAATTTAATTTAGCTACCATGGTAAAAGACGATAAAAAATGTTTCTATAAATATATGAACAACAAAAGAAGGGCTAAGGAGAATCTCCATCCTTTATTGGATGCAGGGCGAAACAGAGAAAGGATGAGGAAAAGGCTGAGGTGGTTAATGCCTTTGGCTTAATAGTAAGGTCAATTATTCTCTGGGTACCCAGCCTGCTGAGCTGGAAGACAGAGACGGAGAGCAGAATGAAGCCCCCATGTTGAAACTGACATCTATAATCTATTCAGAAGGGACAACAAAGAAGGAGAGGTGGGGGAATTACCCTCTATGTCAAAAATGGGATTGATTGCACAGAGCTATCTGAAGAACAGCAGTGTGCAGGGTGAGAACTTATGGATAAAAGTTAGACACCAAGCCAACAAACAAAACTTTGTGGTTGGTGTCTACTACTGGCCACGCAATCAAGAAGAGGAGCTTGATGAAAAGTTCTTTCTTCAGCTGCAGGAAGCATCATGCTCGCAGGCCCTGATCGTGAGAGGGGACTTCAGCCACCCAGGCGTCTGCTGGAAAAGTGAAACGGTGAACTGCAAGCAGTTCAGGAAACTACTGGAGTACATTGAGGACAACTTCCTATTACAGGTGATGGAGAGCCCAACAAGAGGAGAGGCACTGCTGAACCAATTGCTCACTAAAGCAGAAGAACTTATCGGAGAGATCAAGATTGGAGATAGCCTGGGCTGCAGTGATTGTGCCCTAGTGGAATACTCAATCTTGAGTGGTACAGGATGGGTAAAAAGTAGAGTTAGGAGCCCAGACCTCACAAAGGCAAACTTTTGGCTGTTTAGGTTGCTAGCATGTGGGATCCTTTGGGAAACTGCCCTCAGAGGCGAAGCAGCAAATGAAAGCTGGGAAATATTTAAAGACAATCTTCTTAGGGCACAAGAACTCTCAATCCTGATGTGCAGGAAGTTGGGCAGGGGAAGCAGGAGGCCAGCTTGGCTAAGTCAAGACCTCTTAACCAAACTAAAACACAAAACCAATATGCATAGGCAACAGAAGCAGGGTTATACATCCCAGGGAGATTATAGGGATATGGCCTGAGAGTGCAGGGAGGGGATCAGGAAAGCCAAGGCACAACTGGAGCTGAACTTGGCTAGGGACATGAAAAATAACAAGAAGGGTCTCTTCACGTACATAGGTCAAGAAAAGAAGACAAAAGAAGCTGTACCCACCTTGATGAGCAATACTGGAGACCAAGCTACAACCAGCGTGGTGAAGACTGAAATAATCAACAATTTTTTGCCTTGATCTTCAATGGGCCATGCCTCCCAATTCACAGAATCCTACTGGGAGAATGAAGTACTGCCCACCATAGGAGAAGATCAGGTTCAAACCATCTAGGGAACCTGGATATGCACAAATTCATGAGACCTGATGAGAAGAATCTGAGGGTCCTGAGGGAACTGGCAGATGAAGTTACTAAACCATTGTGCGTCATATTTGAAAAGTTGTAGCAGTGAGTGGGGAAAGGGAAACATAATCCCCATTTTTAAAAAGGGAAAAGGAGGTCCTGGGGAACTACAGGCCTGTCAGTCTCACCTCTGCCTGGCAAGATCATGGAGTAGATCCTCCTGGAAACTATGCTAAAGGCACACAGAAAAGAGAAAGGTGATTGGTGACAGCCAGCATGCCTTCACTAAGGGCAAATTTTGCTTGACAAATTTGATGGCTTTCAACAGTGGGGTTACAGCACTGGTGGATAAGGGAAGAGCAAGTGACATCATCTACCTGGATTTGTGCAAAGCATTTGACACTGTCCTGCAGAACATCCTTGTCTCCAAAATGGAGAGACATGGATTTGACAGGTGGACCACTTGGTGCATAAGGAATTGGCTCAATGGTCACACTCAGTGAGTTGTGGTCAATGGCTAAATGGCCAGGAGACCAGTGACAAGTGGTGTCCCTCAGGGGTCCGTATTTGGACGAGTATTATTTAACATCTTTGTCAGGGACATGGACAGTGAGACTGAGTGCACACTCAGCAGGTTTGTGGATGACACCAAGCTGAGTGGTGTGATTGACACTCTAGGGGGAAGGGATGCCATCCAGAGGAACCTTGACAGGCTTGAGAGGTACCCCTGTGAACATTGTGAAGTTCATTGAGTGTGCCCTCAGTAAATTTGCAGATAACACCAAACTGGGTGGTAGTGTTGATCTGCTCGAGGGGAGGAGGGCTTTGCAGAGGGACCTGGACAGGCTGGATCAATGGGCCGAGGCCAACTGTATGAGGTTCAACAAGGCCAATTGCTGGGTCCTGCACTTTGGTCACAACAACCCCATGCAGCACTACAGGCTTGGCAAAGAGTGGCTGGAAAGCTGCCTGGGGGAAAAAAAAACTGGGGGTACTGGTTGACAGCCAGCTGAATAAGAGTCAGCAGTGTGCCCAGGTGGCCAAGAAGGCCAATGACATCCTGGCTTGTATCAGGAATAGTGTGGCCAGCAGGACCAAGAAAGTGATCATGCCCCTGCACTCTGCACTGGTGAGGCCACACCTTGAATGCCGTGTTCAGTTTTGGGCCCATCGCTATAAGAAGGACATTGAGGTGCTGGAGTGTGTCCAAAGAAGAGCAACGAAGCTGGTGAAGGATCTGGAGCACAAGGATGATGGGGAGCAGCTGAGAGCACTGGGGGTGTTCAGCCTGAAGAAGAAGAAGCTGAGGGGAGACCTTATCACCCTCTAGAACTGCCTGAAAGGAGGTTGTAGTGAGGTGGGTGTTGACCTCTTCTCTCAAGTAACAAGCAATAGCATGAGAGGAAGTGGCCTCAAATTCTGCCAGGGGAGATTAAAATTAGATATTAGGACAAATTTCTTCACCTAAATAAATGGTTGTCAAGCATTGGAATGGGCTGCCCAGGGCCATGGTTGAGTCCCCATCCCTGGAGGTATTTAAAAGGCATGTAGATGTGGCACTTAGGGACATGGTTTAGTGGTGGACTTAGCAGTGCTAGTTTAATGGTTGACTCGATGATCTTAAGGGACTTTTTCATCCTAAATGATTCTATGAATCTATAATCTCAGTCAAAGCCAGCAGCATTTCAGCTGTCTTAATGCTGGATAAGAACAGGTTAAATATATAAACTACATTGATAAATGCAGGTTAGGCCTTCACCTATGCTACTTACAGCAAAGCCAGTTCAGGTGTTTTCACATTATGTGCTAAGCAATTTCCAGGAGGATCACTGGAAGGTACTTACTCTCTGAAAACCTGACTGCTGACAGGGGCTTGTGGTGAACAAAATCCTGCACTCTTTTGTTCTGCCGTTCCTCAGTCCCTCGCTCATCAAAGAAACTTTAGGTATTTTATGTGCAAGGATTCAGTTTTCTGAGTTGCATTGGGTCCTAAACTCCAGGTATCAGGCAGAAATATTCTCTCTCGCTGTTTGTCACTGCTTTGACATTAGGCCCTTAATTGGAAATAGAATCATGCGTATAGATTTACAATCAGAAACCTACTGAAATAAAACTGTTCTCATCAGTTACATCTCTTCCCTGTTAAATAACTGAGAGTGACAAGAGCTATGGTTGGTGTTCTTCACAGTTTTATGAGCACTGTGTCTTAACCTATTTCAGAAGAAGTACAGTGGTTTTTATCCCATTCACAGATTTAAACCTCATGTCTGAATATTAAAAAAAACCAAACAGTTCCACACTGTATTTTTTCATCATTTTATTTAGGAGGAAGATTAACTGATTAATAGAAATGTAAATTGAATTTCCCCTCTTGAGTTAACCAAATAAACGTATTGTTTTAGAAGTTCAAGTTTTGATGAACTGTACTTTATCGTGTAGAATGATGAAAGTCTTGAATGTGCTGTGCAGAAGCCTTACCAGAATGACGCACCATTTTAATATTCTGGTAAATCACTGGAATTATTTGTAACAAAAGACAGACTATTTAATGGGCATATATTAAATGCGATTTATACATTTTTGCACAAACATAAATCCTTAAGATTAAAGTACCTTTTGCTAGCCAAGTATCTTATTCATTAAAATTGATTATGTTGTGGCTCTATTCAAATGGAGAGTAGAAGCTATATTTACATACTTTTCTATACAACATTTTAAAAAATGGAAAGGCAAGCTCCTCAAAGAAAAATAATTTGTAAGTGAATATAGTTAAAGAATCCTGTATCAACCTTATCAGTCTAAGGAATTTGAATTATTTTCCCGTGGGTTTTCAAAGCCTTCATTTCTGGCTGTCTGCCTGAGGACTAGTACAGCTTTTGGTAAAATTGTACGCTTACTTCCACAGTCTTCTGTCTGATGTTCTAGTTGAGACAAAGATACCTGCCTGCCTATTCAGTACAGCTGGCATGGGATCAATACCCTCTCCCTTCTGTGACAT
Source organism: Butorides virescens (assembly GCA_017310255.1). Lineage (NCBI taxonomy): Eukaryota > Metazoa > Chordata > Aves > Pelecaniformes > Ardeidae > Butorides > Butorides virescens. Next base: position 178,673 of record JADKXX010006627.1, on the reverse strand, counting down.
AAACTGTGATTTTGAACTTGCTCTGTTCCACTCATATGTCTTTTTCCTGGCTGTTTGAAAGCCTCTGGTTCAAAAAAAAAAAAAAAAAAAAAATTCAATTAGCCTAATTAGTCACTTGTCCAAACAGATTTAAAACTCTTATGCTCTTGGGACATCACAAACCATGGAAAGACTTGATATCTTTTCTGTAATCTAACAGAAGTGCCTGTCACTGTCTAGTTGGCCAATTGCATCCTATCCAGTAACAAATGAAAGTAGAACAGTTGTGGTGACATGATGAAACTTAAATAAATCATTCAGAGAAACTAGCATTTAGAGTCCCAGTCCAACAAAACAGTTCTGCACTTATTTAAGTGAGAGCACCCTTTATTTATTTATGAGGACAGACATTTCTTTTGTGTTTAAAGCACACATTTTCTGAAATGTTTTGCTTGTCTGGAGCAATAAGTGTTAGTTACCTGGAAGAAGAAGTTCTGCAGTTCTTTTAGCTGGCTAGGTCCTTCTACCCTGAAGTTCAAAAATAAAGTTTTTAGGAGTAGAACATATAAAAGTTGTGCAGGAAGGTGCAGTGACAAATCATGAGTTAACTTAGGTATTGTGAAAGACATAATCACAACAGCATTTCCTAATTCTGCATAGGTCAACTTCCATTTAATGCATTATAATTTAAAATGCCGTGTAGCTGTTACAACTGCAAGATTCTTTTTGGCCAGTGTGAAATAGCAATACCAGGTTTGTTCCCTTTTGTGTATTGGCAGATGCCCAATTATTTGCTCTACAGTTGCACAAAGACAGGATTACATGTTGCCTTTATTTAGAGGGACAAATAAAAGATGAGGCTTTTTGCACATTTTCCAGTTTTCATGCATCAAAACATTAGTTTCAGTGTGGCTCAAACTGCATTATGTAATCCAAGCAGCAATCTAAGGAGCTGAACATTTAAAAGGTAACTCTCTCCAAAAGTATTTTTAAAATTTTTAAGTAAAAATTTTTTAACCAGAGTACAATGGCAGTAGCTTCAAGTAACTCATGTCAATTTCAGACAGAATTATGTAACAGAATACTTCACTCAACTTGTACTATTTGTAAGTTTATCCTTTTCTAGTACTTATGCAAGTCATCTGTCTGTGTGTTTCTAGATTTTTCTTGCATGTTCCATGCAAGCATTAAGACATTCTTATGTAATGGAAAGACAAAGAATAAACTAGACAGCATAGGGTTTTCCTTCAAACACCAGACTAGGAAGTAAAATAGATCATCAGAAGAAAAACGTTAAGCCCATAGCAAGAGCCAAATGTCCTTACAGCTACCCTAGCAAAAATGCTTGCCTGTGCTGTAAGTGACAATCCGGTCTCTGCAACCACAGCATCTCTGAAAGCCATGCAAACCCTGGGCTAAGGGGTTGCTGTCTCCTGCTCCATCTAACAACAGCCAGGTGGGCCAAACCTAAGATACTGGTTCTTTGAAAGACAAGCAAGGTCAAGAGGAGAGTGTCTTTGACAGATACCCCTTAATTGTCCACACCAGTTGTGTTTGATTATTAACATCACCGTCTCACAGAGGACAAGACACATTACTACAATGCTCTGCCACTTCAAACTCCAAAGCAAAACTTTGGTATTTGACTGGGAAAAAGTATTTGCTTGGGAGAGAAAGGCTCAGAAAGCCAGCACCACCACAAATCTGTTGTTATTCCCTTCACCTGTAAGATACATTCTTTTAATGTCTCTGAGAAACCAAGTGGCAGGGACACAGATGGTTTCTTGCATGCAGCTACTCTGGTGCAGCAATGTGTCTGTGGCATCCTCTGCTTCCCCAAAGTGTCAAGGCTGGGCTGAGGAGGCTGTGGTTACCCTGGGACTCAAACAGGCAACTCCCACAATGTAAAGAAACAAGTTTTACAGCAGGACCACACTATGAAAAGCCAACAGCAAGGGCAATACTGATCCAAGTAGTGACATTGATCTTCATGGGGGACCATGGCAAAGTCATTTAGAATGTGTGATGAGGACAAAGCCTGTTCTCTTTTCTAATTTCTCCTTAGTTCACCTTTGCAGAAGACTTCAAAGTTTAGTGTGCAAATGCACTGGACACGGAGATATCTTCCTGAACAGGTACCCTGTCTTGAGAAGCTGTCTTTGCACTGACAATACAAAAGCCAAACTAGACGGCAAGGAGGTCAAATACAGGCAACGGTATACTTTACCAGTAAAAAAGCAGTGAAATAGGTGAAGAAGGGCCATCTGCAATAATGGGACAAAACTTAACCAGGTTTTTTTGCAGCTTTCCTGTTTTTCGAGGAATCAGCCAAGTCATCCTGTAGCTATTCAGACACTGCTGAGTCCCTGCAACAAAGCAGTGCTTGAAGAGACATGTATGGACTGCATATAGCCACACATCACTGTGCATTGCAGGCTATGCAATACACATAAATAATAAAAATATTTCTGTTTAACTTTCCTCTTCTCTATATTCACCTGTGAATCTGCACATTCTGGCTGTAGGTTCTGTTGCTTGTTAGGAAAAACAGTGGCTGTACAAGTGACAGGCTGCTGGCTGCAGAAAAGCAAAGTACACACAATCAGGTGCCACCTGCAGCTGAGGGGAAAGATTAAACACATTTGCATGTGACATAGGACATCTAAGCACTCTGAAGAGCCATGGCTGGCCAGGCACTTACATCACAAGCTCCTCCATTCATCCACTGCAGATTTATTCTCACTGGTCAGCAGCAGTGTAGAAGGAGGAGTGGGCTAGTTGAATCTGGTAGGAAAGAAAACCAAGAAATGGGTGCTGATCCAAGCTCAAGACTAAATGGATGAGACAGTCCCAGAATGAATTATGGACTTCTGCATAATCATCCTCTGCAGAAGATCCCTCTGCAGAACTGGAGACCTCCTATTTGATAACTGCCCTTTTGCCACAGCAGTAGTCAAGTTAACTCACCAGCCTCTGAGAGTCTGGGAGAAGTGCCAAGGCTGAAGAGTACGAGGCATGAGGAGCCCAGAGCTACTCATGCACAGGTATTGGAGGGTTCTGAAAGCACCAGCTGAAGCCGAGGTATCTCCCCATTCCCCAGTCTCTTGCTGAGACTTTCACAGTGTCCCTAGGAGTAAAGGTGAAGGCAACGTTGGTGGTCACAAACTGTGCTTCACCAACCATCCCACAGCAGCATGACAACTTATGTACCATCTCACCAGCACCAGTGAAAATGAGCTGCACACAACCAAAGCACTTCTTCACTCTTTAATGAAAGAAACTTGGGAAGGGGGCACGCTTCCACACTACTACTTTGCCCTAACTGCCCCACCATATCAAGTGACCCCAGCATATTCACCAGATTTGTCCAGATACTTTCAAGCCCAGATGCAGACATCAGCCGCCACCTCTTTGTTTCACAAGACTACTGCCAAATGGTCCTACACTGACTCAAGGTGTAACTACACGCGCAGCTGACAAGCTGCAAACAGGCCAGGAAAGCTGAACATTAATGCAATTCCAAACTACATAAGCAAGCTACCCCATGGGAAATTTACAAATATCCAGTGTTCTCTACAAAAAGGTAGTAAAAGCCTCTTATAGGACTAGAGCCAAAATATCTCTTTGGCTGCCTCCCTATCAAGCAACTATTGAAATATAAATAATATTTGTAAAAGTGAGAAAGAAAACAGCTAATCTATTAGGAGAGGAAAACAAAAGTGCTGCTTGCCCCAGTATGTCAAATCTAGTAAAAGCTTTTTGCAAGAAGATATAAAATAATGAAAAACCCCGCAGGCATTTTCCCTAAATACTGCTATATTTTGTTCCTTTGAAATTACAGTGTATAGAAAACAGATATGCTGAGATCGTATGGGTCATTGTGGACTTCCGCTTGCTGAAAAGGTTGAAACTTAGGGGGGGAAGAAAAGGGGAGCAGAAAGTTTGAAAATAGTTACATTAGGTTATCATGAGAGATTTGATTTCTAGTATTATTCATAAAGTCTTGTGGGGTATTTACTTTCTGGCTATCACAGGGAGCACAGGATGGCAGGGATTGCAAAACCGTCTACACTGTCTCTTTGCATTGTGTGGGCTTGACTCTTTTTATTTTGTACTTACTCACGATGTACCAGTGGAACTTGGACTATTCACCAGTCTTTGCCATGCTGGTGAAATAAAGATTTCTAATAGTCCTCAAATTGCATCTGTGTTTGTGCATTGACTTACTAACTTTTCCCACCCCCACTAGGATTTTGCCTCGTGTTAATTACATGCAGATTCAGCTCCTGATCTTCAGCAACAGTGGGCATCAACAGAAGATGTATTCCTCATGTAAAGCACTACACAGTGAGTGATGGTGGCAAGTTCTGGCAATAACTATGTAATTACCTGCAGAACTATATTTTGGCAAGCACACGGCAGAATGACCAGCTGTTCTGAAACAATGGGAAGCAGACCTCTGTATTTTTAGTGACACATCTATTCTATCATTCCCTTCTTGGGAGGCATTTGTTTTTTAGCAAAATCTTCCAGCAAAAGCTAGTTTCTAGTTTTACAAGTGTTTCTTCACAACTTATGAAATAAGCAGAACCAACATAACCAGACTTCTAGAGTCTGTACACAACCTGAAGACTTGAGAAATTGAAGATCTCACCTACTTTTTCCATTCAAATGATTTGTTAATTCTGAAACTTAATGATCATGATTTCTAATATTTATGCTAATTTCTGTCCCCCCTTCCCCCAATAATGAGATAACAGGTTTCTCCTTAAAATAGCAGTCAACTCTATTAGTCACAAGGAAATAAAATCTCACCCTTGCATATGGCTTCCCCACTCCGCTAGCTTTGGGAAACAATGATGTATTTTGATAATCAAAATCTAGAGTAGCTCCAGAACAGAAAAACTTGAAGATAATTTTATACTAATTTGATAAAGACTTCCATTAAAACCAGATCATCTTAATTTCCTGCATTTTCCATTAGTTGTCTCTGGTGACATATGCGTCATGTGCTACAAGAATCATCATCTTGGCGACAGAACTATGGTCCAATCCATGGCAGACTCTGCAGAATGTTTCACTTCTTCAATTTTCAATGGCAGATGCCTAGCTCTTTTCTTGGAGAACCCATATGCAAGAGATTTTTCACACATTTCAGGTACTTCAGGACAGAGGCTCCAGTAGTAAAAATTATTAATTTGCTTGCTTTCCCATTAATAACTCACCTTTTGTAATTTGACGTTTGGGGGCCTAAAAATATGGTGTGCTGCTACTGAGTTGACTAGATTTAATCCTGATGAATAAGGATGTAAAAGTATAATTAGGCTACAGGCTAATGACCATATCAAATCCAAATCAATTAATAGTATTTATCTAATGGAAAGTGCTAAATGCCAATGCAACAATACTTATCAGCCTTTCAGTTTGTGTTATGAATTGTTGTCATATCATATGTTACACTGTATTTAATCTTCTGCCCCAAGCAGTTTTTCTTGTGTGAGTGTTAATAGATAATTCATCTCCTTGTAGCTTGGTTGCTCCTCTAACAGACCCAGTTTAGCCTCAATTTATCACTGAAACCGTGTCTAAAGCAGTTTATTTCTGGTACTGTCCTCAAATTTCAAGGCTCATTATATTTTTTCCGTGAAATGCTAAGCCACATAATTCTGTGCTCAAGTGGACAGACAATCAACTCCGATGATGATACGAGGCTTCAAAGAAGCTATTAAATACACATTTGCATGATATGGCTCTTCCTGGTGAGATCTTCAATATTTGAAGGTAACTGGATATACGGGAGACAAGCTTCAGTCATTTTTTGGTCTGATCTTCTTTGAATATAAAAAGATGATATTTCTTAGATTTTTTGTCAGTAGAATGACTTCTAAGTTGCTGATGGCCAAAATGCCAACATTTGCTAGTCCAAATTCCTTAATTTCTGAAGAACACAATTTCCTTGTACAGGTGGTCTAAATTATAGTTTATCATTAAGCTTATTTTAATAATGAACACATAGCAATACAGTCACACATACAGCTTCATTCTATTATTTCTGACATTTGTTTAAAAAGTACAATCTTTTTGCTTTGTTTTTATTAATTTTAAGATTTTCCAAGGGAAGGAGAGGATTCATGATCCTGACTGAGATACAAATAAAAAGTATAATTTGCTTAGTGTCTGTTTAACTGAAATTTTCACACAACAACAAAGAAAAGTCTGCAAATATTTTACAAAAAAAGCAAAAGTTACAGCATTGCTTTACAATAGATGGTTGCCGTATTTTACAGAAAAAAAACCCCAACCCTTGCTAAAAGAAATATTAATTGCAATAGGATCAGTATCATAAATGCTCCAGTCTCAGGGGACTTGCCGTCTTCTCAAAAACAATGAAAAATTGAAGAACCTTTTCAGAGTTACCACAAAAATCATCTTGAATACACATATTTGTTATAGCTTTGTCTGTTAACTTTCAGGTAAACATGTTCTGCTATACATTTTAATATTAACTTCTAAAGATATTACAGTCTTATGAGGTTTACAGCATTAGGTGGACCTTGCAGAATGCAGCTAGCTCTTATTTCATTATGTGGACATGCCTTACCTGCTTGGTACTCTCATGGGATAAATAAAGTCAGTAGGCCCTGTCCATGTATTTTTAAAATTCAAAATTTTTTTCCTGAAAGGTTGACCTGAATGTTCATTCTTTCAAACTCCTATCCAGTCACCTTTCAGATACATAAATTTTAAACATGATGCAGACTTCAGTCAGCAGAATGGTCAGGAAAACGTTCTGAAATTTAAACATTTTTATGATTAAAGGAAGCATTTAAATATTGGTAATATAGACTCAACAATTCTGGCTGTACCGTGCAAGGTGTTGAGTTACATCCAAATTTCCTGTTTGTTGACTTCTGTACAACCCAGTAAATTGGCTGAAAAATAAGCCTACACATGCATTTGAATCAGACCACATTCATCTTTCCCTCTTGACTACAGCAATTTGAATTTTCACATATTTTTAGCATGTAATTCAGCAATTCGTGTTATCTTTTCCTATTAACTGTGCAGGAAAACATTACTGTCAGAGAAAGGCATTGTCAGAGGTTAGGCAGAGCCTGCTTTGTGACAGAGTAAGTGTTACTAAGACTCATTACTTCAAAAGTTACAGCCTGGCAGGACAAAGAACATCACAGAGGTGCTGGGGAGAATGTGATACCCTTCTCTCCTCAACAATGCACAGGTCAGCTGACAGTGCTGATGGTGCCCTAAACTCCTTAGCTGAGCCTTGCTTCAGGAATAGCTGGATGCAGACTTTAGGCTATCAGCTTGGCTGGTGTCATCCATGTCTTCATGAGCTATATGGTCCTGGGAATTGCTCTCAGGTGGCACCTGGAAGATGGGATTTTGTGCAGAAATCCCCCAGCTAACTCTAGGCAAGATGGGTGCTGCATGTGGCTGGTAGGTGCCACGCAGAAAGCCCACCCTGGCTCCTCGGAGACAAAGCAGCCATGCCGGTGTGATAGCCGAGCACAGGTTATCATGGGAACAATGCTTCAGGGTGCTAGCCTCTTGCTCCTGTGGCCAGCTTGGTCCCAGCTGGGCAGAGGATCTCTCCATAGAGTGGTGCTGGGCAGCGCAAAAATACCCGTAGCTGACTGTACTCAAGTTTGATATGGTCAACTGATGGCGCAAATTTGTTTCCACCAAAAGGAGCTGCAGGCTTCTTGTAACATCTCTAGGGAGACATGCAGTGCATGGTGAGTGATTTCATAGCTGGAGCCGCTCTCTCTGCTCCTGGCATGCTGCAGTTTCAACACACAGGTGTGTGAAACTGATGGACTGGCATCTCTGCCACAGACCACCAGGTCCTGTGATCTGCCAATGGCTGATTATTTCCCCTGGCTTTCTGAACTGTCTGCAATAGCAGAGCTGTATGCAAATCATTGCAGATCCCTGCTTGGACACCCACAGTTAGTCATTCCTGATGTGGCATTGTAAAGGACTTTTGACAAGCTGCTGGAATACTCACAAATTCCATGTATTGAGTTCCAGCTGCTCTGAATGGTCTCGGCAAGACTAGTAAGTTTGCAACTTTACAAGACAGTTCAGCTCCCATTCTAACACTCATAAATTTATAAAACACATTTATCTTCTACGTTTAGGTGGTGACCTGCCCCAAACATATCTCTGGTTTACCTAAACAAAGCTGGAGCACTGTACTGCTCATATGAAGACTCAAAAATGTCAGCAACTACAATAAAACAAACTGTTGTTAGAATGATGGCTATAAGCTCTTCAGAAGGGACAGGCAAGGAAGGAGAGGCAGTGGGGTGGCTCTGTATGTTAGGGAGCTTGACAATTATGATGATGAGTGCTTATGGGTAAGGATGAGGGGGAAGGCCAACAAGGCAGATGTCCTGCTAGGAGTCTGTTATAGACCACCCAAGCAGGATGAAAAGGTAGATGAAGTATTCTACAAGCAGCTGGCGGAAGTCTCACATTCTCTAGCCCTTGTTCTCACAGAGGGCTTCAACTTACCAGATGTCTGCTGGAAATGCAGCACAGCAGAGAAGAGACAGTCTAGAAGGTAGGAACTGGGAGGTGGCAGAGAAGCTTGCCAAGTCCCTCTCCATTATTTATCAGCAGTCCTGGTTAACAGGGGAGGTCCCAGATGACTGCAGGCTTGCCAGTGTGACACCCATCTACAGGAAGGGCTGGAAGGAGGATCTGGGGAACTACAGGCCTGGCAGCCTGACCTCAGTACCAGGGAAGATTATGGCGCAGTTCATCCTGAGTGTGCTCATCAGGGATGTGCAGGAAAACCTCGGGATCAGGCCCAGTCAGCAAGGGTTCATGAAAGGCAGGTCCTGACTGATCAACCTGATCTCTTTCTATGACCAGGTGACCCACCTAGTGGGTACTGTGTTCAGTTTTGGGCCACTCACTACAGGAAGGACATTGGGTTGCTGGAGCATGTCCAGAGAAGGGCAAGGAAGCTGGTGAGGGGTCTGGAGCACAAGTCCTATGAGGAGCAGCTGAGGGAACTGGGGCTGTTTAGCCTGGAGAAGAGGAGACTGAGGGGAGACCTTATCGCCCTCTACAACTGCCTGACAGGAGGGTGTAGTGAGGTGGATGTTGGTCTCTTCTCCCAAGAAATAAACAATAGGAAAAGAGGAAATGGCCTCAAGTTGTGCCAGCGGAGGTTTAGATTAGATATTAGGAAAAAGTTCTTTACTGAAAGAGTGATCAAGCATTGGAACATGCTCCCCAGGGAAGTGGTGGAGTCACATTCCCTGGAGATGTTCAAAAAATGTGTAGACGTGGCATTTTGGGACATGGTTTAGTAGGCATGATGGTGTTGGGTTGATGGTTGGACTTGATGATCTTAAGGGTCTTTTCTAACCTTAATGGTTCTCTGATTCTATGATTCTTCCTTGCACTTGATCACTTTTTGGAGCACAGTGCTGCTAGCATTTCATAGCTCAGTCAGTCCTAAAGCATACAAGACCTATTGCCAATGTTTTTACAATGGAAAAAAACACCCTGTGATATCCCAGTACTATACATCACTAGGCAAGTGAGGCAAAAGTATGTCTGTTTTGTTAGGTAAGAATTCAGAATGAATTACCTGATTTTCTGTTTTATGAGAAAGATCATGTATAAAGTATATTACTTCACACTGCGTTTTGGTTTGGGTTGTTTTTTAAATTATTTTAATTTTTGCTATAGCATGTACCTTGATGCATCAAGAAAGCTTCTGTTGCTTTAAAGAGTTTTAAGTAACTTCAGATAAATTATTTATTTGTTTGCATAGACACATTTTCATTTGCATTCATAATGACACAAAAATCATCTTCTCTAAACAAATGCCAAAGGACCACACACTTGGCTATGGGTCTGAGTAGAGATTACAGTGCATCTTGTTAGAAAGTATACTTATTTTTTATTTAGCCTAGAATGTGGCTATTTAACTTTTAAAAACAACTCCTGTTGATGATTTCACAGCTCTCAACTTTTTCTAGTAAAATTTACTTTGGAATATGCAGATGTGTAATTAATTGGAAGCTATAGTGATCTGACAAAAAAATCAGTAGCTTTCAACCTCCGTCAGTGAGTCTAGTGTATTTTACTACTTGAATGACTTCTAATTTATATTTTAAATTGTGATGGCAAACATTTATGATATTATACTTATTCCCTACAGCTTTTATAAATCACAAAGTTTGTACTGTTTTTGTCCCTGTCCCTGTAGCTTGTGATTTTTATTTTTTTCCTCTTGCCTGTTCAAGAGAGTAGGTCCCTGACATCACTCATGGCCTCATTCCACATGGATACAGAAAAAGTGCCAAAAACATTTTCAGAATGACTGGTTTCAGCCTACTTTAACTTAATCATTTTAAGCAATGCAAAGCCCTCTTTGCTGAGTTTTATTTTCTATGGAAACTTCAAATTTAGAAAAATTAGAAATGGAGAAATAGGATTCATTGTCACTTTGCTGATTGACAGGGTCTGACCACATTTATGTCAGCAGTCAGTTGAAAACCTAATTCTGCTGCTGTGTTTGGTTTCGTCTACAATTATAATAGGGTTTTTCTACATGGACATCCTCCAGAAAAGAGTGAAGTTAATTCTTTATTTCACCAGAGGTTAATCCCACTGTAAGGCATTTATTGAATCTCTGTGTAGATGCTTTAAATTTGGAAGTCACATGGCTTCAGTTCAGTAGAGCTGAAATCTCTTAGGGATTAGGCTATAGTGACTGTTGCTTTCCTTCTGAATGAGAGAATCCACGTGCTGTAATTTATGCATATTGACTTCACCCCTTTGGCTAATTTGTCCTACCTCCTCAAACAAAGTAGTCATCAATGTATTACAAATTATACTTCAGTACCAACATTATTAGTGTGGTAACTGACTGCTTCTCATTTGGAGTAAGCATGCTAATAGCAAGTATCAGGGAAAAAAAACCACAGAAGCCTGCTAAAGAAGTAATTGCATATGTGTCATGAAAGTGGGATATTTGTCTCCTCATAAGTACCATGGAGTTTGAATTATCTGGTGGCTTGTGATAGCCTATGGAAATTACAGATTAGCAGGGTAGGAAATAATCACCACCTGTTTCTTGTAATCACTTTAAACAATAGCTTCTATCCATATGTGGCAACCAGGTAAAATTGTATACAGGGATTGTTTTGACCCACTGAAAAATAATAGTTTATGAAATGGGGGGAAAAAAGGCAGTATTACATAATTTCTCCTAGAACAGGCAGACATGGATTATATTTTATAGGTAAGAAAGATAACAGGTGAATGTTCAGGTGAAATATTACCTCATATACTAAACCCAAATGCTTTCCTTTTTTTTTCTTCTAGTGCCTGCTTTGGCATTTGGAACCTGTGTAATGTCTAGCCTTATTCTCTTTATGGGAGTTCAACCACACTTACAACCTACAATATAGCAAGGAAATCAAATGTGATGGAATGTGATCCCCATCATCAGTGCTAACTTCTGTTTTCACAAAAGAAATTCTGGCAACTGTCGCCTTCATCATAACACTACTCCCGTAGAAAAATCATGAGAAAATTTCTGCATTTGCTCAAGGAAGGTAACCTTGCTGAATGTGTCCTCCTTGTGAACCTTAAGAGTTAGTTTTGGCAGCTAAGGAAGGGTCTGAAACAGTGATCCTGACCCCATGTGCTCACTTGTACATCCTGCTGGAACCAACAAGTAGACCTGCCTCGCCAGTGCAGGGTGACCCACATGAGATACCATGTCCTCTGCACAGACCAGGCTGCACCATGTCAGGCACTTGGTTAAAAACAGACCAAGTGGAAATGCAAGCACAACCCCTGAGGCCTAGTTGATACCATTTGTGTTTATTCATCTGAAACAACAACATCTGCTTGTAGGAGACAGAAATGCTCCTAACACCTCAGAAAGGGATTTCAGCTAAGGAATGGTGCTGGTTTTGAAGTATTATTCTCATTTATTTTTCTGCTAGCCTGCACTGAAGTCTACACACTCACTCTCTGAGCTTTACTAAGAATTTACTGTTTGGTGCAATGCAAGAAAAAAATCTGTGAGCCTTAAAAACATACCAGACCACATGTGGATGAATTACCTTCTATGACCTGTTGCAAGGTGCTAATCTCAGCAAATGGCTGTCCCCTTCCTCCAGGTTTGTGTTAACCCAGTGTCGTGGTTTAACCTGGCTGGCAACTAAGCACCACGCAGCCGCTTGCTCACTCCCCCCCTCCCTCAGTGGGATGGGGGAGAGAATCAGGGAAAAGAAAAAAAATTAAGACCTGCGGGTTGAGGTAGAGACAGTTTAATAAGAGAGAAGAATAACAATAGTAATGTGATGAAAGCACCATACTAGAAACACTTGACTCAGCTATTGGTACTGAGTTCAGCTCATTCTGGTGCTCTAGAGGAAAAGCAAGCTTGCTGTTGCTTAAAGTTCTCCATGCAAACCATATACCAGTTTGTTCAGAATGTGTCCTCATTACAGGGAGTATCTTTTTCTATATTTGGAGGAAAAGTTATTTGCTATGCAAGGACCACATATGTTTTAAGGCTTATTGGCCAAATAATTATTTCCTATTTAGTAACTGCACCCAGCTGCAGGCAGAGAACAACTGAAAACCCTGTAACCTGACACTACAATATGTTAATCTATTTACTCGCAGGCTCCAGAGTACTGTGTTTTTCTCTGCTACAAGCATAAATGTCACTAAGCAACAGTTAACACAGATATATTGTTTTCATCCATTGCAGAGAAGGGTAGGTACATATCTCCTGCTAACAGCCACTGACTTCTAGCTATTAGTTTCTTTTTGACATGATCACACAGTCTTAAAAAAAAAAAAAAAAAAATTAACAAACAGGAGAACAGTAGGCAAAAGAGGACATCATTGTTAGGTGCAATTATTTGTGACTTTAAGTGCTCTGCTGATGGAAGTGAAACTCAGGTGGATTAAGAATGAAGCACAATGGGATGGAGAAATACAAGAACAGTATCAATTCCCTTAAGGGAACACATCACATTAAAATAATAATTAAAAAGTAGCAATACTTGAATTGTTCAAATGATGGGAATGTCTACAGGGCAAATCTAGACCAGGATCCAATTGTTCTAGGGCCTGTACAGACATATGGTAAACACAAGCCTTTGTTGGAAAGAATTTGAAATTATGTAGGAGAGAACAATACAGGTAGAAAGATACAGAACCGCTTTTTCCCATTGCAAATAACAAAGGTTCGGCCTAGGGGAATCCATGGTGTATGCAGCTTGCTATGGGTTCTCTGTAAGAGTTAAGGGCTAAAACTAGATTCCCAGTCCTCCACTGCCTTGACTGTAAGAGTTTTCATACCTGTTGTATTTCTAGCACTTTTCATGCCAATTGTTGAATTCCTCAGTTACTGCTTTTAAGGACTGTTCTTTACTCAGATCACGTACTTTGTTGGTTCACTAACAAAAGGATACATCAGGTGTCTGTGCAGTGGGGTACCAATAGTCACATAAAAAAGACCTCTAATTCACCATCTGAACACCCTCAGGCCAGCAATGTATTTCTGCATGCACATGCACACTTACATGAAATCAGATGTGCTTGCTGAAGATTTTAAAGGAAAGGTGAGAGGAGTTAGTGAGACATTTCAACATGACTGCCTTTCAGACTGCTCACTGGACTCCTGTCTCCTCTCAGGGTCAGTGGTTTATAGGTCCACGTCAAATCCAGCCTCACAGCAGCAAACACCAACTGACTTTGTCACAGAAAAGCCAGAGTGAAATGACTGCATTTTCCAAAATTAAAGCTCCTCAGAGAGTCTTAATTGTCATGATACTCCACTTACTACTAAAGGACCGCAGGGAGAGGGCCACTCAGGAATCACACACTGCTCTTGCCAGCAGTGATGAAGACACCAGATTAAGAAGGCAGTTCCTCATTTCAGGTCATTGCAAGGCAGCAAGGTCACCCTACCTGCTCTCCCTGGTCAGTGGCTAGGTTGTACCTTGGCAAATATATTGTTCACTGCTAGGAAAGGGAAGTTGGGTATCTTTCTCTCCCAAGGAGGGTTTTCTCTTGCAGTCTAAGAGGGTCTGAAGGCCCTCACTCTTCAACCAAGAACCTGTCTGGACACAACAAGGAGAGTCTGGCCTGAGTACCAGAAGAAACTGTGATGGGTTGTACTGGGATTGCTCCCACAAAACAGAGTTGATACTGACAGCTGGAGGCAGCAGCAAAGAAGAGTTCATGAAGAGTGCGTGAAAATTTCCAAGGAGGAGAGAGTGATCTTTAAGACAACTTGGTCATCCTTAAGATCATGTGTCACTAGACAGCTGCATTGATCTGGTTCCCTGCATCATCTTTCAAGTTCACAGCAGGAAGAAAAAAGACGCTCTGGAAATCTAGCATTTAAGCACAGTTATACAAAATGGTGCGGGATTAAGAGGATTTCCCTTTACAATTTCTCCTCCAGAAAAACTCTAGTGATGCTGGAAATAAAAAATGGATCTGGGGAAAATATCTATTTTGTACTCTCAAACTTTCACCATGTACTCACTGCAGAGTGAGGGCAAGGCAACATTTGTGTGGATACAACCTTTAATTACACATGATAAGATCCTGAAAGCTCAGCTTCAGTATTGAGTCTTGTAGTGGATAAATTCAGCGTATCTACAATCTCCTATGTTAACAACTATTAAAGTGAGACTAGGGATGGTGCTGTGACCTAGACATTTCCAGATTATTTCAATTGCAAACAGAGATAAAAGAACTGAATAGAAAAACAAATCAGATTAGAAATGGTAGAGTGACACTGGAACAATTTATCATGGAAAAAGAAGTCCCATGCAAGTTTTTCTGAGCTTTTTAGCTTTTTTCTTCTTCCTTTTGTTTTGTTGTTCTCATTCCAGTTTATTATTCGTTCAGGTCAGTTTGCTTCTGGTTCACTTAGTTTTGACATATGACTAAACAAAATTGCCAAGGACACATAGATGATGGATGATACAATGATGGCAGTCTTCTTTTCATTCCAATTCTAAATTCTTCTAAATAGGACATTTTTCTTGCTAAGTTCAACCTACTGCAGCCACGCAAGTAGAGAAGTTCACGTGATGTGACTCTAGGGGAAGATAAAGGAAGAGAAAGATGGAGTACAGTTTTGCAGCCATATTAACTTTATTCGGATTCTTCATCTCTAGGAGTCATTATCCCTCATAATATTGCAAAGAGACACTGGTAAGTGCTTTTACCTTCTGATGTGTTTCATGGAAATCTTAATGAGCTTCTTTCTCTGTCCTTGTCAGGAAGCAAAGAAAACCACAGCAGAAACATCACAAGCTTGAACTTACAGTTGCAGTGATGAGCAGAGTGATGGAAATAAGTAGCAGCAGGAAAGCAGAGAGCACAGCTCATCTGGGCTGGCTGTTATTAGTGAATATGAAGGAAAGGGTGAAGAAACAAAACCTTGCTATTCATACCATATGGCTGCTAAGGAAACTTCAGTGGTTCCCTAGTGTGTTTGTGTTACCTCTAGCTGTGGCTACTGGCACAGGTGCTGCAAAAGAAAGGAAAATCTTTCCAGATACACCATAGGAAAATGATCAGGCCAATTGTATCTTTTTCTTCATTTCAGCAACCTCCCTTACCAGGTCATGAAGAAGATACAGTTTCCCTGTTGGTCCTTTGCTTTTTGCTAATAAGGACCTCCTACCTTAACACTAGTAACAATAACGAGACCAATCCTTGGAGTTTTCTGAAGAAGCTTCCTAGCTCTGTGGTCCTATGACTACAAAGAAAGGAAAGAATATTTCTTTGAGTGCACAAAAAAAAAAAACAAACCCTAAACAAACCAGGTCCAGAGAACTTAAAAAGGAATAATTTGCTGCAAACCTCTTGCAAATGAAACTGTGCAGAGCAGATGTCAGAATTCTGTGGTGATCCATAACATTTAGGAACATGATGTTAGAACTATGCATGAACTTGTTTTTTGTTTTTTTTTTAAACAAAGGCCTAACTATATCACAAAACTGAAAATGTTCACTGTTACACCTTGTTTTCACATCAGTGTTTGAGACGTACTTGAAATCCCACAAAATCCTCTGAAAAATTAAACTGATGCAAGACATTACTCTTTTGTCATCCTTGAAAAAAGAACAAAACAATGAGATACCTGTAGATTTTGAATTTTTACTGGTCATTCCATCATTGGTAGCAGAGATTTTAAAACCCAATAATCTACAGTCTGAGCTAAAGTTAGCCATAACTATGAAAAACACATTAAACCTTGCAAGTTATGCAGCCACAATAAATGGTAAAACCACTTCAAACACATTTCTCAGGTCTCTTAAATCAGTGAATTCCAAACTTCCTACAGGTTTGACAGCTTCTTCTGTAACTTCTGCTTTATTGTGCTCTTCTTTGCTCTTGTTCTTCTGTACCTTCCTTCCCAGTTCCTGAAGGCTCACTCTCTAGCTTTCTAGTGCTAATTCTTGTCTTCTTTTCTTAACTTTGCTGTAGCCTTTCTGTTCTGGTCATCCCTTGTGCTGATGGCATTGGTATGGACCAGGCTGGCAATTGTTAATGGTATCGGCTCTTCACCATATAGCATCCCTAAATTTGGCATAAATCACTGGTAATGTTGCTTATTCATTACAGACTAGTGCAAGACAAATCACTGTTTCCATTAAACTAGGCCTTTGACTCCCTAGTTTGCCAAAGTCAGATCATTTTATTGTTGAGCTGGGCTTGGACACATGTTTGGGGAAAGACAAGATAAGAAATTTGGACTGTACCTCAGTCTTCAGGAACAGCTTTAGGCCGAGATGATTTTTTTTTTCTTTTTAATTGCTTGTCAAAATTTCTTTTATTTTGTGACGAGAAGATAAAAAAAAATTGCTTTCATTAAGAAATTCTAGATTGAAGAAATCTGACCTATTTTTCAGCACATAATTATTAATGTTTGACACAGATGCTAACAGTCACTTAGAAATGGATACTACTGTGGGGAAAAATCTACTTGGTATGCGTCCAAGGTCTGCAATGTTTAGACAAGATAAGACCATGAATTTATGTTGGCATTAAGCTAAATAAATAAATTGCAGGAATGCTTGATTTTTGGCTAGTGGATGGCATAGAGCACTTAGGACTTTTACTGTTCAGGGTAAATTATCAAAAGAACCATTTCTGGTTTGTTTTTTTTCTTTTTTTCCTCTTTGTTTTCCCCGAACTACATATAAAGCAGTGGTAACATAATAGCAGAGATAGATTTAAATGTTATTTAGTGAGATTCAGACCTCCAACTTAAAAAAACCAAAATTTTTATAATGGTCCTAATTCCTCTGTTTCTCGAGCAGCTGGTAAATCAGACAGTATGATAACGCTGCAATTTCCAGTCATATGCAGGCTGGAAAATGTATTTGTCAAGCAGGAATAAGAAGCTGTTTCAAGAGGGACTGGCACTTCTAGAGTGTCTTTTCACGAAGTACTCATTGCTTCACAGCAGCAGTTCCATTCTTCCGGGCTTCAAATTGAAAACCACAGCCTTTGGGGAAATCTTTCATATATTGTTTCTAAAGCAGCCCAAGCAATCAGTTCCTGTAGTGCCGCACAGTGTTGTCTTGATTAACCCCTTGCAGACATTTCAGGGTAACTGTGTAAACTAAAAGGCAGAGATGGAAGGTAGCCAGACAATCTAGTCTGATCTCAGTAGATCAATTCTAAATAACAGAGGCTAAGGTTAAAACTTGTAATGCAATACAGTGTTAAAAATACCCTAGCTAGCTCAGAATGCATGCTAAACACCATAAAGTTACTAGTTAATATCCAAGAAGAAATGTAAATTTCTTACTGTGCAAGGTAAATGTGACTTGAATTCCACAGAAGAAATATTGCTCTTTGAAAACATGTTCTTGCATAACCTCAACAACATGACTTCTTCCTCACTTTTCTTAGACCTAATTGCTCTCTTGCTGTAGCTGTTCAAGGAAGATCCTTTGCTTGGTTCTTACAGCAGGCCTAGAATGGTTCTTTCCCTGGAGTTTCCTAAAGCTCATTTCTTTCCTGGGCAGAAAGGAAAGGTATCCTTCAAAGTTGATTTTTACTCCAGCCCTCTATCTCTTTCACTGTTTCAATGGGTATGCCTGATATATTGCAAAGGCCAATAAAGATCTTTTCTGTGATTTCTTTTGTTGGGTTTAAAACATCACAGGGAAATATAGATTATATTTACTACTATTGGTAGAATAAATTGTGCACACCACCTTTTCACTTAATAAAAATTTAGTTCAGGGCCTTCTTAGAAAGCAGAACATACAAAAAGCCTAACCAAAATTTGAACAGGATACATTTTGAAAACAAAGTTTGACAAGAAGCTATAAAGCATTAGGATTGCTGCTGCATTTTCGTAATGGAGCACTTGTTTTTCAGAGATAGGTACCGCTTATTTGACTTCTTTATCTGTGATAAAGGCCCTTTTCTGATACTGTATTTCCAACATGCCAAGAAGTTTTGATTCATAAATTGATTTCAGTGGGGTCCCATGAAGACTCATTATGACCACAAATGCTAATTCTCAAAATAGATATCCAAAACCGGGCCATGATGACTCACTGTCATCATCTGCAATTACAACTCTTATTTATTATTTAACATTGGTAGGTAGTGGTATAGTGTTTGTAGCTTAAACTACATATTTGGCATCTTGTCTCAGTCAATTTTATGACTTAAAAATGTCCTGAACAATTTGATCTAGCTGGACCTGCTCTGAGCTGAGGACTGAACTGTGTGAACTTTGGAAGTCCCTCCCAACATACACTATTCTATTCTATGGCATACCCATAATACATCAATGAATCAGCCAGCACTAACCCAGAATTTTCTGTCATCTATTTTTCCCACTAAGAACTTTTCCCACTTTTCCCTTCTTCACCCCACAAATTTATTTACTCAGAGAATCAGAAACTCTCTTTAAGCAAGAGACCCTCTTTCTTAAAGAAAGTTGAGCACTGAAAATTCAGACCAAGGTTCCCAGGGAACCAAGATATATCCATTCCTGAAAATCTTCAAGAACACATGATCTGCCATCCCTCTTCATAGAATCATAGAATGTTTTGGGTTGGAAGGGACCCCCAGAGGTCATCGAGTCCAATCCCCCTGCAGTCAGCAGGGACACTGCTAACTAGATCAGGTTGCTCAGAGCCCCGCCCAACCTGGCCTTGAATGTTTCCAGGGATGGGGCCTCCACTGCCTCTCTGTGCAACCCCTTCCAGTGTTTCACCACCCTTATTGTAAAGAATTTCTTCCTTATATCTAGCCTAAACCTACCCTGTTTTAGTTTAAAACCATTACCCCTTGCCCTGGCCCTACTAAAAAGATTTTCCCCATCTTTCCTATAGGGTCCCTTTAAGTACTGAAAGGCTGCAATCAGGTCTCCCCATAGCCTTCTCTTCTCCAGGCTGAACAAGCCTAACTCTCTCAGCCTGTCCTCACAGGAGAGGTGCTCCAGCTCTTGGATCATTTTTGTAGCCCTCCTCTGGACCCGCTCCAACAGTTCCATGTCTTCTTGTGCTGAGGGCTCCAGAGCTGGACGCAGGACTCCAGGTGAGGTCTCACCAGAGCAGAGTAGAGGGGCAGAATCACCTCCCTCAACCTGCTGGCCACGCTTCTCCTCTTGGAAAACTGCTTCAAACTTAATTATGTTTAGAGTGAATTTTTCCTATATGTCCACTTGGGATCTTCCCCATTTTTATTTATTTCCACTGTCTTTCTTCCTCCCTGCAGACACCTCCCATGCCATCCCTGTCCCCTTGATCCCTTCCCTAAATAGGCATTGGGTTGCTGTTAGGTGCTCTTAAGATGTCTCTCCTCCAGGCTGAACCAGTCCTGGCCCCACAGCCTCTCCTCAGAGGGTGAGTGCTCCAGCGCCACTGCCCAGTACCCACCACTGAGCTCCTCTAGTAAACATCTTTCCCATGCTGGAAGACTGAAAACTGAATTTGGTAACCAGTTAGAGTCTAGCAAGTGCTGAGCAATGAGGTATAATCACTTTGTTTATTCTCCTCCCTGTGCTTTTCTTCATACAGCCCAAGACAACTATAGTCTCAATTTCTGTCCAGAGACACTGATGGCTGGTGAGCCCCTAGTCTGTATTATTGCAGGAGGCTAATCCATCCCGGCTGCACGATTTTGCATTTGTCCTTGATGAATTTCGTGGGCTCCCTTGTTGGCCTGTTCCTCCTTACCTGATCACAGCCCTGCCCTCCAGTGTATTGACTGGTTCCCCCAGGCTGGGTCATACATGAATTTGGTGAGTGTGTACTCTGTCAGCTCATTCACATTAATTAAGGCTTTTAAACAGCATATGTTCCAGGACAGAGACCTGAGGAACCTCACCTGTATCTACCCCCCAGGCAGAATACGAACCAGTAACTGCTACAATGATCCAGCTAATTTTGACTCTTCTCTTTGTCCACATACCTACAATGTAACATCCCAGACTGATAGAGACAGATTATATCCACTGGTTTCATTAACAAACCCAGCCATTTTATCATAAGGGCATGATATGTCCTTGATAAACCCATGCTGACTGTTTCTCATCACCTTCTTGTTCTTCCTGTGCCCAGAAATATGCTCCAAGAGGCTTGCTCCACAATTTTCCCAGGCACCTAAGTGAGGCTGCCTGGTCTACACTTGTCTGCATGATCCTTTTGGACATTTTTGAATATGGATGTGACATTTCCCTTTCTCCATTTGTTGCAGATTGCCCCCAGTCTCCATGACCTCTCAAAGATTATAGAGTGAGGCCTTGTGAGGACATTGGCCACTTCTTTGTGCACTCTCAAGTATAGCTCATTGGGTCCCAAGAAACTGCATGACTTGAGTTTTCTCAAGTGATTCCTAACCAGGATCTCCTCCATCACCAGTAATTCTTCTTCTTGAACCTTGCTTCTAGAAAAAAGGCCTGGGAGACCTTGCTCATGAAGTGAAAATAGTGAAAGGAGTTGTGTGCTGTCTGTAGGCAGAAGGAAATCAAATTGTACCAAAGTGTCTATCTGTAAGCAGTAAATAAGACAGTAGCCAACATGGATCTTTAGCGCTTTAGGGATGCAAGTTAACATATCATAGTGATACATCATTCCCTTATCTGTTGTGTAAGTTGCAATCAGGCACAATTTCTGCATGGGGAAAAAAAATCCACTATTTTCTCACCAATAATGAAAGTATGATTTTGAGGGTATTTGAAGCATAGATCTTCCACAATGCAGTAATTGCAGAATACTGGATATTATTTCCAATTTGCAAATTAGCCATGAAGTAATTTCACCTTGAATTCATAATTAGGGCATATTATGCTGAATGGGTATCCAGCCAGAAAAAGGAACACAGAATTTCAGAACAATTTGGAAATTGAAGACCTCCTTAAAAAATACGGGCAGAAAAAACCCTATATTGGAATCACAGCAGGAACCACACAATTCCACTTCTGCCAGCAGCAGATGCCTAAGAAAAAAACCTCAACTTTCTTTGTGAAAGAAGGGAGATAATCACAGTGGGGTTTTTTATGTTTTACAATGTGGGACCACATATAAGACCAGCTAAGAACTCCTGAGATTTAAAAAAAAAAAAAAAAAAAAAAAAAAAGATACTATTCTGTCGTACTGATTAGCAATGCTTATGAAAATCAGCACAGAGACAGGGAAAGTGATAACATTAGCATAGGCATGTACCAAGCATATTAGGCTTAGATCTTTAAAGCTGCTTAAAGGACTTAGATACCACTTCTCAGTAACATATAGGCCTAAGAGGAATGAGGAAATCCAGGGGGAAAAGAGCTGCTTAAACAGCTTGTAGGATTTTGAAAACACAGAAACAGAGAATATGGTCTAATTCTGAAAACACCTAAATAGGAGCAACTTTTCTCTTGTTAATAATCTCATTAACTCAATGGGACTGCTGACATGAATATAATTACCTCATACATACATAAGCATTTACAGGTTTCCACATATCAGAGACATTACCTCTCAGCACAAAAAAAAATGGAGTTTTAATAATGAAATCTCGTTACTTGCAAGTGTCTCTTTACAAATGTTTGACAGTAAGCTTACTGGCAGAACAAATATGGTGTCAATGAAATATTGCCTAGTTGTGCTTAGGAGATGATAAAGTACACATTATAAATTAAGAGAAACAAGTGAAAAATTTTTTTTAAGCTAGGCGTCTAGCACTTCAAACAGTCATGCAAGTATGTTTTACAGTTGGGATGCCATTCAATTTGATGAAAGGGTCTTAGAATAAGAATAGTCAGTGGGAAATAATGATCTAGCAACAATGTAGTTTTGGAGACTTCCACAGATAAACAGATATCTAATTCTTTAAGATTTCTTACAAAACCATAACTATAGTATTATCTGGACACTCCAACAGCCAAGTGATTTTAGTCTTCTGAGAAAGCAAAATTTCTCCAGGTATGCTGACAAAATATATTGCCCAAATTCAGGCAGTAAAAAGACATTTTGAATGTTCCAAAGAGGAAAAAAAAATCTTTTCAGATGACCTGCTGGAGCTGATTTTAAGCAGTAAAAAAACAACATGACTCAATTTAAAATTGTCATTCATTGTAATTTACATTACAATTTAATCACTGGAGTTTTTAAAGTACATACATTTCTACCTACTCATCAACGGGACTTAATCCACATGCAGAGGGCACAAAGCATGCACTCTGAAAACAATCTATTTACATTTCAAGAAAGGATTAAAACCTGCAGACCTCAGGAGTAACAGAACATGATGCCTTGTGAATGACTGATTTATCTGAGTGAAACCAACAGATTCATGGATTAGTCTCTTTCTGGTGGCACTGAGGATAGGCCCTCAAATTGTGCAAGGGCACACACAAATTCAGTGGAATATGCAAAGTATCCACACAGGTTGTTAGAAACCAGAAGATTATAAAGTTTAAAAAAGAAACCAAAATGTAGCAAAACCCTACATACACCAGAATTTTAAAGGAGATATGTTACACTCTTCTAGATTAAAAAAAGTGAGGGAAGGACAGATGCAATTTGAATGCTGACTTAAGGTTTATATTAATTCAGATATCTTTTTAAAAAATATCTTCCGTGTGCTTCCTGTGCTATGAGATCCTCCAAAGAGAAGCACAGCTTTTTAAAATTAAACTAATCCCCAAGGGAGTAACTAGTCAGACACAATTCACATTCAGTTCAGTTTTTATGAAGTGCAGCGGATCAAACTGAAGGAGAGAAATGTGCAGAACTCACAGAGGAAACCTGTGCTCAGACTCAGCACACATGTAATCATGCTTATACCAGTCCTTGGAAATTTGCTGGACAGGTCAAGAGATACTTGGAAAGGTTAAGTTAAAGCAGCTTGTATCAGTGCTGTCCAGTCTTCAAGTACTTAAACCTTCCCTTTTCTCAATATATGGCATGCTAGGACTACCCAGAGCTCTGCATTAGCAGAGGAGGAAGAATGCAAGCATACCACTCTCAACTGTACATGACTGTAACTTTCTTGAACTAAAGCAGAAGTCTCTTTGCTATTGTCAGCGATTTGGTAAAAAGAAGAGCAGTTACAGGGATTACGGCGAATACATAGCCTAAACAGTAGGCCGAAAGTTAATTGTGGTACAAATGACATACAGATAAAACAGGAGTTAGTTTACAGAAGATAGTTTGGAAAGCTTAAAGGGAAGAATAATATATTTTTAAAAACCCTAATGAAACCAGGAATAGAGCACTTACCTAGTAATACTTCTTTTCGTTGGGACAAATTATCATTCCAGGATGAAATTTCATTTGGGTATATCTTAAGAACAAATATTATTCTCTCCATGTTTACATAAAATAAATATATGAAAATCAGAAAGTGATAGAAATCTCACAAGAAAGAAACCTGAACTAAGATCATTTCAGATCAACTTTTAGATTAACAAGGTACAAAACTGAAAGAAGAAACTCAGTAGCATTAGCTGTAGAATTCATAATAATTCAGGATTAATTTTTGGAAAAGCAAATGAAAATAAAACAGTTCTGTTGCTTCTCAGGTCTCTATATCTTGCATAAATTTACTGCAAACAGTAAAGGTCTTCCCTTGCAGATGATAAATTTCTTGTGAAAAGATTCCATATTTGTATGTACATATCTAACCATACTTATGTGTGTGTGAATATGTGTGTGTATGTGTACATACATGTGTATGATGTAATCAGATTTTTGGTTTTTTGGTTTTTTGTTTTTCTCCGAAGACTTTGATTCTCATTCAGGCACCTAAAATGAATTCAACACACAGATTCTCTAATTCTGATGTTCATGTCACGTTAAACTTTGAGTTATGCATCTATGAAGAATCCAAGCAAATTACTATACTCTCAAATTCTGGTGACTGTTACGGACTTTTAGTTATTAGTGTCAGGGCCAAACTGGGGTGACTTCCAGCAAGAATTTAAAAAATTACTTCCCTGTCTGTGTTGCTCCAAGCCGTTAGTTGTTTATGTTTGGATTGCCCTTAAGATTGTAACTTAATGTAAATTCACAGTGTGGGTACTCATGCATTTGATAGAAGTTAACATAAAATTTCGTATATATGTGTTTGAATATGATTCCTATAATCATTGTACCCTTTATCTCATCTGTCTTTTGGCTGTAGGAGACTACTAATCAATTAACAACCACATGAGTGAGAAGACAAACTAATTTTCATAACCAAGTCAAATGTTGGGGCATATAGAGAAAACTGGTGCATGGAAGGAAGTGGAAGCTGAGAAATAATAATAAAAGTTTGGTTAAAAGACTGGAAAATACATATTTATAATACATGGCATTTCTCCGGCATTCATTATCTTTTTTTGGAGAAAGGGCTTGCAGACACCTTTTTTTTTTTTTTTTTAGGTATTGGCACTTATAAAAAATCTGCAGCCACAGTGTCTTGCCTCTGAATCAAACACCTGCTGCTTGATATCAAGTAAGCAAGATACCCCTATATTGCATAATTTTTTCATCTTTGCATTTTGATCACCACCCTCACCATACTAGCTATCTAGTAATTTCCTAAGAGCCAGAAGCAACTGTGAGGAAACTCTTCAGTAATAACTCAACAGACTTGTAGTGGAGAGTAGCAACATCAAAAATATATTTCCTACGACATTGTGGTGACATTGTTAAAAAAAAAATAAACAACCAAAAAACCAAAGGACATTTCCACCAGAAAGTATCATAGCAATTTCATTTTTCTCATGTATCTATTCATACTGCAGAATTGAAACAACAGACATGACTAATCCTTACAGTAATATAAATAGGTTTGCAATCCCAGATTTACACTACTGAATCCATACTCAGTACCACAGTATGACAAGCATGTATAAAAATTCATGTAGCTAAAGAAGGAAGACTTGGTAGTAACCATGAGAGTTCTGCAACACATGGAGCAACTGAAACCTGTTCTTTTCTATGCTGTGTGAAAAGCTGAATGTGGATATTCTCTTTCATGTCTGTGTGGAGCTTTGAAACCAACCACAACAGTAAAGCAGATACGGCCTACCCTCTCTCCAGTGCTTTCTGCTTTGCTTTAAAGAGTCTCAATAAACATATTTGTCACCTTCAGCAATAATGACTTCCAATTTCCCCCTTTGACTAGTGTTGGGGGAGAAAATATGTATAACCTGCAACAATTACACTTGCATAGGTAAAGGAAACTCCACTAGTTGCCATTGATATTCTTCAGCTGATCTCTAACAGCCTCTCAAGAGCCCCAGTTCATCAGTATACCTGGAAACAAGTGGAATCCCACTGAGACCATGAAACAGTTTTAACAAAATCATGAAAGCAGTGAATGAGATGAATGCATTTGTTATTCACCAGCTTCCACAAAACTAGAATGATGCAGCACTTATTGACACATTAAATTCTGTTAAAGAAGAAAAAAGAAAATAAATTATTTTTATTGTGGATAGTGAACTTGTAAATTTTTAGACTGGACACAGTGGAGAGACACAGTGTCAAAACCTTTGGAAAGGATTAGGCAATTTCACAGGATCCATAAGAAAGTACTGAAAGGAACAGAGAGGAACATACCTCTAACATTCCTTACCCAAGATTAATAATGGGGGGGGAGGGCACATAGCATAGACAGAGTTGAAGATCAGGTTGAAGAACCACTCATTCATCTTACCTTGCAAGGAAGATGAAGAAGTTGTTTTCATTCAAGGTGCACGAGTGAGCTACTTTAGCTTGGCTCTTTGTTCAGACAGAAAGGTGATGAAATTCACAAACTCACTTTCTTAAAAATTCTTTTAAAATATGAAGTTCACACTCAGGAAATGTTATTAATATTTGCTTAACATTATTTTGTATTTTTTATGAGAGATCAGTATCATGATGCCTCATGTTCTTTTTTCAACTACAGTCAAAATACTTTTAATTATTCTGTGGTGAGTTTGGCTTACTAGCCTTCCCCATTGTGTTCAGATATGGAATTTAACAGCGAGATATTATTCTGGGTTTCTGAATGTCACAGTAGCGTTGTGTTTAAATCACTGAAGACTAGGTATGAATGGGTAATATACGAGTGAATAATCAGCAGAGTAATGTAATGAAACCTATTCTAATTTACTTGGCTGGCCAATGAGAAGTAAGTGCTAATGCCATGACTGAATTCATTAGGAAACCATGCTGATAATTATCAATTACTGCAGGACAAACAAGAGTCAAAAGTTCTTTGCTAATTGCCTTCCCCTTCCCTGCAAACACATGCACATGCATATATAGTTTCAGTCAAAATCTCTGTCTTGATGCTTGTATTTTCACATATGCAAAAGAGAAAAATCTGTACTCGTCACTGAAACGGTTAGTCTATTAGTTCCACCTTGTGTATATGTATTTAGTATTCTCCTTCAATTTTTTTTTTTTTTTGCATTCAGAGTAGATCTCTCTTTACAAAATTGAACAAAGAAGAAAACAAACAAATAAAGCCCTTCTCTTAATTAAGTGCCTGGTATTCATTAGGATACTTTTATCCATTGCTGAAGAGACCTTAATGTGTACATTTAGAAATAATTTGATATTGCAAGAGAAAGTTTAATAAAATTAGACAGCAAAAAGCTAGCAATAAATAACCTCTGGAATATGGTTTCCCCTCTTTGGCCACAAGCCAGGTAAACTCAATCAGGATCACTCACAACAGGATCAGAAGTATGTACATATTACCATCTTACATCCTGCAGTCTTGCATATGATGTTTTCATGTTTCTCAAGTGCCATATTTGCTCATCTTTTTGAGCTTTCAGTTGCAATCACTAAGCTATCAATGGTCTATCATAAAGATTTTGAAGGCAATACAGACTACAGATGTGATCATGCACTGGTAAGTAGTGGTGGAGCACGTATGTGGAAAGGAAAAAACACTGGAGGCCCTTTGGCATTCATTGAGACATTGATTGCTGAGAACTGAACAGCAAATGAACCATGGGGGTACTTCTAAGGCACTAGGACCACCAAAGCTAACTTTGTGGCTGTGCTTAAGCATACAACATGAGATTATTTTTCCCCAAGAAATCAGTTTCCTGACATTAAAAAAGCATTTTGTTAACTGCTGGATTTCTGCCACAAACTCTTTCTAGATAGCTCTGTCCCGTTTCTATAAAACCAAGGAGATATTTAAATGTGCAGTAGATGATGGTGAAATAAATTTTAAAAAACCAGTTCTTTCAAGTATTTTTGAAAATAAACAAGATTTTTTTTCTCATCCAGCTAAAAATGGGTTGGTATTACTTCTGGGAATCTGTCCAATCTTCCTATCTTTTCTATAGCCTCCATCATGTACACAGCAGCTTCCTTGCTTATTGTCTTTAGTTTGCTCTCAGTTAGGGTCAAAGGATAAATGCTTTCAACTTACCTTGATACATATGTAATTTGTATTTCTCATAGTAACAAATAGCTGAAAATATTTCAGAAGTTATACCCATTAGCATTCCTAGAAATATCACAGGACTTTGGTCTTCTCCTTTAAAGTTATAAGGAAGACTTCTACAATGTATGATAAAAAGCACATTTGTAAGACTATCAGAAGCCCTTGCATCCATTCTGTCAAAATACTACAACACATTCTATGTAAAAGCTTCCATTTTGGAGAATTTCCCTGAAAATGTGCATCACATAAAGTGTGTCATTTCAAGAAAATGAGCATTAAACTCAGCTTGATCTCTCAGATAAACAGCAGAGATACTGTGATCCTGATACAACTTTAACAGAAAGTTCATGTTTGTTGTTAAACTAAACATCATCAAGAACAATTTCCCTGAGCTGCTAAAGTATACAAGAAAGATTTATAATGTATTTATTTTAAGCTAAGCAAAATCAAATGTAACTTTTCCAGACTAGATTTAATGGTACTGTGTACCTAAATTTTTAAAACAACACCATTTTTAGTTCAGCAGTTAAAGAATAATAAAAAATAAGGTTTGTTTGAAACACCCTTGAAAGCTGACCTTGCTATCTCAAGGTGGAATCAGATTTTCCTTTCCTTTATGCAACAATTGCTTCTAAGAGTCCTTAGCTATGACACTTTTCCTGTAGTTATCCTAAGCTTCCTTTTCTTCTGACTGAGCCTATAGGTCCTCAAGATTTATATAGTGCATAGGGAACAGCACAGTTCCTTCTTGCTTGCCAGAATATTTTACAGAGTCAACAAATCATCTTAACTCCTACCATTTTTTTCTTCTATAGGTTAAAAAAACAAACCCCAAATTCTTTCAGTCTTTCCTGGTAGCTCATCTTTTCCAGTCTTCTAGTTATGTCTTGTTACCTTCTTAATTTTCCTAGTTAATTATTAATTATTATTTATTGCACATGGTTGTAATATTCTTACATTGTGCCTTGTGCTGCTTGTTGTACCTTACAGTCTTTGTTTTGTGCCTTGATATAATATATACTTCTAATTATATAGTAACATTACACTTTTATCTAATCTTTTCAAACAGTTTTTAATGAAATGAAAACCAACTTGTATTTCCACCTAGGTTATCAGAGCAAGTAATAAAGTAATTCAGTCTGAAAATTCCATTGAAACTTTTAGTTAATGTCTAATCTTCCCTTTGCCATCTTTTTTTTTAG
The DNA here is from genome assembly GCA_017310255.1 of Butorides virescens. Lineage (NCBI taxonomy): Eukaryota > Metazoa > Chordata > Aves > Pelecaniformes > Ardeidae > Butorides > Butorides virescens. The sequence goes on along the minus strand of JADKXX010006627.1, from coordinate 149,550 downwards.
CACTACAACTGTTTAGTTTCCAATGGGAATTCATGAAGTGCTAAAGGCCATCCTAGGGATGGAGGGAGCTGACAGTGCTCCTTGTCATCTTTTCTAGAAGAAGACAAAGTCATAAACTACTTCTTCAGGCACAAAGGTTAACAGTCTTTTAGTATAAAACTATTGCAGGTAAATAAACAAAAATAAAAGGTTAATCAAAAGTTATCAGGCAAAAAAAGTTATCGGAATCTAAAACAGCAAGTCCTTCTGACACGTGTTCTGAGGAAAATCCCTGTATTCAATTCCTCTTGAAGTCTGGTTAATTTCAAATTTACCAGTGTTGCATATGTTCACAGTTCTTTGTGTAGTACTTTTACTTTTGACCTAACACACAACTCCTGATTATTGTTTTTCTACAAAGCAGAGCTGTTTAATTTTCTTAAGGCCTAAAAGCACTTTAATATCTGGAGGTAAGACATCAGTTGACATGTTAATAATAAAAGCAGAAAGAGAACAGTATCTTCTCAGACAATCCCAGAGTGATACTATAAAAACTTGTGAGAGATTATGAAAAATGGGATATGTAGAATTTCACAGCTGATCAGCTTACAGGTTACCAATCTTATGAGGTGTAAACAAGTTTGTGAATATGTACATCTTTAAATAACAAAATACAAATAAGAAAACAAACAAAAATATCTGGCAATGCTTTGGAAAATATAATGAGGTGCTATTGCAGTCCATGGGCATCACTGGGAGCCCAGACACAGTCATTTTATGTGTATTTTATGTACTGAGTGTATTAGTTTCAATAGTCCATAAAAAACATGTTTACCATAGCAGATGCTACATCACACATGGTACCTTCTTAAAGAAGCATGCTTTGTGATTCATTTCCATGACAGCAAAAAAAACTTACTGCAATTGTCAGATCTTAAGAAGTGAATACATGACTGAATTTGTCTTCTGCTGACCTATAAATGTCCTTGGCTGTTTTCTTCTATATGCTGTTTTTCCAAGTATTCCTGCAAAATGGCACGTAATTGCAAAAAGTAATAGAGCTCCAGCAAGTATAGTAGCCAAGAAAAAGAAATCAGCATTCATATCAAAGCTTAATACAAAAATTTTGTACATTTAGTATTGCTTGCTGAAATAAAAATATATTAAAATGCAAGTAGATCTTTAAATGTTTGTATTGAATGACCATTATTCTTACAGGGAAAAAAAAAAAAAAAAAAGCTAGTGGAAGTATAATCTTGGTTTAACAGCCAGAACTTCAAGATTCATATATGTTTAGTTTGGCAAGGATGAAGTGAATAGGCATGTTTTATTATTTATGTACAAATCTGGCTAGTATTAGTTATGATTCTAACTGATAACCAAGTGGAGACACTGCTATGTTGTCCGCACAACATATTACCAGTATTTTGCCATTTTGAGTACACTATAAGTAAACACAGGGTGTTGACAAACAGGTTGTCATAAAACCAGTACTCCCTGATATAGAGAGCCAAAAAAGCATTGTTACAAAACTGAGGGCTGCACTGCACCAACTAAATCGAAAATAAACAGGAATGGTAAGGCTTTCAAAACTGAAAGAGTGAGAAGGAGGGACTATGTTATTTGCTCTTCCAAAACTTGAGGGGTTTTGCCTCTACATGGAATCTGCTGTGATTCTGCTCTTTCCTTCCCTCTCTATTACTGGAGAAGAAAATTCAGGTGTCTGTAGTTTTGGATAGTAATGTCTTACTGCTTCTAGTCCACCAGAACCTATAGAAAATACCTCATCATATTATGTGTTCACTAGAAAACGGATTTGACATTCTGTATTTCCCACCCACAAAACCTTTCCATCTTTACAAAAAGAATGGTAGAAAAAGGAGTCTTTTATCCCCATCCTGCATAAAAGGGGATAGGAGGGGAATGAATAAATTAACTAAAAACATTACAAGAAGAAAGACAGTGCTGGAACGGAGAAGTGAAAAGTTATCTCCAAAGTTACATTTGGGCAGCTTAGCAAAAACACTGTCTTCTATTTTTTCTCAGAGGCAGATGATATGAGCAGAATTCATTGAAATCTTTCAGAGAATTTTTTCCACCTAAAAGTCACTTAGTTTCATAGTTTAGATTGATCAAATCCCTTTGGAAATGAGAACATGTATTTCATCATTATTCAAAGGAACCCCATGGTAGAAGTTCTTAAAAAACATTTATGGTCTTAAAACCACACGAAACTAATTTACCTTCCCAAGCAAGACCATGCATAGCATGTGAAAAGAAAAGTGAATATAACATCTCTGTCTCTGGCTTATATAGGTCTCAAATCCTAGGTATTTTTTTTTTCTGTCACCGTACCATCTCTGTGTGTCTTATAGTCTGGATGCTGCTTTTCCAATTCCATTCCCTTTCCTCTATAGAAGAGTGATAAACTGAACTATCCAAAGTTTTACACAGATGACAGGGCTCACGCAGCATTTCTTTTATTGCTGCTAGTGTCCCTCTCAGCTTCTTTCAGAGTGAATTTTACTACCTACTGGGGAGTCCCTGAATGAAAATTTATCTGTGTCTGCTGAATTCCGTTGAATGTTGGCAACATTTTTGAGTGGATTTATTAGAACTTTTCCCCAGATTAGCTAATTAAGACAATATTTACATCTGTAAAAAAAGAAATGTGTGGTGTCAAACAGAAAGGAAGAACTTCCAACAACCAGTTATCCATCTGTAGGAAGATCTGAATCAGTTCCTAGTAACTGTGAAATGAAATGGGCCACCCTACTCCTTGCTAGCTGCCTGTCTTTGTGTGGCTAGTTCCCAAGGGTCGATTTTTGGACAGTATTGATCTTGATCTTGATTGTGAAGGAATATCATGACAATACTGGAAGTTGTTTAGGAACCAAGTGGTTGAACGGATGTATGAACTGTCATGTAAGGTAAAATGGATAGAATGACAACTTAAGGGCAAATTTGAAGTTAGTCAGGAATATGGAAACATCTGCTTATGTTCTCCCCCGGGTATTTAATCTTACACTTTTCAAATGTGTGTCTCACTTATTACATATTTTTTAATAAACCCCCCTGCATTTGGCACTATCAAGTCTCCACTTGCATTAAGAAGTATTTCTTAGCAAAACTGCTTGCACATTAACTTTTACATAATCCTTAAAAAGTGGTTGTTGGATAGACTATGGGACAACATTTGTTTTAACATGGCACTACTACAGTGACTGCTGGGTTGTTGTTGCTGATTTAAAATCAGGGAATAGCAGATTAATTTGATTTTCACAGTAGGAAGTTATCTTTGTTTATTTGAAAGTATATTTTTTGCTAGATGAAGGAAGAAGGTTTTCTAATGTAAAGACAAGGAAAGACTGAAAATCAGCTGGAGTTAGGAATATACTAGGAATGTAATTTTCCACAGTGAAGCTGATATAAACTTTTCCATATAATTGCATACAGGTTCTAGAAAAATTCTAAAATGTATTTAAGTATCTACATAATACTTAATTTTTACTCATCATAAACAGATATTTTATAGATATAGAATTTTATAAAATTATATGATTAATAGTGATGCTGAATAAAGTTTTCAGCATCTGACTTGGTTATTCCTAGTTGTACATTTTCCCTCTGTGTTTAATGTTACTACTAAACAGAATATAGTGTATCATATTTACCTATCTCTATGTATGTATATTCATCTATTCAAATCAGTCAAGAAATTCTGATTGCATTGATCTCAGTTTAAAAAAAACCTACAACACTCTTCAGTAAGCAAGGTAATTTAAACCCCATTCAGAAATCCCCATGCTATCCTGTTGATGCAACAGTTATTGTTTCAGATGCAGGAGAGTCTGGCCCTTTTCTCCTTTCTCTCTCCTCAGAAAATAAATTCAAGATTTTTCAGTCATATCTTGCTGAAGAAAAGTAGGTTAATTTCAAAATCTGTAATGATTTTCACCATCATTCCAACCCTTGCGATTCTGTGATTCTGTGATCATTCTCACATGATATTGTGCCCAGCTTTATTTTGTGGTGTACAAAGTACACTTGGTTTTATCAGTAAAAGAAATTGATATAACTTGAATACACAGAGAGCCTAATATTGATGTAAATCAATATTACTCAATTTAAGTCAAGTTAACTACATAAATTGTCCCCAGAGGAAGATCTAACCCGGACAGCCAATCTGTTCTGCACAGAAGTGTCATTGTTACTTTTCTGACCACAGCAACCGTGTCATTCTGCCCTCTAAGAAATACTGAATGTTATGAAAAGTACCACTTCTAGATGTAAACAACTCATGCTAATATTCCATTTTATATGTTCGACAGATGGCCTGACATTATGCGTGGAAAAGTAAAAAAAATCCCCCAAAACCCACGAGTCTGACTTTTATCTTCAGTCAGTTGTGGATACAGACTTTAAAAGAACATTTTAGTACTTCTGTCTCCCTTCAAAAGCAAATGATGCCCTGCCTGCCTTCTTAATATAAGGACAAAATTTAAAAAGAAAATCCATATCTGTTTTATCCATTTTATGCTAGAACAGTTTTTTTCCAAAATAGTTGAGAAGCAATGATTGAGTGGTCTGTAATGCTAGGTTAGGTTGTCTTTTTTTCATCAACGTTTTGATGAAAAATTGCTTTTTAAATAACAGACTGCTTCTACAATATATCTATTTTGTATGAACGTGTTCTAGTACACCACTCAATAACTGAAAACTGAATCTAAACATTACTTCATAAACGCATGAGTTTTACTTCAAAACAGTGCTGCAGGGGTCCATGGATTTTAGTCAAACATTTGTTTCTTTTGGTCTGTCTGTGGAAATACATATTGTAAATGAACAGACAGTCCTTGCTACAGTGAGAAGGAAGAAAGCCTTGCGCTATGGCAAACATAGTCTGGAGAGCAATCTTAGTAAGGATAGGGCAATGGGAAGATGAACCAAAGTCACCATAGAGCACTGCAGATGATTGAATACAAATCGTAGAATCATAAAATAATGAGTTTTGATATTTTATCTTAGTGAATGGAGTGAACATTCTCTAACTAATAAATGAATAAATGCAAATATACAAGGCACTCCTGGACTTGCTATAAGGAATACAAGGGCTTTGTCAATTTTCCAGCTACTGCCACATCTGTGATGTAGTGCAGAGATATCCATTTCCCTGAGATAATTAATTAAGCCACATATAGCAATCTGGACACTGGCATAGATTTATTTATTCTGCCTCTCAATCTGTTGCATCTGTCATCCCTGCAGAACTGAAAGTAATGCTCAGTACTAAGAGACGAACAGGGTATCTTCCACGGCAGAAAAAAAACACTGAAACTTCTCCGAGTCCTCTTGTATCCATTAAGACAATGGTCATCTTTGCCTCAAGAAAAAGCAAAAGAAACACTTTCACCTGATCATCCACATCCTTAACTACAGTTGTCTGCCAGAGGTGAAAAGACTTTTTAGTAACTTGAAATAGCAAATATAAACTTGAAATAGCAAATATAATCTGCTTATTTTTTCTAGGTTAAGGAAGCAAAATTTTACTTAAATAACACTTCATTTACACTTGCCATGCACAAAACTCAGGATTATAGTCCTTTCTTCCTTTTCCAGGCAGTATTCAAAAAAAGCTTTTAAGTCTTTACTGTCTTATGTCATCATTTACAGCTGAGCAAAGCACATGCAAGTTCTGCTGCTTCAATTTGCTATTTGCTATTCCAAACCCTCTCTGTGAGTGTAAATTACATATGAATGTGAAACCACAAAACAAGTACTAGACTGCAACTTTGGGAAAAAATGTAGTACATAGAGTAAGGCAGCGCACGATTATTTGCAGTCTTTAAGGGCTACTTTGCAGCTTCAGACTGTAAGGCCTATTTGTAAGTGTGTGAGGGGTACTTCAACTGCAGGAAGAGTAAGGACTGACATTGACTTTTTTACCAGGACATACTGAGTCAACAGCAGTTTAATCCAAAATAAATTAAGAAGAATTATTTTTTCCATATACTTTAACAGGCTTTGGCTCCAACACTGTCATACTTTCCATGTACCACCTATCTATCTTCCCTCTATTTACAAACTAACAAGCGTCTACTCCAACATTTTGCTTACTCTTTACCATTAGCATTTCTTAATCATTTTCCAGGATTGAAATTTTAAAACCTCAACTAAATCTCAAGTTAATGTTCTCAAGTGTCATTTCCACATGACAATACCTTTGATAGCTCATCATTAAATACAGTTTTAGACCTACATGAAAAGCATGTTTGTCTATACATCTAAGATCTCTTTAGAAGATTCTTAATCACTGCAGTGTCCTTACTTGCCAAAAATGCCTTGTGTTGTAAACTGTGTAATCCTAACAGTCTTTTTTACTCACAACATCCCAGTTCCCCACAACTGAAAGTTTTATCTATCTGACGGTTAGTCACAGCAGAGTTCTGCTTTGTTGATGGCTTTTTTATGTCTCAATGGCTGCCCTACCTGTATTCTTCTTCTGTCTTCCTGGTTTAATGTCTCATGCAATGAAGAAGATACATGTCTTAGTTTCCGCTGAGAGCAGCCAGAAAATTATTCTGAAAAGTAATGGAGAGAGAGATAAAATACAACAGTTCCAGCCAACACTTTCCAAGCCAAAGGGCACTGGCAGATGGCAAGAAGGGAATATCAGAAGCATATGCTGACACAAACTTTTCTATAGCTCTGTGAGAAAGGCATAGGTAGCAGAGGAATGATGTATTAATGTGATGCAGTTAAGAGCATGTCACTTCGTATTAACAGTGACGTGTCCTTCTAGAATCAGTTACACACATTATTATAAACTAAAGGAGGAGGGATGGGTATTCATAGAATTAGAGAATCATAGAATGGTTGCGGATGGAAGGGACCTCTGGAGGTCATCTGGTCCAATGCCTCGGCTCAAGCAGGGCCACCTACAGCTGGTTGCCCAGGAGGCTTTATATCTCCAGGGATGGAGACTCCACAGCCTTTCTGGGAAACCCGTGCCAGTGTTTGGTCACCCTCACAGTATGAAGTGCTGCTTTATATTCATGAGGAACCTCCTGTGTTTCAGGAACATTGTGACCCTTCTTGTGCTAAGGAATTTTATGAAGAAAACTTTCAGATAATCATCCTTACTTGTTTCCCTGTCCACCACCTAATTCCTGTTTTATATACATATATATATATATATATATATATATGTGCACATGCATTAATAAGGTAAAGTTTGCTGTATGGAAAAAAGCCGCAAATTAACAACTTTCTCTGCAGTGATATGTTCATTTGTGGTTTTTGATTACTCGTTTTTGACATGTAACAGTTTCATTAATGAAAGCTTCATGTTGAATCAGAACATAGAAGAAATAAGAAGATTCAAAATAGGCCTAGAACAACCTATTGGTAATATAATGTAATGATCCACTTGGGGGAGATGACGAGTTGCTCATATGATGATGGTGTGTAATACTGCACAGCTGTTAATTAAGAAGAAGTAATTTTTTTGTAGTATGAGTCGCAAAAGAAAACAGCTTCCAAACCCTTAAGTCTATGACCTTTCTGTGGTGTACATGTATGCACATATACCACAAATGGAAACAAGGAGATATATTCCTTGGGACCTCCTTTGAAATCTATTTGGGATTCAAGTAGGGAAAAGCTCTGCTCATGAAAAATTATAAATTTCTTTGATTATTGTACCATCGGGATTTGCCATGATGCAAGTACACCAGTGCCTGTCCATCAATGGCTTCCAGTACAGTAAATTTCCCACTGGTCAGATGCTCAAGTGGTGTGACTGGCTTAGTTCAATTGACTTCAGTGGTCCTATGACTGCGTACAGCAAGTAATGCTTGAAGCAGCCTCGCCTTTTCATATTTGTACCTGTAAAAGTCTTCTTATTTCAGCAGAATCCCTAAACTGCGAATGCTTAGCTAGCAATATTTCTGGACATTTCCTTTTCAAGTTGTCAGAATGACAGCTGTGAAAACAGTCTCTAGGAGTCTGTGTTTTTCAAGGCTCTAGAAAATTGTCATTATGACTGTGGTGAACCAGAATTTTTTCTTCAGATTGAATACTCAGAGTGGCTTTGGAGGTACTAAGGAAATGAAAACTGGTGTTTTAGCACCAGCATTTTGAGACTACCCTCCAACGACATGAGACAAGCCACTTTTGTGGCTCTGCAAGAAATAGGATGATGTTGGAAGCACATGGCAAAATGCAAAGGTGTCTTGAATCGCGAAGAAAGACCCCCAAGTTTCTGCTCTAAGCTGCACTAAAAACATGCTTTCTTATATTCATATTAAGGAAAAAAACATGCTGGTATACTTTAAACTGCTATCCAAAGGACTGACTTCAGTGTTTCAAATTCATATCCAAATATGATAAAAAAGTCGCAGTAGGGAAGTGTCACTGATATGAGATTCAGGCCTATTCTGCCTGAGAAGGCTAAAATTTGAAAACTCCTATCATCAGATTTACTTTTCCTGATTTACTCTAGCAATATACTTGCACATCTGTGCATACACCCCAGGTACAGTATCTTCATACTATACTATATGAACATACACTATATATGTAAACATAATGAAAACAAAGGTTGTTAAAATTGAGCCTTGTACCGTGGTGACCTGACTGAAGGTATTCTCCCAAATCAGGCTTTACCTCAATTCTATGAGTTTAAAGAAATGGTGATATTTCCTTAATACCTCATTTTTGAGAGTCTTCAGTAGTTACAGTGCTGAATGCTTTCCTGATACAGAACAGTCCACAAAAGTAAGGGAGTGATAAAAAAAAGGGCTTTTTGTTGTTACACTGGACCAGAGCAAAACTGGAAATGTGTAATGGACTGAATAAAATATCCTAAGGGATGATGAAATGTGACCTATTAATTAGTATGAAATAGTGCATTGCTCCCTCTTGTTAGCAACAGACTTGCTGTAACGTTGCTGGAGAACCAGAGCCAATCATTTTCTGATCTTAAATGCTAGGGCCAATTTAACTTCTTCCCAGAAAACCATGGAGGTGAAACGTCAAGATAAAACTGCTGCCACACAGAAATTGGCGTATTATCCTCTTGGCCTGTGGATCTACAGATACGTGAAGGAGCTTGATGTAGGACTTGTTCACCATAAGGACACTGAAGAGGTGTAGGCAAATCCATTTCCAGTGTGACAGTCTCTCAGGCAAGGGGCAGCACTGTGCAGTGATTCTTACTTTTCAGTCTTTTTTTCCTTTATGGCAGAGTAGAGCTTCAGTTCATAGGCATGACAAGAGTTCAATTAGTCTGTAAATTCTGTGCTTCTGGTGGGCCTAATGAGGAATCCTGTGAGCAATAATATCTCTGGTTCCTCAGGTTAAAAAGCAAAGCAAAAGTTTAAAACAGAATGGACAGCAGAAAAAATATTTGTTCACTGAAAGAGAAATTATATACACAAATAATATTTACACTGATGTTTACTACCTTATCATTAATATATATTTACGTATTATCTAACTAAATATGTATAAACACAAATAATAAGAACTATATGTATTATATGCACCGAACCAAGTCAGATAAATCAAACTCTATTTAGACACACACACATACATTTATACATACCTGAATTGAAAATGAAGAGGCTTAAAGAAGTGTGTAACCCTTTTTACTGAATATTTCCACTGATGTTTATGTATACGGAAATATGCAGTCAAATCATGGACATGTATAAGTTCCTGCAAAACTCGTACGTAGTGACCATATATACATTTAATCATTTGATCTTTCTGGTCTGTACTGTCTTTGCTTCTAATTCAAAGAAACTTAACTTCTCATATGTGATGATAATGGATAGAGGACCTCTGATGTTTCCATCAGAAACAGAGAAATAACTTATGAAAACTCTTCAGAGGTGAATCAATATTCATGGTGAGTTTGTGTAAGCATGCTGCCATTGATTCCTAACCAAAACATTCAGATCTTTGTACTCAGTGTAAAAAACCGTCCATGCAGACACATTCTGCAAAAGGTTTCTGTTGGAAACCTCTCCCCTCTTTCTATTTTGATCCCCTCTCCCCTGTCCCAGATCAATATAATTAGCAGGCCACTTTTTTTTATTCCTATTTATACCTCAGAAGAGGGAATTATGGATATTCTGGGTCAGTTCTCCATGGCTGTATGTTAATATGCGCTTTGCCTTCAATGTCACTGGGGGTGATGACTCAAGGTACAAAGAGATGTAGAATCAGGACCAGGTGTCTGGAAGATTTGTAGTTGATGGTGCAATCAGTCTGCATTTGTGAGATTACACGATTTTGTTTCAAGTGAATATTTGGAGTGGTAATTCTTGACAAGCTATGGGATTCATAACAATCTGACTAGCAAACTTCAGAGTGAAACATCTTGTCTCTCCTAAGCAATGTGACTTAAAACTCTTAGATGAAGAAATTGAAAGGAACATGCAGGAAATTAGCACTATTGTTCACATTTGATTAACAATAAAAGAAGAGAGGACAAGTGAAAAGGAAATTATTTGAATTTTTTTAATCTGGTAGTGCCTTGATTAAGAGATAGTAATAGATTAAGATGATAGTAATAAATAATAAAGTGTTAAATTTAAAATTAAAGCAAAGTGAGTTTCAGAAGATACACTTAAACTATAACAATAATTCTTTCCATATTGTTCTTATCAGAAGACAGCCTTACTTCATGAAAAGGAAATCTAGTCAGGGTATCACTTAAATACGAGTCAAGTTAAAGTGTGGTAAATGAATAGAGATGGACTTAAGCAAGCATGTGGTTCTCGCAGATGGCTTAAGAGCATATTTTGTTCTGCAACAGGACGTAAAGTCAAGTTCTTATTCCAGGAATACTCTCTGAAGAAAGTCTTGAGACAAAATGTGTTCTGAATTTTTTAGTATAATAACAGGGAAGTACTGGAGCCATAAGTCTTTTTATGTTGAAAATGCTGGGGCAAATACAGTCTATAAAAAATATTGATAGTCAAGATTGGTAATATTTATTCTGTAGCTTGTGCTAGTTGCCATAATAGCCAAGGGAAATGGCTGGGTTCCTTAACTTTAGAAGTTCTTGTTAGGCTGTTTTTTTTCTAGGGTTTGTCTTTTAAAAAATTGCTCTGTAAAAATAGGAATTTTGGGAATACCTAAGCTAGCGTTGTCTTTCAGGTCAGCTACAGTGATCAGAATTGGATTTTTACAGCTATCACTACCAGTGGTATGCTTCCCATTATGCTTCCCTTCTCCTCCAGCACTAAGCAACATGCAGAGCAGAATTAGGATGCTGGTGACTGGATGCTCGAGGAGGGAATCAGTGGAAATACACACCACCACACTACCGTCCCTCCTCAGCATTGTAATGTCATAGTACGATCCATCTGCAAGAGGGCTGTTTCTATTGACTCTAGTAGGATTATCCATTACTAAACCGGTAAAATAATATGAGTGTGACAATCCCATCTCCTGCACAAGCAGGTCTGCATCAGTTCATTTTGTGATGTTTTCTACATGCTTTAAGAGAGGGTAGGGGAGAACAAAGCCTTGCTTGCTGTCTGTATGACCTCTGCCATGGTCTAGCTGTGTTAAAAGAGGGCACATCTGTGTGCAGAGATTTGAGCAAGCTGCTGTAGTTATTTTTTATGGCTAATAACTTGAGCCTGACATTTCTGAACAGAGCATTATAAGGCTTGTCTTCTAGACTGAAACAGGTAACGATGTCGTATGAGTGACATCCTGACTACTGTCTTAATTATGAAGGAAGCTGGGGACTGTGATACTAAAATGTTTCATTGGGAAAGCTGAATGGGTGCCAGTGTGGGATGACAGTACAGAAGAATGGATCATCAGTGATCATAGCAGCGCATGTCCATTTCAGGGAATCTGCAAGGAAAGAATGGTTTAAATTAAGTTATTTCTCTACTTAGTGGCCTGCACTGCAACACTTATTCCATATGTCATATTTTCCTCTCTATTTCAGTGCTTACTATATATTCCAGAAGACTCAAAGGTTCCTTCACCTTTGGTATGTAACATTTAGTTTGAGCCACGTAAACCATAACTCAACCTTATTAGAAAGGAAGAAAAGATCAGTCATTACTCATTCAGAAACATGCAGCATTTCACTTTTCACATTGCTTAAAATCCCGAAAGTGTCTTAATTCCAGTGGGACAGAAATTCACTCAGATTTGCAGAATACATCCATCAGTGGAATATATGTAATGAGGCTTTGTGTGTCTCTGTGTCTGCTGCTAAAGTTATGATTTTTTTAAAGTTGCATTTTCGGAATAAATAAATAAATAAATGTATCTTGCCTCAAGTTTCAGATTGTAACCAATGTTAGAAAGATATTGTGGACAGTTTAACATTTAACTTTGTGCTACATTAGTTCATGGATTTGCCTGTGGGTGATCAGGTACAAGCCACTGTTGCAAACGGGTTGGTGAAATCACTAGGATGCTCAGGTAATTGAACTGCTGTATTGATGGAGCCTGAAAATCTCATCTTCTTGTGCTGTCACTGGAGGGTTATATCCCACTGGTCAGCTGCTGTCATCCAGTTTTCAGTAGCTTCTGCACACTGATGGAGGAGAGACTCAACTCCTTGTTTATTATTTCTTTAATGCACTTTAAAAAGGTCTGTGCGTTGGGGTCATTCTTTATGCGAGCTCATCGTCATTAGTCTGTCTCCAAGCTTGTGCTGGTTTTGTGGTTTTGCGGTTCTGCAGGTAATTAGGCTTAAAAAAATCTAAACTGTTAATTGAATAGCAAAATCCCTTCCTTCCTTCACAGAGCTTTGAGACTACTCAGCCTGCCTGTATTACTGTAAAAACCTTGCAATATTTGCCTTCAGAGAAAAATAAAATTGCTGTCATTTTTCTTTTGCAGGCAAACTAAAAATAAAATAACAATAGTCCTAATTCAGCAGCAAGACCTGATATTGCTCCAGCTTCAAAGCAATACTAAACAATGTTCAACTTGGCAAGGGCACTCTCTAGCCCCTTTGATCCAACTCAAGGCCTCAGGTTCATAAAGAAGTTCTCATGCCACAGCTATAAATACAGAAGCAACAATGAAATATCCACCCGTGCCTTTTGGAAATGCTATTTAAACCTAAGTTTCTCAAGAAGTCTGCCTTAGGGATGGAAAACAGCTTTTGTATCCCATATGGGGACTGTATCGGCTATTACCCATTAACAAAAGACAACTATCTTTTCACAAATATTAGTCTAATAAAAATGGTTAATGCTGAGCTTTTCAAAGTGTTCCAGAGAATGTATATACATGTTTTCCTTTTATTTCAATGGATACTATCTGTTTATTATCTGCCTTGAAAACTCAAATTCATATTCAGAATTATCTCCCTAAACAACTTCAACAAATTCAAATTGCTGTGAAATATAATGTTAATTACTACATCATGTATCAGACACAGGCAAGGGATATATTTTTGTCCTCCTTAATAAGTCTTCAGGAAAGTAATTCAAGACAAAAAATATTTATTGTACTAATCCATAAACATAAGGGAAAAATAAAATTGTGCCAGCTGAAACAGGATTGTTAAATATACGTGACACCCAAATTACATGGTTACTGGGACCAATTTTGTAATCAATTAATGAAAAAAAAATGTGGAAAATACTTTCAGAACCAAAGAACTTTCATACTTAACTAAACTTTCCTACTCACTAAGGAATGACAGATTAGTTGTGCTAATAAGTCTGTCAAATGTGGCCAGCCAACTGAAAAACCCTTCCAAAATTTCCATAAAGAAAACCTACAATCTATTAAGAGCCATATAAAACTCTGGACAATTTCTCTTGCCAGAAATTCCAAGAGAGAAGCAACTGAAACACACATATTTTAGATGAGTAGTTCCTGAGAAACCATTATCACCATAAACCAGCTGAGCAAGTTGTTTGACTTCTCTCTGAAATTACCAGTTGAATAGGATGAGGGATTGTTTGTTTGTTTTGAAAAATACAGGAATATGGGAAGCCCTGAAGCAAACAAGCTTGCTCAGGTCCCAGGCAGCCATGTGAATTGCTTGGTAGTTATATTAGTTTCAGTGGCAACTTTGCTCAGGTCAGATACACGTATATCATTGTGGAGGTGATAACACTGATCCTGCAAGCTTATCTGAGCTGATGGAGGCAGTGACCTCAAGGCAGTGCTTGCTCAGAATCTCCTTCTGATGTTGAAAATGAGGGTACAAACTGTATATTCTCTGAACTGCTTTTAATGAAGGATAGAAATCAAAATTGCAATATTTTTGTTTGGGCATGCAGTTCATGCAGTAGAAGTCAACTATAAAAGGACATATCCTCCTGAGGTCACTTGCTTGCTTGCATATAGGTATGCATCCTAAATTACTTATAACAGAAGGCTCCATGGTAGGCTAGCTGAATCAAACATTAAACATATCTGGATAGGTATACTTAAAGTTAAATGCTGGGTAATGTTATGGAATTTTGACTAACTTCATATAATTATAACACTAGGTGGTTGAATCACAAAGACAATGAGGGTCATGTGTTCAGGTGTCTAAAAATAAATCCATTGTATTTCAAATGAAAGGTACTTATATATATGTTCTTGAATATAGATTGCCGCCATTTCTGAAAACAGAACTTATAATCTTTTTTGGTTATATAAAGCACTGATATTTACCAGAATTAATATTATACACAGTCCCATTTTGATAATTATAGCTGTAAGTTTTCAGATAGAATGTCCCAGGTTGAAGGAAGCTCAAAAATGAGATTTTGAATATTTTTTTAAGCTGAACATTTTGGAGAACTGCAGCAGCAGAATAGCAACTATGTTTTTGAAGACTATTGACTGGACACCTAATATTTTTAAAACCTTTTCCCTCCAGTTTGCATGTTGTAGCTGGATTGTAGACTGAGAAGTAAGGAGGAATAGAGTCACACTGTTGACTTTGCCATTAATTAATTCAACTGGTTTTGGCACTACAAAGTACAAGTAGTTATTACCCACAATAGTCCGAAACTAATTCTTTTCACATCATGCTGGCTTGTCAACACCAGCCAAAAAAGTTTTCTTCAATAAAATATTGTATTACAATTTCAAATTCAAATTAAATGCTAAAATTTGTCAAAATGGTGGAGATGTGTGCAGTTTTTCAAATAGTTCTGGTTTTAATGTAAAACTTTAACTGGTTAATTGCTTTCAAAGTAACAGCAGAAATAGGAATGAATATGAAATCTATTAACAAATAAAAAAGCCAGTTAACCTATTGTCTCCCATTGTACATTTACTTGAAATAATAACTATATTCATTTTCAAGTTGATATAGAAGGTGAGGTTAACAAAGTTCTCCTTCATTTTATCAAAGAGGAAAAGTATTGTCATCACCACTGGATCAGTTTGTGTATTAAAAACATAATGAATTTAAGGTGCAAAGTAAATTTTGTATAAATTATTGATAGATAAAGAATTTACCAAATTAAAAGGATGATTAATTCTATAATTATTTTATTTTTTATGTTGAATTCAAACTCATAGTATTTTAAATTGGAACTTTAGTTCACCTGGTTTGGAATAGTACCCATTTGAATAGAATTAGATTCATCAGGTATCAAATCATACTCATCAACAGTAAAGAAGTGTTCATTGCTTAAGGAAATGTTCTTTGAGAGGGAAAAAAAAAGGTTACAATATGCTTTCTTATCATGATATTGTGCCAAAGAAAGTCTTGCTAAGCAAAGTGTTGGCTAATGTCATCAGAGAGGTGGAGCCTACACAATCCTTCAAAGTCAAAGTTGAACAACAGCATTTTAACATTGAGTTTTATACTACATTTTTGCAAAGACATATGAAAACTTTCATAATCAGAATTACATATTATATTATATGCGTACAATTAATAATAATAACTATAACAGCTATCTTTTTCTTACAATTATTTACTGAAAATATTCTTTTCTCTACCCATGCAAAAGTAATAGACACGTTTTAAGTAAAAATATAAGTTATAAGGGAAGTCTTGGAAAGGCAGAGATAAATAATCTACCCATGGACAAAAGAAACCAATAGCTGACTGAGCAATTATTTTGGATCACAAGAGAGACCTATTTTTTCAATAACAATCATGAACACTGCAGGGAAGCAGCTTTTTCTCTTATCAGACTGCTATGATATACATAAATAGTTTTGGGAACAGGCAATTACCTCACACGTATATAAGGTTATATTTTAACTGTGGACTTAAATACTGTCCATTTTAATAACTCTTATAGTGTATATGTATCAAAAAACCACTAGCTCAGATCTAATTAAGTTTAACTCTACCTCAAAGTATTTGCAGGATTAGGGCTTAAGTACTTCCTTTAGAATATAAATATTATTTCTATCTTTTATTTTCCTCATTTTAATAATCTTCTGAGAAACAAGCAATATGACCCGTAGCAATATACTTAATTCGCAAAATATAGCTATTTTTTTCACATACAGAATGAATTGTCTTAATCACAGGTAATTATTCTTTTCCCCTCTACTTAGGAAAAAACATTATATAACATATAGTTGTGAAGCAAAGTCTTCAGAGAGATTTTATAGGACTTTCATAAATATTAAATCTAATTTAATTATGTCCTTCCCATAGAATTTCAGCTCACATGTTGTCAAGCAGTAACAAACGTCAAGACCTTTAGAGAGGGATGAATGCAGTGTGAAAATTGGACTGGCAAACTCCCATTTTGGGAAATTATATTCCCCCCATTTTATTGGATAATACTGGAGTCAAGAACCTGTGTGAAATAATGATTTTCTGGCACAAAAAGCTAAGAAAAATACAAAATAAGTATTCTTATTTTTTCAAATGCCAAAAAGAAAAAATAAATCTTCATGATCTGGTGAAGAGATCTTGTTACTCATTCATGTTTTAGCATAAATTGCTTCATTCTTTTTTTAACTATTGCTGTTGGTCTTTGTGAAATCTTTTCTAGCAACACAGTACTTGAAGAATTGGTCAATATTATAAACCATATATCTGTGTTTGTTTAAGAAGAATTCCTTAAGAGGACTGGATTTAAATGTAACAGGCCTTGGAACACACTGATTAAGACCAGTGTCTGTAGTGGCTGGCTAACACCCTACCAATGACATACAGATCCTTCTCCCTCCCTCTAATACTTGCTAATTCATCTCATTATAAACTCAGATTCAGAGTTCTCCTTAAATCACCCCTCTAGAATCCTACATTTAGTAGCAGCGCCAGGAGCCTGGCATGATCTGTTGCAATCATATTCAAAGATTCCAAAATCTTTGCTGATCTACTCCACCCACTACTTTAATAAAAGTAAACCTACAGAATTACATCACTGCGTGACTTGCCACGCTGTTTGCTGGTATCTAATATACATATATTTGCAAGCAGTCAATACCTTTGGTGCTAGGTACGATGTCAGTTCTTACAACTACTCTCCAAGTTAAGCAGAGATCAGCACATCTGTTTTCGATGCACAGTACATATGTAGAAGTTTCCTTCAATGTGGAGTAACTACCAAATCTCTTTTCCTACTCAGAAAATTTTCTGTAGCATACAGCAAATAAATATGAACAACCATCTAACACACAGCCCCTCTACAGCTTTAAGACTCTCTTATGATAACTACCAGTAAACTAGAGGTAGTGTCCTCAGAGTCAGCTGTGTAAGAACTATATGGAATGATTGTCACAATAACCTTTCAGTCTTTGTAATTTAAAAAGTATTCCTTGTATTAAAGTTACTTATCACAAACTATTATTAAACTGACAAGCCATTAAAATGTAACAATTAAATAATGTCACATTTTAAATATTATTTTTACTTCTGATTCACTCCTGTAAATGAACAGAATGACAAATTACACTGCAGTGACCTGACACAAAACATGTAGGAGTCTCTGGGGTGTATTTCCATTAACTATCAAAGGTTTTGCACCTGATTCTTAGATTTGCTGTAAATGACATTAAACATATGTTGCTTGAACTTAAAATGTTTGATCTTGATAATACATACAGCTTTTTGTAGGAGAAAATAAGAATGGCATTCATTTTTGCTACCATATTAGTGCTACTTCTAGGTTTCCAACACCATTTTATCTTGAAAAGTGGAAAAATAAAAGAAAGCAAAACATTTGGAAGGCCGAAACCTAAGATGTTCTCATGTTGCTAAGTAAAGCAGTCCACCTGCTCTTGGCCATTTACAGCAAAGTAGTTAAATGAAAGTTCAAAATCTGCAGAAGTTAAAATACCACTTACAAATATTGAGACTGAAAGGCTATACTGCACCCAAAGAAATTCCTGGTTTTATTAAAAGGCACACAGGTGCCATATTTCTCGAATCGTATTGGTGGTGAGTATACATTACTCCCAAAAATTCAAAATACTTCTCTAATAAAATTTGTGCAAAATTTGTTTTCAGTGAACAGAGGTAGTATAAATGCCAAACTAGACACATACTTCAAAATCAAGGCATTGATGGTTATAATGTACCCCCCTCTTATATAGCCAAACATAGTATGAAATTCAGGCCATATATTCTGTTGTGTATCTGATTTTTTTCCCCATCTTTTGTCACTCTACCATGAATTTTGTCTGTGTCTTTTATTAATTCCTGAAAAGAGATTGCATTTACAAAACCAGTGTTGTAATTAAAGGCAACAATTATTTAATGTATTCCTTTAAGGCAAACTAACTCTTACATTCTCCATCATGTTTTATAAGTCAAAAAATGGGCCAAAAGGAATTCTTAACAGGTCCTGATCCTTCTTTTACACAGTTTTCAGTTAAGTTCTTAATATCAAAATCAGTTTTTATGCAAATGTCAGGGTTTGGAGATCTCCAGACACAAGGTATTGAAGATTCAGAAGCACCTGGATTATTCAATCCAACTAAAGTGGCATATGAAGTGTTTTGCTGGGAAAAGCTGCATAGAACAGTTATATTATTGGCATGATCAAATTGGATGCTGTCTCTTCCTTTAGTATAAGATCTAGCAAATCACAAAATACAAGGAAATCAACAAAACGTGGATTTTTTTTGTTAGTGCACTAAACCCTTGCAGGCACAAAGTAAGAATATAGACAGGAAAAAGGAAATATCTCTCACATAAAAAGATTTGCTGTAGAAGAAATAAATCCACAAAAATAATTGTCACCTGTTTATAAAGGTAAGATTAGTCAACTAAGGCCACTATTGAAAATTATTTGTGTGAAATATTTGCAACATTTAGAACCCTTACCTGTTGCATCCAACAACATTTTTCAATGACATTTTATTATTTTAAGTATGTTACATTATTGTTTTAAACAGCCTTGTGTTGTTATGCTTTTAAACATGACAGAGCTTCTTTCTAAAGCAAGAATTTATGAAGCAGTCATTCCCACTCTTCCTCCATCTCATCCTCTCTCTGTCATAGTAAGTCAATCAGTTTGCTCAGCTCTTTTTAAATTTCCCTATTCCAAGTAAAGAAAATATTTTTATTTCTAGTCATTGCTGCCCAAGAAGCTGTAGTGGGGCTCTTGAGTAACCATCCTTGTCATTTCTGATCTCTTTTTTTTTTTTCCTTGATAAGCAAACCCTCATGGAGGGAAACAAACACAACCTGTAGAAAGGTTAATCCTTCACCAGTAGAAGTCACCAGCATATGCTATTTGCAGGCCCCAAAATAAATATTTCCTCACGCTATCTGTCTGAAACAAATCTCTCTTCCTCATTGACCACCTCCCCAAGCACATTGTTCTGGCCCTTGGAGCAGCAGTCATGGTGGCTCCAAATGTTCTTGCTAAAAAGTGAAGAATTTGTCAAAAGCCATTACAAGTAAATGTTGGTAGTCATTCAGGATATTTCTGCCCTGCAGCCCAAAAGAATTGCTATGGCTTATAGAAACCTACTTCACCTAACTCTGAATTAGCGTGTTCTGGCTCTGATAATAGCTCTGCAGTCAGCGATGAAATAGACTGCAAAATTCATCAGAGGCTTTGCGGCTTCGTAGTCTGTTCTAAGGTCCATTCTGTGGTGGCTCTGCAGTTATCAGGGCCATAGCTAGCTAATGTGCAATGCTGGGCACATCTGCCAGAACTGCAGGCACTTCTTTAGACTACTGAAGAGATGTACCCCGCATCAGTTACTGGTTATGAGGGCAGAAAAAAACAAATAGACCAGATGGGCAGAACTCTTTGTAAATAACAAATATCCATAAAGCAGTCCCCCAACTCCTAGTGCTTTTGAGTAACATTCTCCAAACTATTTTCATCATATGTTGTGTTATCACAAGGTTGAAGTTAGCTAACACTTAGGTGATAAGCAGTATATGCTGATTCTTCCTGTGACAGCTCAAACTTCCATAAGTAAACTGTTTTTTTATTAAACTAATCAATTTTAAATTAGGACTCTTTACCATGTATGTATATGTGAACTGATAGATACAGGTTGAAAGAAACAACAGGCGAAGAAATAATGAAATTCCACAGGCTGAGATACAATGCTGAGTGGCTAGGGGGTATGGCTTTCTGATCTGAGTATCTGCATAGACAGAGGACTAATGAATATTAATCCTTTTACCATTCCCCAAGTAGATTGGGGCTGCAGTCCCAAGCTGCTAAAAGGCATGAGGAAGGAATTCAGGCTGAAAAGTTAGGTAGTGGTGGTTCATTAAAACTGGGTGGAGAAAGAGGGTAAAGAAACACAGCCCAGAAATACCAGAATTTTATCACTTATGACCTTTACCTTAGGAAATGTGAAATGCTTCTGAAAATCAGTGATACACAGAGAGGGTGGGTGATACATTTCTTGGCCTTTCCAACACGAATATTCTGCTGGAGGGGCAGAGATGTATTCCCCCAGTCCTGATTTCTTCTAACCCTCCTGTGATGTTGCCACAAATAACCTGTGCTGACTTTGTCTAGCTTAAGGTCCAGTTTAGGATGACGTGCAGCAGCAACAGCAGAAGCAAAATAGCTGGTGAGATAAATGTGACTGTTCTGCAGGGTTCACACTCTTCCCTGAGGTTTTCTTTGATGTGGGCTGATTTGTTACAGACTTCAGGGCCCCTCCACTGTTTCCCATTTGCATGGATGGGTTTTCTGAAAACATGCTAATTGCACAGTTGTCAGTCTCCTTTATGAACTCAGCCACAGTACTAGCTCTGTCAAGGGCCTCTTGTAGCTTAAAAGCTTTTTTTCCCCTCCCCATTGTAGTTTAAATTTCTGCACCACAATAGTTGAAGGCTTCTCTTCTCCCAGTAATAACTCATTAGCCTCAATCTTGGATTCTTCCCAAATGCTTATAACTTATTTTCGTTTCTCCCCAGTATTTCTTAAAGCCTTCTGGTGCAGTTAGTACTTTGCCATCTGCCGCCTTCGTGACACTGCAGTAGGGAACAACTGGTCTGAGTGATGTTTTCTGAACTGTGACGAAAAGTGTGTCTGTGTTCCCATTTCTCGCTGTGCTACCCTAACATACTTCATTCTTTCTCCTGATATTGTTACTGCCTGTCTTCAGTCACTAAACATGGTACCTTTCAGGCTAGGCACTTGCAGTTTAAGTGTACTCATCTCATTGTCCCATCTTAGCTAATTCCTCTCATCTCCCTTTTCCTCTCACCACTGAGCAATAATTCATTTAATCTCTACCTGCTGTTTCTACAATCCATGGTTTATTTATCATGTTTTTCATGATGTCTAAGATGACACATTCTACTCCAGATCATTGCTTATTAGCATCCTGTCATAAAGCAATTACTTTTACGCCCTCTTCTCAACTTTAACACTGCTTTAGAGTTGTGGAAGAAGGAGGACTATAACTGAGCAGCTGTGAAAGGGTATCGACTGTCTCGTGTGTAAAAAGAGCCTCTGTACCAACTTTTGCTAGGTAATTCAGAGAAAAATGGTGGGAATGGGTGAAAATCATAAATACATTGCAATAAGACAGTTTCAAAACCATTGTGTCTTCCTTGGTGATCTAAGCCTGTGATTTGTTATGTCTTAGGAAGGAAGAGAAAAGGTTACATTTTGACTCACTTTACTGCCAGAGCCTGAGCTTCATTTCCAAATTACCTGAATTGCTTAGGAATCACAGTTAAGTAGAGGTTAGGCTGGGCAAGAGTCCTGGGTTAGTAGCTTCGAAGAATCTGTCCAGAGTAGCCTTAATTTCTATACCGTTATACTGCAATAAAGAAGTGTCTGTGAGTCCATTCTGTCTGGTCTAACTCCATTCTTTACATCCTAACATGGGGCTGTGTTGGGGTTAGCCTGTCAGTCCATCACAGCCTGGGACTCTCTCTGCCCTCCAGGCTTACACTGTGCCTGGGAAATCCTAAGTCTGATTCGTGACACCATCACATACTTTGCATGAGAGTGTGAGAAAGACAATCTGTGTGCAGACTTACTCTCCCTCCTGTACAAAAGGAATGGGTTCCTCTGCTGCAGAGCATGGTTTACTGCATACTGTAAAGTTTCCAAGAACTCATCTACAAGGCTCAGAGGGAAACAGCGTTACACTAGAGTAACCACCTTGACTTCATTGGACTGTACTGATGGAACAGAGGGCAATTCAGGCTTTAACCTTTCACTTATACAATCATTCAATAAGTAAATACTGTCAGTGGCCTAACAATAAACTCACATGCATTTGGCAGAGTTACTGCTGGGTGCCATGAGGGCATGCTCATATTTAAAGTTTAAGAAGAACTTCAGTGTTTATCTCATCTGCTGACTTTGTTACTGTTGAAAGTATTTCTACACTGGTCAGAGACTAGAGGAAAATTACTTTTAAACTCTCAATCACAGTCTTGGTTGTGTTTTAATTTTTTAATGGAGGTGAGAATTTTTTTTTAAAAAGCACTATATTTTGTCCTCTCTCTTACCTAGGAAATTATTTTGTCTGTCAGCTTCCGGCTAGTCCTGTTTATGATGTATTAATTTAATTTTCTTTTAAACTTAATGCAATAGGATTATGAGACTAACAAATTCATAACTGGACAGCCTCCGAAATCTGAGAGTACACTGCAGTATACAGTCAGTTACCTTGTTAGGTTTCCAGTGCTGTAACAAGAACGACAAATTTTGTTAGCTCCCTGTGGTGCACAGTGGATCCAGTTGTGATGAATTCAGGAGCAGCCTCAGGTTATCATCAGAAAATTCTCCGGGTTTTTTTAGCAATGGGTAGAATAAGACATATGTACGAGTCATGTTACTTATGAGGCCTATTAAGATTTTCATTAAAAAAAATAAAAATTAACTGTGCCTTTTGATCAACTCTGCTGACTTGTGCTACAAAAGTCTAAAAAGCTGGCCCCAACAGTGTTTTTAGACATTTGAGAAATTTTATCACTGTCATCCTATGGAGGATTATTAAGTTTTGAAATCTATGGTTCTCGAACTTTGCAAACATTACTTTTTTAACACTGTTTGTAAGCTGTTTAGGACAGATCCAGTCCTAAAACTCTCCTAAACCAATCATTGACTACTGTAAAAATCATGAGCGTATCAAAAGCCCGTCTAAGAGATTTTACCTTTACAAAGAAGATCCTTCCACTGTTAATAGTGGTTCCTGGTAAACTGAAACTGAAACTGGGAGGGATTCCTTCTCCAAAGAGCCAACCAGAGCGTAGGTAGCTTCAGATGATACTGCTGTGGTTAACAATTGTCTTACACGGTACGACCACTTGAATTAGGTACACTATCTGGCTGAGAACCATAAACTATTGACTTTGGACCTATATGCCATGACAGGCAAATTTGACAGCACAAATTGGTGCTACAGTTTTCTTTAAAATAGATTCAGCAGAACCCAAGAAATGAGCCCTTTGGATCATACTTACTCTCTAAGCAGAAGAGAATTTCTACTGGTCATCACTACTGCTTGCTGTCTAAAAGCATCCTGAAGTGGACTTTTTATACAGCTGCTGTAGTTTCACCAACACCTGTCAGTTTGGTTCCACAGTACAGAAGTGGTCTTTGTTAAAGAAATGACAGTAATAGGTGATCAGTTTCTCCCAGCAGCATGGTCTTGTATATGGTATTCTTCCAGTTATGCCTGTATCTATGCTCAGGGCATTTTAATAGGGAGATGTTAGCAACTACCACCAAGCAGGTAAGGAATCTGAGGAATAACTAATCTCTAGGTCTGTTTGGTTTGTTTTTTTTCTGAGAATGGGGAGTATATTTTTTGCTCATGTTATTTCATCTGCATCTAATTATGAGACCACAAGTTAGTTAATATTTTTAATAACCTGATAATCTTAGATGCAGATTGGCTATGACCAAATGCTATAGTTATGACCCTGTATGTCATGAACCATTAAGCCTTTGCTTAGTTATTTCCACAAAAACCTTTTTACGCTTAAAATAGAATTTTCAAAATTTGAACTGAAAAGCAGTATTTCTTCTGTTTATTTGTTATTAATCACACTGTTAATTTTTTGTATTCCTGCCTTTGTGTTTGAAATTTTAATTTGTCCTGAGTCAACGATGCTTTTGCCACTGTATTAGCAATAACTTGTAGAAATAGTAGTAGTAGCAGTAGTAGTAGCAGCAGCAGCAGCAGCGGTAGTAGTAGTAGTAGTAGTAGTAGTAGTAGTAGTAGTGATGATGATATTATCACCCTAGAAGAGGAAATGCTCAAAATCAAGAATAGAGAGTAAATTTATCTACAGAAAAATAAAATTTGAGTTATACAAATTTTGAGTACTGGCCTTAGGTATTACTTAAACTGGAGGAACAAAAATCACATTTGACAGTGACTGATCAGAAAGTTGATGTCTCAACAATTAAGAACAAATATTTAAAATAATAGTAAAGGAAAATAAAATATTTTTTTTCTGTTGTTGCCTCAAACTTATGAAAGAACTAACAGAACTGTGAAATGCAAGGGTATTAGGTTTACCCTTCGTAGAGAAAAAAACTGGTTTAGCTAGGTACTGCTCAGGCATAAAATGCCAGCCATGAAAATGAAGACAGACTGTTTAATTTCATTCAAAACAGAAAAAAGTCTTGTCCTGTTATTGGCAAGAGTAAAGCCTTCATTTCTCTTTTCTTCTTCCTCAGGAGTCTCTGTTGTCTGCTAATATGATTGAGCTCATGTGTTGCTCTTTTGTTCATTAGACAATAATTTCTTTCCCTTTTCCTTTTTCAGTCACTCAGTGAAAAGGAATCACCTTTGAGATCTCTAGCACTCATTCAAACTTTGAGTAAATTTCACTCAGGTTTGAAATAGTGCTTGCCTAAAGGCAGAATCAATGGGTACAAGAGCATCCTGGTTCTTAAAGCTGAGGCAATACACTGTGGCACTGGAAAGGAAATCTTTCCATTTGCCTGTGGTATATTAACATGCTTGAAAAAAAAGAAATTTGTTAAAGGAAAAGCAAAAAAGAAGCTGTAACTAGTGTTTAGATAAGATTAGGAAAAAATAAGGCTGGTGTAAGGGAATGAAGAATGACATCAGGGAGAAAAGATTTTTACTTCAGAGTCTGGAAATATCTGTTACATTTCTCTTACTGGAAATTGCCAAAATTTCCAATTCAAGCCTTCTGTGGGAACAGACCTGTTTCTCACAAGATAATAAGAATAGGAATAATAATATCACTAGGGTTCCTGTTATCATAATTATTACCCAAGTGTTCTAGTCATACCTTGAATTAAGTATTTCAATATTTTTGTTTCAAATGTTTACACTGAAAGTCATAGAATCATAGAATCACAGAATCGTCTAGGTTGGAAAAAACCTTTAAGATCATCAAGTCCAACCATTAACTTAACACTGCCATCCCACCACTAAACCATGTCCCTAGGCACCTCATCTGTCCTTCTTTTAAACACCTCCAGGGATGGGGACTTGACCACTTCCCTGGGCAGCCCATTCCAGAGCCTGACAACCCTTTCTGTGAAGAAGTTTTTCCTAATGCCCAACCTAAACCTGCCCTGTTGTAACTTCAGCCCATTTCCCCTCGTCCTATCATCCGTTACCAGGGAGAAGAGGCCGACCCCCACCTCACTACACCCTCCTGTCAGGCAGTTGTAGAGGGCGATCAGGTCTCCCCTCAGCCTCCTCTTCTCCAGGCTAAACAACCCCAGTTCCCTCAGCCGTTCCTCATATGACTTGTGCTCCAGACCCCTCACCAGCTTTGTTGCTCTTCTCTGGACATGTTCCAGCAATGCAACATCTTTCTTGTAGTGAGGGGCCCAAAACTGAACACAGAATTTGAGGTGCGACCTCATCAGTGCTGAGTACAGGGGCATGATCACTAAGCTGGATGGAAGTGTTGATCTGCTTGAGGGTAGGAAGGCTCACAGAGGGATCTGGACAGGCTGGATTGATGGGCTGTGGCCAGTTCTATGAGGTCTAACAAGGCCAAGAGCTGGGGCCTGCACTTTGGTCACAACAACCCCATGCAATGCTACAGGTTTGGGGAAGAGTGGCTGGAAATCTGCCTGGTGGAAAAGGACCCAGGGAGTGCCAGTTGACAGCCGGCTGAATATGAGCCAGCAGTGTGCCCAGGTGGCCAAGAAGGCCAATGACATCCTGGCTTGTATCAGGAATAGTGTGGCCAGCAGGACCAAGAAAGTTATCATGCCCCTGTACTCGGCACTGGTGAGGCTGCACCTTGAATACTGTGTTCAGTTTTGGGCCCCTCACTACGAGAAAGGCATTGAGGTGCTGGAGTGTGTCCAGAGAAGGACAAGGAAGCTAGTGCAGGGTCTGGACCCCAAGTCTTATGAGGATCATCTGAGGGAACTGGGGCTGTTCAGCCTGGAGAAAAGGATGCTGACCTTATTGCCCCCTACAACTACTTGAAAGGAGGCTGTAGTGAGGTGGGTGTTGGTCTCCTCTCCCAAGTAACAAGTGACAGGACGAGGTGAAATGGCCTCAAGTTGTGCCAGGGGAGGTTTAGATTAGGTATTAGGAAAAATTGCTTCACTGACAGGGTTACCATCAGGCACTGGAACAGGCTGCCCAGGGCCATGGTTGAGTCCCCGTCCATGGAGGTATTTAAAAGATGGGTGGATGAGGTGCTTAGTGACCTGGTTTAGTACTGTTGGGCTCGATGATCTTAAAAGGTCTTTTCCAGCCAAATGATTTTATGATTCTTCTGATTCATGCAGTTTTGCTCTGATTTTTGTTTTTACACTTTACACATGCTGCTGATTAACAGGAGCAGTAAACTTGTAGATTTGGAGCAGTGTAGACCCAATAACATTAACTAAATTATTTCTAGGTTTCAATCACATGAAACCACTGGCACAGATATAAAGTATTCTTGTCTGCCTGCTGGACTTCACACTAGCAAAATAAATAATTTCAACATAAACTATTGGTAAGGAAGGCATCAGGTATTCACCTGTTAACAAATCAGAAAGCTCATTTTCTTTTTGCTTGGGTCTATGTGAATTTATTCTCAGTTTCTTTTGCCCCCACTGCACCACACTTCCACTTTTCAAATAAATGCATTTGCTTGCCCCACAGTAGCATCATTGTTAAAAAACCCTAACCAACCAAACAAAAAAACAACTTAATAAGTTTTTCTAAATAAGAAGTCTGTATTATGCATTTCTAGGAACACCAGGGAGAAGTTTTTAGAACAGACACTCTTGACTCTTAGTAGTTAAATTCCACTAGAACTTAAAGCCAAACCAATGTATCAAATCAAAAGTCTGTAACGTCTGCTTTGGCATCTCTGTCCTCATTTTTTATGCATCAAGCCATTCTGTGACACAGTAAAGGTAGATGTATGCCCATATAAATTATAATACATATGAGAAAAGCTTGGGTCTTTTTCTCCAGAGGAATGCTGCTTGCATTCCCCTTTTAGTTCCTGCACATTTCTTTTCTGTACTTTACAGCTTGATCAGAAAAAGCCTGTTTCAACAGTACCAAAAGAAAGTTAAAGACCCTTAATTTCAGCACATTGAAATGAAAGGCCTTTTCTTTCCTCTACCACTTTACTTATGCCAAATCAGAGACATGCCTCCCACTTTCAACACCAGAGAGAGGCAGCATCACAAAGTGGCACCTTAATTCAGTGTTTCTTCTCCTTATGTAATGATCAAGAACTTGCCTCTCCCCTTTTCCAGATCCTCTCATCAGCAAAAAGTCTTTCCTATGCAACTGGGTTTCTTGTTTAGTGCTGAATGGACAGAACCAAATTTAGTACACGTGGCCAAGTAGTACCATGGAAAGAGACTTTATCTGTAACAAATACACTCATTTTCCCAGAAATTTCATGGTGTATGGTCCAGCTTGTCAAATATTAGGTGTGTGATCACTTACAATTCTCTTACACATTGAGAAAGAAAGAGAGAAGATGGGAAACATGGAGTGGGAAAATAGTATATCTTAGCTGCCAAAATGAACATTTCACTGCCTTCCTGTAATGAGGTGAACATGGAACAATATAACAATTAAGCTCTTCCACAACAGAACAATATGATGCTGTATTGTGACTGAAAAAATCTCTTTGTGACTAGTTGATAATTAAGAATACTACATATCTTAAAAACTATGACATGGCTTATGCAATACATAAATCTGCCCTCATTTTTTGTCAGGGAAGAAGGACAAAAAACTTCCAGTATTCTCCTATTATAATCAGAAGTTTTAAAATCTAAATTGGCCACTTCAACCCAAAAATGTAGTTAGACATGAATTCTGAGAGATTACACTGCTTAAAAATACCACAAACTTGTTTCACAAAGAAGTATTATTCCTCCTCCTTCCTCCCCCACCATTTTCAATATTTCTTCCAAATATCTATAAAATTTCATATAAAGGTTCTGGCTATGAAACTCTCTCTTCAATTGATTCTTAGTTCATACCATTTTCAGAAAATGCCTCTTAAAAGTGCCCCTTATTTTAAAATATAATTACAAATAAAGTTCTTCATGTGGTTTAGAATTCGAAGAGTATATGGAAGGGGAAATACAAGTAACTAAATTTTTAATAATTAAACTATTCATGTAAATAAACCACAGTTAAACCCTTTAGAATCACTTAGCTAAATCACTGTATGAAGTATATCCTCACAAAATTTTTAGTTTATTTTTTGGAGAGAAAGTTCTGAAATATAAAATTATACATGCTAATATGTTTGAGTTATGTTTTTTAAAAAAGTTGTGTTCAGCTGGACTTTTAAAATTTACACACTTGACGGAAACATGTTTTAACATCAACAGTTCTAGGAAAAAGACCAAGCCAAATTATCATAGCCCTTAAAAATCAAACTGAAAATTGTTGCAACTGCAAGTACATTTGAGTATCTCTATTTATAATACAGCAATGAAATGCAACACACTTTTAATTATTTTTTTGTGCATTACATTATATTAAAGTTGATAACTTTGAGATTAAAATTATCAATTCCTCCTAGAAAGCCAATTCAATAGCAAAGATTTTCTTGCTGTAAATAGGCCATAGAGAAAAGAAGTCACATCCTCTTCAGTGGTTTACTAATGTCCTATAGTGCATCTCATCAACAGTGTGAGAGAGTGGGAAGGAGGCTTCTCTGAAATGACAGATGGTAAAGAAGTTGGAATGAGTTGTGCCTGCTCTTGCAGTTAAGGTAATTTTAAGCACGGCTTTCTTGGAAAAGTGTACCTCCCTCACAGAAAGCTGTACAGAGGAAAGTTTACATAGACATGCAACCAAAGATCATACTAACAATTTTTAGAAAAAAATAATTCCATAGCATTTTTAAATGTTCTTAAAATAGGTTTTATAGATATGCAATTTTAAAGACGGGAACATTTTCAATTTCGATAAGGCGAGTTGCTCAGATGTTAAGTGACTACATTTATTTCCTTTCTTGCCTGACAGCTTACATTACTGTTAGCTTTAAAACCTGGTAACATGGCTGTTCCCTGCCTGTACCACTGTATTACAACTGCGGAGCTTTTTGTCTCTTCTGGTGTCAAGGTGGAACTGCTAACAGTATGGAGAGATTTGATGGGTCCTTGCCGACTGCAATGCAGCTACACATTGCTGTCTCCTCTTGCAGACACTGGTGTAGTCAAAGAGACTGTGGAGGAGGACCCAGTGTAGTTTAGCATCCTCTGCTCTCCCATTTAAATATGTCTGCACTGACTAGTAAGTTAGAAATACTTCAGCTGGGTTTATTTACTGCTTGCCAAAGGCTTAGGAGAAAACCAGCTAACACGGGACAGAGAGGACTATGCCGCTTTACCTAGGCTGTTTCCAGGACCTGACGTAGCTTTATACGCAACTTGCCCAGGTATCTCTATGCTTCATTGTAGGTAGACAGACCTTATGCAAGATGAAAATAAAAATGTTGATGAAAGTAGGCTTTTCTGTTAGTGGTTTGTCTTGAACTGCTTTCATTTAAAAAAACTTCTGTAGTGGAACTGTATCAGAGGATCAGCCATACTGAATCATATGCTACAGAAATCACAGGCCAGGTCTGTAAGCTGATCTAAGCTCAAATGCTCTGTGTTCAGTGTTCTTATTGTCAGAAGAGCATTGATGCAGATATAATACTTGGCTGAATATATTTCTGTATCATGTTCATCCATTACTCCATAGGCTGTTTTCCTATTGCAGATAATTTTACAGTTGCCACCTAGGAGTGACAAATGGATTTATGGAGGGTTTTTTTGCATCTGCCAACCAAAAGATATTCACTAATCCTGTTACTCTGAAATAAATCATGTAGCTTATGGTTAAAATGAGTTTAAAAAAGGCTAGGAACATTTGTGAATTTCCTATCTGTTACAGCAGTTGTCTGACTCTATCTTCTTTGTCATTTGTTATAAAACCCGTGGAAGGACCTTGAAAGGTGAGATAGACTTTTTTTTTTTTTTTTTTTTTAAGTTCTGCTAGTACATTTGCCACTTATGTGATCTTTATTAAACTTGGGGATGCTAAACACAGATTTTTTTTTTCTGGAAAAGGCTATGTAAATGAAAGACAAATACTTTCTGCAGTCACAATTATTATGGGCTACATCACAAGTCAAAAGCTAAGTAATTATTTCCTGCATACCTTTACCCATACTAAATTTCACATTTTGCTCAACTGACTTATTTCCAGGTGTGATTATTATTGACTAGTATGGAAGCCACACCTTCACGTGGCTGAAGAAATGGGGCATTTGACTGGGACTCAGAAGAGCTCTGCTCTATTAATGGTTCAATTTCTGCTTCTTCTCCAGTTTCTTTAACGGCTGTCTTTTTTTCTGAAAGGAAATTAAAATATCTGCAGCAAGTGCTTAAGCTGGGTGTGCTGTGACAGGACTCTCTGTCCTCAGTAAGTATGCAATAACAGTTTGAACAGTTTGAATTAGTGTCATTTCCCTCCATTACTGTGCATTAAAACCTGATATTGATTTGCTAACTGCAAGCACCCATGCATGTTTACTTAGATGTCTTCTACACTGAAACAAACGCCAGTCAAGAGGAGACTAAATTTTTAAGCCATGGATAATGATAATTTTTCACATTTTTGGAATGCTCTATACAGTTAAGTTTTTTTTATGAAGTTTTTGGTGTTAAGTGGGTAATAACTGAATTTCAAAAGAAGTTAAAAACAGAAAAATAAATAAATTAAAAAACCCACACTCAAAGACAACTTCATTTTTACAGTGTTCTAACTGAAGTTACTAGTCTGAGGAGCCATATTCTACTCTCCTAAACTTGTTTTTTCTTGAATTTTCATTTTTTGAAATCTTTCAATAAAGTGTGAAATGCAGTTTGGAAAAAAGTTATTCACTCCATTTCTTCCCGTCTGAGTTCCTCAGGCTGTATAAGATAATAGCTGATATCATACAGAAGTTGTGTTCAGAAGAATTAAAATTCTTAAGTGTCAGAGATTTTTTTAAACAATAAACAAAAATCATAAACATGAACATTTAACTCAGGATTTTTAATTCTGTAGAAGCATTCAATTAGTCATGCAACAAAGTCTTTCAAGTCAAGAAAAAGTCAGTGAAAAATGAAGAAATTAAGTGTTAAACTATGAACATCTTAATTATTATACTGAATACATCACTGAAAAAAAGATGCCTGGATGTTTTCACAAAATACTTAAAAAGGTAATTTCATCTTCAGAGTTATGCTTGAACTGTGATTTCCAAACTGAATTTCACACATATTTCAGGACAATATACTCTTTGGTGAATGTATTGTATATAATACAATGTATAATACAATTGAAAGCAAAACTAAAACATGCTTATGTGTCACATATAGCAGCAGCTGCAGACAAACTGACATCATAATCTTGAAAACTTTTTTTGACACTGTTAACAAAGTGAATGCTGATCATAGCAGTCATTAGAATGCTATGCAATTTGTCAAATTTATATCCATCAACAAAGACTGAACATTCATTCATTTGTTTTGGGAAGAGTGTTTAGCAATTCAATAGTATGTCATTGTTTTTACAGATTACTCAGTAGTACAATTATATAATAAACGCTTTCCATGATACAAACCAATCAGCTTCTTTAAGCCTCAGTAAACTGTATATTATAAAGCACATTACAGCTGCATTGTTACAATTTGGGATAGAATTACCAAATGATATGTACTATTACGTTTCCTCACTTACAAGGAAATGGAACTGTTGCCAGCAGAAATTGGGTTACACCATTAATATTTAACCATGCCAATGGCATAAGATTACGCTTGGCACTTCCTACTTTTCCAAAATTTAGCAAAAAAAAATTTCAAATTATTATTGAAAAATACAGGAAGAATTTATTAAGATTCAGGTTTGACTAAAGTGAAAATTTACTGTTTATCTGCAACAGTATTTAGAATGAAGTTTTTACTTAGACATCCAATTAAGTGATATTCCATGACAGCTGAGGAGGTTAAATCACTGTAGATGTAGAAAAGTCTGAAATTATATTAGTGTAATTATATTGATTTTGCTTGAATCATAGTAACTGAATGTCACAAACTATGTCTGCTATCCTAGAACGGGTGAGAATGTAGTGTATTCCCTGATCTGAGGTTATTTGTATGTATTGCATGTTCTCTGACCGTCTTCACGGTGAAGAGATGCTTTCTGTTCATTGTGAGTGCTGTAAACCTTAAAATTTCACACTTAATTTTGGCTACAAGATTGCTAAATCAGAAACAAACTAGATGACTTGGAAAATTAATCTGCTTTTTCTCTTCTTTCAGTGTGAGAGCAAGAAATTAAGAGGGTTTTTTTATGAATGTAACCCCATACAAAATATTGAAAATTACTTGAGAGTCATCACCTTTGACTAAGTGTCCTAAGTTATAGGACAATTTTTTCCCCTTTTTCCTTTTTTTATGTAACCATTATTCCGGTGATGTGAAGAAATACTGAATTTTACTAATAACATGCGCAACAACATTTATTGATGAGGTTTAGGTGGAGAAAACTGCAAAGAAAAAAGATGGAGGCAAACCATAAGCTGATATGCTAAGTTAATGCTGTGGGTGAATGAATGACAGAAAGGACACTAAGCGCATTATTTGCTTAAATGTAAAACTTAAACGATTCTTATAATTGTATATCAATTAATAGATTCTGTTGGAGTAACAACAGGTTTTGCACATTTTTACACTAATTTATTTCCATTTTGTCTTTTCTAAGGCATTAACAAACATTTTATTCTCATGTATAAACAGATTTCTGGGAATTTATGTATCTTGCAGATTATGGATGAAAAACACAGACCTGCTATGGCAATAGAAGCTGCCAGAAGGATATACTGGGCAGTGACACTTTCAAGGTTAGTATTCAATCACAAGTGTTTAGTTCTGCCATCCACCTGCTCAGGAATAAAGGCAGCCTGGGTCATCAACAGAATACTCCCCAGTAAGGTTACCCCAAGATACAGAAGCATAAGAAAAAAGTGAATTAACTCTGGAATATCAATCTTTTCCTTTTTTTTTTTTTTTTTTTTTTTTTATAATATGTGAGCAATGTCTCTGCTGTCTAAGATTTCTACAAATTGATATTTATGAGGTTACTGCTATTTTATTCCATACGAAATTCCTTTATGAATCACTACTCTCTAAATTATATCGTACTGTTTTGTACCTTGCATAGGTATTTTTTCTGATTTAAAACCAGACTAACATATGGCTACTTCGATTTATAACCCAGGTTATTAAATGTCAAGTGAGCAAAGTTGAACTGTAAGTTAAAAGAATATGCTTTCTGCTGTGGTGACTTGTTCTCCACATGTAAAATGATCCCCCACTCCCTACCCCAAATCTAACAAGCTACGCAAACTCTGAATAAAATCCAGCTCTTTTCTCTTTGTTTTTTGGAATATACCAAGTATGAAGAAGTGCACAGAACACCCAAATCCACAGTACTGCTTTCATAGTGCAGAGATTTAGCAACAGATTTCTGAAAGTCTTGTGAAACAATGACTTCTAAAGCATTTAAAAGCAAATATGATCAACTACCTTCATATTTTCTCAGAATACTATCTCTGCATAGAACAGACCTTTTTACCAAGCAAGGATGCAAAAAAAATAATCTTATTGTCAGTATCTAGGTGCAAAGACACACTGTGAAGATAGTGGAGTTTCATGCAAGCCATTTCAAATGCATTTTGCACAGTAGAAATGTGTGCACACATAGGAGGAGGAAAATTATTGGTTTAACTGAACTAAAAGTGTTAAGAGAGTGCCAATAAACTGAAATTTAATCGTTTCAGTGTTTCAGGAAGAATCAGTCCATGACTTCAAAAATTAAAAGTACATTTTTGGGGAGTGCTGGTAGTTCCAATAGAATGCAGAGCAGTATTACTGAAGGAGAAGTCATTTCTGCCATCAGCTTCCATAGCCAAGATGGCAGAAGAAAAGTAAAAATGGAATGAAAGTGCAGTTTCCACAAAACAAAAGTGTGCAACAGGCATCTTCAGATACAGTCCTAAATAGCCATTTATTTGCCTGCATCAAGCTTAGAAGCCAGTTGCTCAAAGAAATGTTGGGAAAGAGATTAAATCTTTCACTCTTGAGCATTATCACAGATAAAATATCATCAAGAAAGATGCACTCAGTAAAAGCAGTTATTGTAAAGAGAAGTGGATATGAACTAACTTAATGGCAGCCCCAAGGGATATTTAATTGCAGTTCAGTTTCCTCTTTCTCATGTCAGGAATAAAGTTCTACTCTGCTGTTTGGTAGCTGTCACTGGGAGGCTGCGCTGTGCTCCAGGTTTCAGTGAGCCAGACTGCAAAGGCAAATAATGGACCATGTAACAGCTCTTTAATTGCCTTTTGCTCCATTAATATAATATCTTTTTAAAAATTAGCACACAAGTTCTCCAAAATTTTGCCTTGCAAGGAAACTCATTGAGAATACATAGGTTTTGTGGCAACAAGCCTCTGTGAGTCTTTCATCCACATTATGTCCTGTGATATTTTCAGATTATGTTTTAGTTACACAGAGCTTTTTACAGTGATATTTTGAAGGGGTAAAAAAGTCTCAGGGTTAAACCAATGTATGACTGTTTCCTTTAAGATTCATGTGTCGTACTAAATATCTAAAATTACAGTATGCTGCCAAACTAACTTAACTATTTAATGTATTGATTCAGTTCCTTCACTCTTTGGGTTTTTTTGGAGGTACGCAGCTTCATAAGAAATTACCATTTTAAAGGATCAAAACCTTTACTTGTCATTGACAACATTTTCTACAACTTTAATAATCTTCAGGTAGGATCAAGCTGCTGTTATTGTCAGTTCTTTATGGTACCTGAACTCATTGCTTCATATTCTTTTTTCTTTCAAGTTGCTCAGGCTGGTTTCATTGCTAATGCTGTATTTTGTATTCAAATCAGGAGTGTAAGTTTTTCACAATACAACAGTGCTGCATAGATGAAAACTTCCATAAAGCTGGAGATGGCCATAACTAGAAAATTGTCGGAGAAGATGGATCAACCAGCGTTCAGGTGACCTTGTTTTCAAATAAAATAGGAAATGTTAAGGAAAGTAAGCAAAAGGGAAAAAAAAGGTAAATGGTGGTTAAGAATCTTGTTTCTCAGTTTTAACCATCACACACCAATATTCAGATCTCACCAATGAAGTTTACACATTTTCAGTGTATTTCTCCCCCACCATTAAATATTAGATAAATTAGAGTTTTGTGCAGCCTAAGAAGGAAACTTCTGTGTACTTTAAACAGCAGCACGAGGAATAAATCTCACCCTGACCATCACTGAGGAAAGACGTTTGTTATATCCCACTAGCCAAGCGTTCTGGCATTCTGCAGTGCAGTGAGAAGTCCTGGAAAAACAACTTTTCCATGCTCACATAACTGCCCTTCCAGCTCAGCCCTCACAGGTGCCAGCATCAGATTTTCCTCTCACTTTGTCAGCACCAGTCATCAATCTATGCCTGTCTTTATAACAGGGTTATGTCAAAGCAGGGAGAGAGCTCAGCAGGCTTCTCTTATCTAAATCACTACAGCAGGGCCTCATCTAAGTTGCAACCAAGAGCCAGATCTGGAATTACCATAAGCTGATGCATCTCTACCTAAAAAAAAAGTCCCAAATGAAAAATTAAACCAGTTCATCAGTGACAGATCTCTCCCATGATGCAGTAATGACACAAAGAAATCTTGCTATTATTAGATTTTATATTATTAGGTTTCATTCTGTCCTTGGTAAACACATTTAACTCTTTGTCAAGAGGACTCTTGCTTAAGTGTCTTGACAAGTGCATAGAAATCAATTAATATGTAGATTTTGACATTAAAGGCAGCATTTTACTGCAAGAGATGCAGATTGCTTGTAAATGCACTTGTCAAAAGTTAATTTTTTACAATCTTGAACACTGCTCAGCAAGTGACTGTTGAGAACAAGATCTATCTTGTATTTCAGCAAAACAGCCAAATAAGAAGGTGGAGGTGATTTTTAATGATTCGAGTCAATTTCCACCACACTAGAATGATGACATTCATCAAGTATGTCCATAAGGACATACCTTTAGGTAACTGAACTTGAGCTCATAGTGTTGAACAACATATATGGATTTGCCTTCCATCTCTTGAATCTTACTGCAGATTGAGCTATCCAGGCAATAACCTAAAGGAATCAGTTCATAAGTCATTGTTCTGCCCTTGCCCCCTTTCCATCTTTTCAATAAATCCCTTAAGTGATTTATTTTTTATGGTCTTTCTAAAGTACAAGAGATAAAATGTAGAGAGAGTATTTTAAATTACGTCCTCAGGATGAAAAGAAAAAAGGGGAGACTAGAGCTTTATGACAGAACGCGAGTTCAGGTTGCATGAAGCTGTGTACGTTACTATTTTTGTTAGGTCCTTGTGAGAAACTACTGCTCATGGTCTGGGGCTCTATGAGAGTGATGCAGTCATGTTTTGGGACTGCAGGTACCTAGCTGAATTACTGCCCTAAGGGCTGCAATAGCGGCATCCTTTTGATGACTTCTGCACAAACTCAGCCTTATCAAGAGACTGTCCTCCTCGCTACTGTGGTTCAACATGCTATTTGAATGTCAGCTCTGTCCAGAAGACAGAACACCACAGAACTCACACCTCTCTCCAGAGGATTAGATATATACCTATGTTCGGTGTTTAATCAAGACCAAAGACACTTATTTGAGTTACAGTTAAGCTGTTAATGTTATCTTTGCTTTTCACTACACAGGTGACAGTTTATAAATTTTTAATTTGCATTAGAATGATAAAAATGTGTTTTGTGATTTTCTACATTTTTTTTTTTACTTAGAAAAATGAACAAACCTAAAAATAATTGTACTAGCTAGCATACTCTTGCAAAAGTTGTGTAGAGAGGCAAATCCATGAAAGATTACTGTCTGTCTAGTGTTGGTGGGCAGCTATCAAAAGTAGAATTTAAGGGATTTAAAGGGAGCACTCTAAGGATGTGCTATTTAACTGTCATTTAAATTTGGGAGTAAGAGAAGGGAGGAAATACTTTGCCATCCTAATCTACTCTTTCTATCCTAAAGGGTGTTAAATTAAAAAAGAAGAAAAAGAGATACAAGAATTTAGGCAGAGTTGAGTAAATATTTTCAGGAGTAAAAACTGGAATAAAAGTACACAAACATTGTTGACATTCCATTTTATGTGTCTAAACTGGGTTTCATTCCACCTGTATTTACCAAGAAAAAAAGCTTATTAATAATTTAATTCAATTTCTTCTTCTCTCCTTTCCATAGCTATGCGCACAAGCCTGGCTACTTCAGAAATGTTCAGTGGAAGGGAGGAAGACCACAGGTTATGAGGGCTGCTCCAAACCTTCTTCATCTCTTCTTTCAAATTCATGCAATAGTCCATATACAAACCAGGCAATACATATACTTCTCTGTTGTTGGAGACTACTCCATTTCTGAGCATAACTATAGCACACCAGCTACTGCAGGAGCTTGATTTTGTCTATAAACCCGCATTCACCTATTTCAACCAAAATTTCAGGACATATGTCCATCTGTTTCCCAGTTTGTTTAAAACAGAAGCTATCAAAAACTTTCTCTTCCCTGTTGTTGGCATGCTTACAAATATTTTGACATAAGATGGTCATAGTACTCACTGGGCAGCACTTTACTTCTACCAGCTCTTCTTAAAGGTCATCTCAGTGAAAATTCCCCACCTGCAGACTGGGCAATCTCCATGTTTTGTTTTGTCAACCTATTACATTTTGTTGTTAATCTTCATTTCAGCTTCTTTGGTGGTAAGGACAATTCTGCATGCAGTTGCCTCTTTAATTTTCTTTTTCTTTCTTTTTTTTTTTTTTTTTAAATGCGGGCTAATTGATTGTGACTCTTTATTGTTAAAACTGTTAATTATTGAAAGATACAAGAGAGCAAGTGTGTGCAGTCCTCAGCTTCAGTCTCACATCAGAGAGAATAATTTATACCTACTGAAAAAGACTCAGAAAATATTAAGTTTTGGTAGGTTAACCTTGGCTGGCCACCAGGTGCCTACTAAGCTGCTCTATCACTACTACTCCTAAAAACAGGACAGGAGGAAGAAAATACAGTTAAAAGCTTGTGACTTGAGAGAAAGATGGTGTGGTGGTTTGACCTTGGCTGGATGCCAGGTGCCACCAAGCTGCTCTATCACACCCCTCTTCAGCAGGACAGGTGGGGAGAGAATGAGACGGGAAAAAAAAACCAACCCCAGACTCGTGGGTCAAGATAAAGGCAGTTTAATAAAAAAAAGCAAAAGCAAATGCCGTGCGTGGTAGCCAAAGAGAAAAAAAAAGGTTTTATTCTCTACTTCCCATTAGCAGACGATGTCCAGCCACTTCCCAGGAAGTAGGGCTTTGGTATACATAGTTGCTCTGGAAGACAAAACATCATAAAAGACGAATGCCCGCCCTTCTCTTCCTTTTCCCTTAGTTTTTATATCTTAGCTGATGTCATATGGTATGGAATATCCCTTTGGTTGGTTTGGGTCAGGTGTCTTGGCTACATCCCCTCCCAAGGTCATGCCCCCTTCCAGCCCACTGGTGGGGGGGAAATATTGGAGACAGAGCCTTGATACTGTTTGAGCACTGCTCAGCAATAGCCAAAACATTGGTGTGTTATCAACCCCTTTCTACATACCAATAGAAAGCACAGCACTATGCAGCTTGACCCAATACAGATGGGGAGATCACTTACCAATTACTCTCACATGCAAAACAGACTTGACTTGGGCAAAATAATTTAATCACACACAGAATCACAGAATCACAGAATGGCAAAGGTTAGAAGAGACCTCGGGAGATCATCTAGTCTAACCCTTCTGCTAAAGCAGGGTCACCCAGAGCAGGTTGCACAGGACATTGTGCAGGCAGGTTTTGAATATCTCCAAAGAAGGAGACTCCACAACCCCTCTGGGCAGCCTATTCCAGTACTCTGTCACCCTCAAAGTAAAGAAGTTCTTCCACATATTCAACTGGAACCTCTTATGCTTCAGTTTGTGCCCATTGCCCCTTGTCCTTTCACTGGGCACTGCTGAGAAGAGTCTGACTCTGTCCTCGTGACACCCACCCTTAGGATATTTGTGTTGATGAGATCCCCTCTCAGTCTTCTCTTCTTCAGGCTAAACAATCCCATCTCTCTCAGCTTTTCCTTATAGGGGAGATGCTCCAGTCTCCTCATTATCTTTGTAGCCCTCCTCTAGACTCTCTCTAGGAGTTCCTCATCCTTTTTGAACTGGGGAACCCAGAACTGGACACAGTACTCCAAGTGCGGTCTCAGTCTGGAATCACAGAATCATAGAATGCTTTGGATTGGAAAGGACCTTTAGAAGTTATCCAGTCCAACCCCCCTTCAGTGAGCAGGGACATCTTTAACTAGATCAGGTTGCTCAGAGCCCCATCTAACCTGACCTTGAATGTTTCCAGGGATGGGGCCTCTACAACTTCTCTGGGCAACCCCTTCCAGTGTTTCACCACCCTCACTGTAAAAAATTTCTTCCTTATAACCAGTCTAAATCTACCTTCCTTCAGTTTTATACCATTATGCCTTGTCCTGTCATAGGAGGCCTTGCTAAAAAGGTTGTCCCCATCTTTCCTATAGGCCCCCTTTAAGTACTGAAAGACCACATTAAGGTCTCCCCACAGCCTTCTCTTCTCCAGGCTGGACAACCCCAGCGCTCTCATCCTGTCCTTGCAGAAGAGCCCTCAGATCATTTTCACAGCCTTCCTCTAGACCTGCTCCAACAGGTCCATGTCCTTCTTGTGCTGAGGAACTGGCTAATTTATTGCCAACTAATTGTAACAGAGTAGTATAGTAAGAAAAAAAACAAAGCAAAACTAAAGCCACCTTTCCCTCACCCCTCCCTTCTTCTCAGGCTCAACTTCACTCCTAAATCTTTTACCTCTCCTGAGCAGCCTAAGGCAATGGGGAATAGGGGTTGTGGTCAGTTCATAATATTTTGTCTCTGGCACTCCTTCCTCCTCGTGCTCTTCCCCTGCTCCACTGTGGGGTCCCTCTGATGGGATACGGTCTTTTGTGATCTTCTCCAATGTGGGACCTTCCCATGGGCTGCAGGTGGATATCTACTCCACCACAGTCCTCCGTGGGCTGCAGGGGAACAACCTGATTCACCATGACCTTCTCCAGGGGCTGCGGGGGAATCTCTGCTCTGGCACCTGGAGCATCTCCTCACCCTTCTTCTGCACTGACCTTTGTGTCTGTAGAGTTGTTTCTCTCATATTCTCACTCTTCTCTCCCAGCTGCTGTTGCACAGTGGTTTATACCCTTTTTAAAATTTGTTATCACAGAGGTGCTACCAATGTCACTGACTGGCTCAGCTTTGGCCAGTGGCAGGTCCATCCTGGAGTCAGATGGAGCAGGTTCTGTTTTCGTGGGGGCAGTTCCTGGTGTCTCCTCACAGAAGTCACCCCTGCTACCGCAACCTTGCCATGTAAATCCAATACAAAAATTTTCACTGAAATGCAGTGTGTTTGAAAGTCTTAGCAACTCTAAATTATGTCATCCAAGAAAATCATCATAATCTGCCCTAGCCCTATTCACTCTTTTCTGGGGACCATTTTATCGTTATATACTGACAGTCTAGACAAGCCACAGTCTACTTTCAAAAACTTAAGCATGAACATTAGTGATGAAGTTTTCA
Source organism: Butorides virescens (assembly GCA_017310255.1). Taxonomy (NCBI): domain Eukaryota; kingdom Metazoa; phylum Chordata; class Aves; order Pelecaniformes; family Ardeidae; genus Butorides; species Butorides virescens. Next base: position 108,013 of record JADKXX010006627.1, on the reverse strand, counting down.
GTTTGTATTGCAGTTCAATGCATTTTATGCAAATATTTGCAGGAAAAAAAAAAAGTGGTTTACTGTAAATTATGAAAAATAGGAGAAAACAAAACAAAAGACTGTTATAATCAGGAGTCTCTTCTGTTTCCTCTCCTTGCTGCACTAGATTTACTTTTAGTTTTGCTTTTGTATTTCAGTTTACACAGGAAGGAACAGTCCCTCCCAAAGTTCAAGGCCAATGATATTTCAGTTTTATTTGATTAAATCAAACCTTAAAACATGAAGGCAGATTTTGCCTCCTGAGAAGAACAACTGAGCACACAAACAAATGGTACATCAAAGAGAAACACTAGGAATAAACAGCTGCTGCCCTAGCAGACCCTTTGAAATAGGGAAAGTAAAAGTTGAAAGCTCAAAATAAGTGTCTGTCATAGCAAGAGGAAGATAGAAGGAAATTTTGGAATGAAGTCACAGGAAAACGCACTACTGTGGAAGCTTGGAGGAGATAGATTTTTTTTAAAGAAATGAAACACTAAATAAAAAGCTTTAGATATATCGCAAAAGTGGCCTCTTTATTAGTTTGCCTTCCACAAGAAAAGAGCTATTTCATTTTTAAAGAGAAGTAGGGAACACAAGATTCAAGCAAGGCTCAAGCAAGTGTCTAACAAGCTTTTTCTTAAACATTGTCAAAAAAATAAGAGAAATGCATACAACTAAGCCATTACTAGTTTACTAGAGTATTATTACATTCTTAGGATTCATTTTAATGGATCTTACTCATAAATACGCCTTACTTATAAATATATTTTATTATGATCCAAAGCTGTCCTGTGCGTAAGCCAAGCAGGATAAGGCTGTATGCCTGCAGTAATCTTTCACTAGCTCTTTAATATAGTATATATTTGAGAATAAGATTTTTTTTAAAAAAATGAATGCCAGTTTTTTTAAAGCATCCAAAATAGTTTTTTTTATTCTTTGAGGAAGAAAAGCACTTTTATTAAAGTCTAATCCATCTTCTTTAGGAAAATCTGTTGTTTATTGTTTGAAAAAGAGCCATTAAGATAGAATTAAATATTAGAATATCAAAAATTAATCAGTTCCCCAAATTAGTATGTAACTTCTCAGAGTTTTTCAGAGACTTGTTGTTATTTGTCTTTGTTTTAAACAAAGCAACTGTTCTCTCACAGATTTAGATAAGTAGCATTCAAAGGATTCAATAGATATTTATATTATTCAAACACCTCACACTGGACCTCCACAGGGTGACAAATCTATCAAAGGCAATATGTGCAGATACCTAGAAAACAGTCACTTTATAATTTTAACAGCAATGACCACTGTTACCTTGTGTTTTTAAATTTTAACTAATGTGTTAAAAGTCAGTGGCATTTTTAGATCATTATATAATTATAATATTAGTTAGTAGCAATGAGGATGAATATTATGAATCAAATGATTTTCACAAACCAAAGAAAGCTTTGAACAAAATTCTACCAATCACTCCCAATGCCTCTGGTTGATGGCAACACATTTATCTTCTAGATGGAATAAAAACAATTACAAAGGGAAAAAAAAAAAAGAAAATAAAATAAAAAGCAGAAAAAAGCAGAGGAGGTATATATACACAAAGAGTTTGAGGCACAATTTTTATCATAACTTAGAAATTTAAACAGCTTTTGCCAAACCTATGTCACTGAAAAGTGTGAAGAAATAAGGGTGAGTTCATTTTGGAAGAAAACAACATTGTAACTTCTGTAAAGACACAGGCACAAGAAAATGAGCTCTACTATCATCCTAGCTATCTCTGTCTGGCATATTGAAAAAACACATATAACTCTGAAAAACAATTCAGACAAAATTCTTTTATAAGAAAAGCATCGTCACTGGTTTAATGAAGTTTCTGTTGTTTCACAAAGACATGATTCCTATTCAGACTTGCTCTTGTGCAAAAAACCTTTTCGTGTTACCTTAGCTAATCCTACTTCAGTTTGCCCTATTGGAAGATAGAAGATTCCTTAGTCAAACACTAGAATTTCCATACAGTATTTGTTATCAAGAGTTTCCCCATCTTTCTTCTAATTATTCTTGTTCTATGGACTATCACTAACTTGCTCCAATTTACCCCCTAAGTTTGACAGTAAAAATCCCATGAAGTCCTTTCCTCATAAACTTTTTCTTCATTGCTGGTTCCTATCATCCCATCTCTTCAGCATTCCCTTCTTTCATCCACCTTATTAAAAAGATATTTATGTTGCAAATTTAATTTATTCCAATTCCAAAACTTCTTTTAATTTTTCTCCATTTCAATTGCCATTAGTTTTTCTTACTGCTCCTCCCACTTGCCTTCATCTATCGTGTCGAAAGCCTTTTTTACATCTTTTACAAGCTTTTCTTCTTCCACCCTTAGAATAATTTAGTTTGGAAAAGACCTTTGAGATCACCAAGCCCTTCTATACTTCTTTCCTTGGGCAACTGCCTCAGTTGCCTTTGAGGATATGCAAACTCTTGCTTCTGATTGAGGAAGAAAGAACATTAAGAAAGTGCACTTAATCACTCTGGACAAATACCTTGATGTCAGACACAGGCTACTATTAACTTGTATGCTAATATTAAAAAAAACCCCAAACCCCAGAGCCTTTGAGAGTTCTCCAGATTTTCTGAGGAGCAAACCTGATTTTATTTTGCTTTAAGGAATTGAATTCAGCAATGGCACTTACAGCATTACTCTGCATTGGACGCTCTGTCTCAGAATCAATATGAACATACATGTGAATCACTAAATTGATAAGAAAACTCCCAGATTAGCCCACATCTACTGTCTTTTAAATGAAACAGTACATGTAGTTATAAACACAAATGTATAGAATGGGTAACTGTGGTCTTAATACCTGCCTTATTTTAAAATCTCCATTGCTATTCACTCTTGACTCATACTGTACTAAACTGACAAATCCCATAACCATGCATTTCAAAGCTTGAATCGTCCTGTTCTAATAAGGCAAAAGCTGTAATCCTCTCTCTGATACTCAGCAAATGGCATTACGGTATTTATTAGCATAGAGAAACCAATATTTATTCATTTTGGTCTCAATTTTACTAACCAGGCAAGTACATAGAATAATTTTATTGTTATGCGTATCTCAGTAGTTTAACAACAAGCAAACAGACAAAAAGTTCAATAGATTACGGAGTAATAATGTACACATTATTTAAAAGTAAACATCTAAGAACATAGTTCCTATACACATCTAATCTCAATACTGAATTTCTGACTGTGCTAGGAACTACAAATAACCGTGAGAGCAATGAGGTGTCTGTTGTTAATGTTAACTCTTATGTAGTAACCCATCTGCATCACTATAGCATTACAGAGGATTTAATTTTCAGTTAAGTTGCAGTTGAGATATTACCACTTCTCATTATCAGCTTGGATTTTTCATACTCACTTGTCATTGCATGCAAATCAATTTCACTGGCGGCTGCACCTTTCATGTGGAATTCCTTGTCATTTGGCAGGCCCATCAAGAATAATCCACTGTACTGCACTCCCAGCACAAGACAGGAGGCTGATGCACGGTAAACTAACACAAAAGAAAGGATTCTTTTCTTTTTTAATAAAATTTTCACACCTACCCATCTGTTCTGTAAAAACCCAAGAATAACATGTGAGTAATAGTAATGATTTTTTTTTTCTTTCCTGCTCTTAGAAAATAAGGTTCTCAGATGATGCACTCCTTAAAATGTCCTCTATATGCAGGACACCTGGGAAAGGCAAGTGAGAGAAAGCCTGAACCCACCTGAAACAATACAAACCAAAATTCTTCAAGTACAAAGACATCATCTGTTTCTCCATTCACTCAGATTTCAGCTGTGTTGAAAACAGCTTGCACAACAATAAACTGGACATTGGATTTTCACACAAAGTAAGGGTTATCTTGAACTATATAAAGGGATATGCCTGTGATTTAAAGTAGGAATAGTGAATAATGCAAGATCTGAGTGTTGTAAAGAAAATGCAGTTTAGTATGATCTTTACCTGGCTCCCTTTCAACACTTCTTTCTTAATAGCAAATATTTGCTTACTATTAAAAAATGACTTCGAAACGAGTATTTTTTATGAAGTCTGTATTTAATTCAGCCCTGATTTAAAAACAAACAATAGTCACATTCAATAAATATGCATGCTATTCAGTCTAAAAATACTTGTCAAAGAAAATAACCTGTGATTCCTTTCTGAAAAATCAGCCTCCTACTTCTTTGATCTTAAATAAGCTGCACAACATGTATAATCTTCCATAGTCACTAACTATGAGGTGGAGATTTGCAATTTACATTTCTATTTTTATGTAAGCAAAAAGTATTCATTTGTGTCTTTATATTTTGATTGCTTTACTTTGTTTTCAAAATCAGTCATCTATAACAGTATTTGTTTTTTACCCAGATGAAAAGGCCATTTCAAACCCAGCTGCATGGAGCTACTGACTGCATCATCAGAGAAAGAAAAAAGTAAGATGATTTTCAGTTCATTATTACTTTCATCTCCATTAGTATTTTTTCAGTCTCAGGCACTTATAGCAATAACACAGATTCACTTCTTTAGCTTTTGGTTCAGCCATCAAACATGACCTAAACATTATGAATTACATACTGTCACGTGTTGCCTTGTCGAGTCTCAGGCCCTAAGTGCAGAGGGGAAAAAAAAGTCACCATTTCTCTGCAAGCCATCATTATCTGCGTTATCATGCTACCACACCTCCTACAGTGTTTGTACGTACCTGCCCTGTATATGCAAGTGCTAAGATGTGATTCCATTAATTCACAACTGAGAAAGGTGAAAACGTTGCCAGTTTCACAAATTGGACTTTTCTTCTCTGCAAGCTCATTACCTTCCTTCTTTATAAACATGAAACAACACTCTTCAGTTTACTGATGGAAGTGTTGATCACCGAGGCTGACTTTGTGTATCTCCTGTGTCATCAGGAATTTTGTTTCAGAAGTCATTGAAAGCTGGATTCACCTGAACGTTATGGGCAAGGATTACAACCTCATGTTAATAAATTTTGGCCTCTCTGTTGATAATATTTTTTTACTCCCATTGATCTTACCAAACACAAACCTTCTCAGAGGTCTACTCATTCCACAGTGGGCCAAAGGTCCCCTACAAAGGGAAGCCCTTCAGGCAATTTCAATCTGAGGCTCAGTCACACTCCATACGTGGTCTACTGCCTTAGACAAGACACTTTCAGGCACCAAATGTTTTGTTTTATAGTCTTGCTCCAATCTTCCCCTTGTTTTACTCATAGAGTATAATGGGTATGACAAAACTAATGTAAGAGTTAGGCAATGGGATAACTGGTGGACTTGGATGTCAGTAGCCGAAAGAAGTGAAGAACTGGGGAGCTAGACCAAGTGAAGTAGCTTTGCAACTGTGACCACCTGCAGGTAAGAGGGAGATATTTTTCTAAAAAGTCCAATGTATCTAAGATTTGGTTTACAATGGTGAAAAAAGTTACTTGTGTTTAGATGCCATATTTCTGCTTGTACAGCAGTTCTAGTGACCATGGTAACCAACAGCCTTTATGAAGGCTGAGGATTCCCAACTCCTTCTTTGGGGTAAGCTGTGTGGCTTGTAAAAAGCAAGGGACCTCTACAGAGTATCATGTTTTGGCAAACATTTGTTAAGTAGTTTTCCTTTAAAATTCCTAAAAGAAGAGCTATTAAATTTAATCTAATTAAATTATCTATATTATCTAATAATCATCCCCCTTCCACCTGATTTTAATGGGAAAATTAATTTTTTTATCTCTCTTTTTTCAGTGAACAGACAACTTCACATTCTGTTTGAGAAATCTAACTTGGACCATCTGTATCTCTTAATGGCAATATAACATTATGAAAAGCTTTGGATGAAGAATACTGGTAATTCTATTGTATAGATGATTTTTTTTGCTGAAAAAGGCAAGCATACACATCTGAGACTAGCTTTCCCAAAGCAATTTTTTTTTTTTTTTTTTAACATACTTTGGAGAAAGAAGTGGTGTCTAGACAGCTTTTCCATTTGATAGCTTAAAACCTAAAACCTATCTGGTGTGTCATCTGGATGACAGTGAACTTGAAGTGTTTTGCAGTTCTGCCAAAGAAAGGTTTGTTTGGCTGCTGTTTTAATCAGTTCAATTTGTAAGTAGACATGAGGAACAAAAGACTAATTTATACAGTCATAGCAGAGTCTTCTCTGTTCTTCAGCAGCTCTTCAGTTAATTCGGACATTACCCACATGGAAGGTAGCATCTGCTGAACACAGGAAACAATTCCAGTTAGTTTCTTTATAGATATTTCTTTAGATGACAGAAAAGGTGAATTGATTTCTTAACTTCCTGAAGAGCTAAAACCAGAATGGACATTGTATTGAATTAATTTTAAAGATTAAGATATTTTAAAAAACCAGTTGAACTGCATTTCTTTTTAACTCGTTCAAAATGCTTTTTAATCAAAATTTGGTGGGGTTTCTGTTTTGGTATTTCTTTTTGGTGAAAGTGATCCTCCAGAGACATACTTCTGAAGTGTGCCTTGCTTTGTCAGTCTGTACTACATACAAACAACTGTATTTAATAATTCTTTCAATGACATAGAATGGCAATGACATGAGAAGAGGTTCTCTTTTCCTGAACTAGTAGGTAGACAATTGCTGAGTCTGTAAGAGTTCAAAATCAGTTGAAGACTTGGTCCTTATCTGTGCAGGTATTTAGAAGAAATTGTTTAATGTATATCTTAATTTCTTGAAACAGTTTCCATTTGGTAATTGTATGTAGTTCGACTAGCCCCAGGTCATGTCACTAACAATGACCAAAGTAATTTCCTCAGATAAGCTCTTAAGGGACAGCCTGTCTCTGGGAATAAGAAAACAAAGTCATTGTTTTCTGGTTCAGGAAGATATGAAAAAAAAATAATTCCTTATAAATTATCAGGTACTTCCAGTGAATGATTAGATTAATCCATTTAATCAACAATACTCTGTAGTCAATACAGACCACACGAGTTTGGTGTCTGAGCTATGTTCATTTTCATCTCAACTTATTTGGAACTTCATGCTTAATTTTCCTGGGTTTGCAAAATTTCTTCCACCACCACTTGGTTCAACTACAAAGTTAAACATAAGGAAGGCAGAGGAACATATTCAGCAGCCCAGTTCCTTCACCTGTGTAACCCTAAGCTCCTTCTACATTGCCAATAGCCGTCTGGCATTTTTAGTCCTTGCAGTGAAGTGAGCTTTGCAAGGCCTGATTTCAGAGATAATCATGACCTCTGAGTTAAATTTCAAACTCTGAGATGGTATTTCCGACCTTAGTTCCATTTCAACAATTTTATTTTGTCTGGGATATGTTCAAACTTAAGTGTTGCTCTTTGATACATAATCAAAATAAGAAAGTGAAGCCTTAAATTAGGAAATAATACTTTTTGAAGATTAATTGACGTATTGAACTGCACACAACTGCAGTAACAGAATGGCCTGATGATGCTAAAGATGTGAGATTAATTGCTCCCTCATATTCATTTTTAATGAAGAGTAACAATTGAGCTGACAGGCTAATTATTACAGTTTTCCAGGTCTCTGCTGTAATAACAGTCATAATGTTACTCGTCAATCAAAATGTAACCCTTATAAGGCTTTTGCTCTTTAAAACTCCAACACTGTTTTCTCCTTTAAAGTACAGTGACTCCTGACATTCAGAGACCAAGGGCACTTTGCCAGCTGAACCTCCCTTTCACATTTCAAGTAACTACTTGAAATTCAGGGTTGACTAATGAAACAAACTTTCTAGATTCCTTTTATAATTGTGACCTAGCTACAAAACCTGGGGCAGATGCCTGTTCTTAGCTTTTCCATGTTTTAGAACATTTCCCAGTGATGTATTTAATGAGTCCAGGAGAGAGGAATAGACCTGAAACTAGAGTTGGAGCTCCTGAGTTTAACTGGACGTTATCTATGAATTCTGGGACAGAAAGAATCAATAAGTAAATAAACCTCCCATAATCCAGAAGGAAGCATTTAATGACCTGCTGTGCCACCTGGACACTGACAAGTCTATGGGGCTGGATGGGATCCACCCAAGAGTACTGAGGGAGCTGGCGGAGGAGATTGCCAAGCCACTCTCCATTACTTATAAGCAGTTCTGGTTAACAGGGGAGGTCCCAGATGACTGCAGGCTTGCCAGTGTGACACTCATCTACAAAAAGGACCAGAACAAGGATCTGGGGAACTATAGGCCTGTTCAGCCTGACTTCAGTACCAGGGAAGATTATGGAGTGGTTTGTCTTGAGTGTACTCACCAGGCATGTGCAGGACAACCAGCGGATCAGGCCCAGCCAGCATGAGTTCATGAAAGGCAGGTCTTGCCTGACCAAATTCATCTCCTCCTGTGGCCAGGTGACCCACCTAGTGGGTGAGGGAAAGGCTGTGGATATTGTTTACCTGGACTTTATTGAAGTCTTCGACACTGTCTCCCACAGCATTTTCTCCTAGAGAAGCTGGTGGCTGGTGGCTCAAGGCTCTACAGATGGACCCAGACAGGCTGGATTGATGGGCTGTGGCCAGTTCTATGAGGTTCAACAAGGCCAAGTGCCGGAAACTGCACTTGGGTCACAACAACCCCATGCAATGTTACAGGCTTGGGGAAGAGTGGCTGGAGAGCTGCATAGCAGAAAAGGAACTGGAAGTGCCAGTTGACAGCCGGCTAAACATGAGCCAGCAGTGTGCCAAGGTGGCCATGAAGACCAATGGCAACCTGGCTTGTATCAGGAATAGTGTGGCCAGCAGGATCAGGGAAGTCATCCTTCCCCTGTACTCAGCATTGGTGAGGCCGCACCTCGAATACTGCGTTCAGTTTTGGGCCCCTCACTACAAGAAGGACATTAAGGTGCTGGAGCATGTCCAGAGAAGAGCAAGGAAGCTGGTGAAGAGTCTGGAGCACAAGTCTTATGATGAGTGGCTGAGGGAACCAATGTTTTCAGCCTAGAGAAGAGGAGGCTGGGAGACCTTATTGCTTTCTACAACTCGTTGAAAGGACGTTGTGGTGAGGTGGTTGCTGGTCTCTTCTCCCAAGTAACAAGTGATAGGATGAGGTGAAATGGCCTCAAGTTGTGCCAGGGGAGGTTAGATATTAGGAAAAATTTCTTCACTGAAGGGGTTATCTGGCACTGGAACAGGCTGCCCAGGGAAGTGGTCGAGTCTCCATCCATGGAGGTATTTAAAAGATGGGTAGTTGAGGTGCTTAGAGATATGGTTTAGCAGGTATGGTGGTGTTGGGTTGACAGTTGGACGTGATGATCTTGGAGGTTTTTTTCAACCTTAATGATTCTATAAGAACTATGTTCAACTTTATACATTTTTTCACTTCATTTTTTTTTTTTTAATTTTTTGTTTGTTTTGTAAAAGAAAAAAGCTATTTCCAGTAATGAAGATAAGACAAGACGGGAATTTTGGATACAGTTTTGTCAATGGTGTCCATTTAGACGAAAAAAAGAAAAAAATTATAAAAAGAACCTAAAAAAAAATTTCATCCTCACAAGTCTAATTTTACCTCCATTATAATGAACAAAAAGCTTCCTGCTGTCATCAGCTGGTTTACACTCAAGACTCATAACATATCCTTTTCAACTCAATGTTTTATACCTTTTACTTAATACTTTAATTTTCAGTTGTTCTTTGTTTGATATTGAATTCAAATGAAACAGAACTCTGCAACCTTTTTTGCCTGAATAATAGATTTTTTTTGGTGTATCATGAAGGAAAGAAAATTTTCCTAAGTTCATATCTCTTACCTGGTTCTTGCCTTGGCACATATGTGCCTGTTACAAGAGAAAAGAGCCTTGAAAGCAGAGACTGAACTCTTTCTGTCATGCTAAGTTTTCCACGATGAAACCCATAGCCCAATTGTGGTCAAACAGAAGAAAGTTGTTGCAGAGAAAAGAAAAAATGTAGTTATTAACTAAGAGAGCCATGTCAAAAATTTCATCAACATTAGCATTTATCCAATAAACAGTTTGTCTTTGCTTTCCTTTTGTTTACAGGTTTGATGGAAAGGAAAAAATAGGGTTCTTCAATTTACAGGGTTAAGGCTGAAGCAACATCTGGTCAGGATTACTAAAAGATAATTTGACACTAATATAGCTGCAAATAAGGTATAGTGAGAAATTGCTCACTGTATTAACTGACATATGGATCATAATGCTGGTGCTTGCTGATGTCATTGCTGAAGTTAATTCAATGTCACCAAAGACTCTGGGTGAGACAGCCTTAGCGAGTTAATGTCCTTGCTTAAGCATTCAGTGAATATTCCAAGAATATCTCTGTTGTATGGCTGAGCCTGCTGAAGCATAGTGCAGTGAGAATTTGCTCAGGCCCCTTGTCTACACAAAGGTACATATGCTGTAATGCTTGGAACAGGCCTCAAAAGTTGGTATGTCATGCTCTAGCTCTGCTTTGGCCAAAATGCAGACAGTGCTGAAGTGCTCTAGGCTTTTAGAGTATTGCTACTTTCCTCTTTCTCAAGGAATATCTTTCATTTCATCTTGCCAAAGAACATCTGTTTCTCATCCTTGTCCCTTCTTTTGAACTTTCACCACCCCCTCAGAGACATGATTTGGAAGAACCTTCTGTACTTTAGCCATTTTTACATGGGTTTACTCTTTCATAATGGCATTCTCCCTATTCTTCCTTTGTTCCATTAATATTTTTCAGTTACAATAGTACATATGTTGAAGTATATCACTTTATTAAGTATATTAAGGTCTCTATTTTTTCTCAGTACGACATCAGTCTTAATTTACTAAGTACTGCTGCTTGATCACCAGTTTTCTTGGGAAAATATTTAGACAACAATTAAAATACAAGCCTTGATTAATTAATTGGGAAAACACAATAAGATTTTTTTTTTGTCAGTAGTGTTCCTTGCATCATTCTTCTTTTAAAATCTTGCCTTGCTATCGTACAAAATCTAAAAGCTAACACTATTAAACAATTCATTAAATATTGACTAGAAGACAGCATAGGAATTTTAGTTGCAGCAGAACATTTGTGCAGTTTGTCTTTAAATTTTATTTCATATATTAAAAGTGAAAAAACCTAGCATACTTGCAAGGTCTGGCTTTAACCCTGTTCTTCAGAATTACATGGGAAGTACTTGCAGAGTCCCTTCCTTCACCTTTATCCTGTATCTTTCTTAGTCTGAAGACAATATTTCGGAAATCAGCTCATGTTGACCTCATTTCTTCAGGTTCGTGTTTCCAATTAACTTCTCATTACATTACACTTGGTTTCCATAACTGTCATGCACACTCAGTTAGCAGCGAAAACTTGCAAGCTGCAAGCTCCCACCACCTGTGGGAGGAGATTTACTGAAGGTTGATAATCACTCAGTTTCTGCCCTAAAGCTATCAGCAACAGCAGGCCATCTGTCATAAAGCTGAAGAATGCCTAAGGACATAGAGGTTGTATCTTCCAAATGGGGCATGAGCACACAAGCAAGGACTGCAGTAAGTGGCAGTGGTATGTAGGCATCTGCTGCAGCGCTGAAAAATGTTACTTGCCAAACTGAAGTGGCTTTTTGTTTGTGTGGTTTTTTGTTGGTGGCTTTTTGAATGATTGCAATGTGTGTTTTTTCCTTATCGTTAAGCGGAACCCAATACTTTCATTCTGAGAATGTTTCTCACTGAAGTACATCATAAAAAAGTTACAGCTTTGTAACACTCAAGAAACCAAACAATCTTGTTTATTTTCCTTACTAATCATGATCTGAAACAGATCTTTACATCTAGTCATAATTAAGAGCAGGTTAATCTTGTTTCTTTAGGCAATATATTTCTAAGCTTGTGAAGTCAGTCCTCAAAAACCTGGTAACAGCAGAATAACCTTTGGAAAAAAGCTAGTAAAAGCAGAAAAACCTTTGGAAAAAAAAATTTAAACCTTCAAATAAATATAGAATGCATTTAGGTCCTAGTTCTAAAGACATTTTGTAACCTTTTTAGACAACTCACCGTGATTTCTTTCATTTGTCAATGCATAGTAGCTGCGCTGTTATTAAACATGTTGACGTTTTAAGAAGCTTTAGTCAATAAATCTGAGGAAAAAATGTAGTGAGCTGCAGAGGAAGGATTGTGCCTTCTGCAGGATACTTAAATGAGAGATTTTGTATTTTAAAAATATTGTGAAATTAATGGAAGACAGAACTTGCCTTTCATGAGTTAAAATCTACACAGATGGATACTTTAACACCACAGTGGTACCTGACCTTTAAGTAATCAAAAGAATGAAAGAGTAACATGGCAAGAGCTATAAACAAGACGGCACGTACACAAGAAAAAAACCAGGAGATGACAGATATGAAGGGTATCACAAAACAACATCCAGGATGTACAATGTTAGTCTAATAAGGGTAAAGATGGAAACTCTACTATTGATATTAGCTATTGATATATATGAGTAATACTGTTTTGTATGCTTTGAGACCCAGTAACATATTACCTTTCATAGGCAGACTAAAGTAAATATGTCAGAGTTGAGTTATTCACATGATGGCATTTGTGGAGATGCTGGGTAAAAGAGCAATGCTTAGCAAATTTATCCTGAATATTTACTGCTGCTTAAGGGCTTAGTGACAAATGAGGAAAAGACCTTTTATATTAAGGTCCTACTACACTGTAGTAGCACAGTACTCTGAGAAATTGACTTCACCACTTTACAAGATGACATTGTCTTAGATTTTAAGTTTCAGGATTGAAAATACAGGGATGTATATCCTTAGACACACACAGATCAAAATAATACAGACTACTTGTGTTCTTGAGCTTTTCCTGGTAATTTTATTCACTGCACAAAATGCATGGAAAATACATGGAAAATATGATCAAATGTTATCAAGTCTCTTCTCTAGAACAACTATTTCCTTAAGAAGCCTTGCCAGCTAAATCAAAGATCAAAAAATCATTTCTTCTCCAAAAATCCAAGTCAACGTCAACCCAGGCAGCTAGGAAAATACAACAAATACTGGGGTGGATTTTTTAACAAGTCAGAAGGAAATCAGCCTTAAAAAGCTGTACCTCTAAGTCTGAGTACTTTCTTTGAAAATGTTTTATTTATTCTTCTAAACAATCTTTTATAGCTTGAGTGGCTAGAAAATGTGCTATGCACATTCTTATTTTGTTTATCAGAACTGAAAATCTTTTCAGAGAACTTAAAAAAAAACCCAACATACTGAAGCTTATACAAAGAAAGTTTTGAAGTACTTTCCTGAACAAAAGTAGATCTTGCACTTAGTGTAAGGGGAAGATATATTATATAATACATATTACAAAATCTCTATGTTCAGATGAAATTTGGCTAAAGATTCTTATGCACAAGGTGACAGACTTAGGATTGTATATGTAAGAATATTGTCATTGTAAAGAGCTGATTGTGTTTAAAATCATAATAAAATAAATTTGCATTGCAAGAATATAATTGCTGCTAGGTCAAACAAGGAAGTGTTTAAAACACCTTGTAAATTTTCAAGGGCTCAGTGGAAAAGTATTCAAAAAGGTATCAAACTGGGGTTATAGTAACAAAACTTAACCTTGAGATTTTCTTATTTTTGAGTAATTTTTCTGCCACCTCAATGATGTTTTAACATGTTTTTTAAATGAAATATTCTTATATAGTAAGAGATGTCACTGTAATTAAAGCTGCATGGTATCTTCTGTTGCCCCTGAGCTTTATGCTGCCTTTAATTTTCCAAAAGGTATTCAGCATAGTTTTCCATTTGGTATCTTTTCTTGATGTTTTCCTTTTTTTTTTTTTTTTTTTTTTTTAAATTTTCTTTAATCAGAGCAAAAGCGGTAAAAGCATGGAAGGATTTGCAGATGTAAACATAGCTGAAAACAGGAAGCCGAAATTTGGCATTGAAAATTTCTCTTGCAAAAACTTTCATCCTTATACTGAAACTGCTGGCCATTCCCCATTTGCGGTTTCCTTGTGTTTCTTTTTGTTGGTGGTGGGGTTTTGGGGGGCTTGGGGGGGGGTTTGTTTGGGTTTGGTTTTTGGTTTTTTGTTTTGTTTTGATGATTTTTTTTTAATGTGGGAGCAAGATGCCTACTCAATTGTTTTGCCTGATCACTAAATAGGGTAGTGATGTAAAAACTGCACAATTGATTGAAATGCACATCTTACATTCTTGTCTCTGCCTCAGCATTTTGTAATTTAAGTGTAAATACTGCAAAGTCTGCATCCTCTGGGACGATGGCCAACTATGAGAAGCTGATATTCTTTTCTTCTTATTACTTATTATGTCCACCTAGGTAAATATTCCACGTGTTTTTTGGACTTAAGAGTATGCCCTGTAATAGGGAATGAAGTAGTTTAAACAGTGGTTTTAACACATTGTAAATGTTACCAATTTGTACTACTCCCATATAAGATTGTTGCCAATGTTTATAATTTTCCATAAAGAACTTTCTTTACTTTTGCTACATTTTTTATGTCCTTAATAATGACAAAATTAAACATTTAAGTGTTAGCACTGAAAACTTGGAAGTACATGTGGTGCTGAATGAAGGAGGGTGAAAGGAAGGAAAATCTGCATACCAAAAGTTTAACAACATCAGTCAGGACCAATGACAAGAGATTCTGTATTAAATTTTTTTTGTGAGGTCTGCTGCATTAAATAAAGCCCTTTTAAGGGCTTAAAAGATGAAGACGACCTGAAGCTCATCCAGTATTCTTTGATTTCATTGATTCTGTAAGTATGTAAGCACATTTTTTCCAGTATAAATCTGAGGGCAGAATTACTCAGAAGTAAAATTAAGCATAAGTCTTTGTAAAGTAATCAATAAAAACTATTAGCAAGGAAACCTCTTAATGCTTTCTTACTTTTTGGTCTAGGATACCATTCATAGCCTACCACCATTTTTCCAAAATTTCTTCAAATCACTTCTGGCCAAACTTAGAAAGACATAGTAAGTACATGAAATTAATTGAGTGTAAGCTTCAGTTATATCCATTTATGTGAGAAATAGTACAAGGAGAGCTTGGTATGCAGATACATTTTTATATTAGCATCAAATAAATAAGCATACCTTTACTTCTGGACAAACTGGAAAAATCTTTTAGTTCAAAATTGGAAGAAAACTTGAATTCTTGCATCTGTACTGTAGCCAAATTCCTGAACCATTCTGTATGCAAACTCCTTAATATAAAATATGTTATGGTTTAAAAATAATGCAGAAGAAAATGTTTTAAGTTTAATGCATGAAAATGATTTATTTATTAAGTTCTGAATTGCCAAGGAAGATCAAGCTGCATGTTCCTTAGTAAAAAATCAATATTATGTTGTATAAAGTAAGGACAGCTATTCCACTTTTAAAAATACGCAATTCAGAGTAACAAATTTACATTAAAAGTTTGGTGTATATACCACAGAATAATTGTTTAAGTTACCTAAGACTCCTTCCAAAATAATTAAAAATAAGTAAAAAAAAATTTAAAGAAAACCAGTTATATTTGTTTCTTTGAAAAAAAAAAAAAACTTAAAAATGCTCATTGTGGAAAAGATATATATTTAAACCAGAAACTGTCTGAAAATTTGCAATGCTGTGAGACTACATCAGTATCAGTTAAACAGGAGTCATTCTCAGGAGCAGATGGATTAAATTAAGCAGTTTTTCCTCTGAAAACCAGTGTGAAGCTGCAGCTGAATCTCCATGCAAATTCATCTTTGTCCATAGAATTTGCAAAGTTTCAGTTTTGCTGTTGGTTTATATAGATCTCCTTTTCTATGGGAGGGGCTTATCTTCCATGAAGAGTACCTTTTAAATTATCCTCAGTGGTTGCATGAAGAAAGCTTTTACAGAATCACAGAATCACAGAATTGCAAGGATTGGAAGGGACCTCGCGAGATCATCTAATCCAACCCCCCTGCTAAAGCAGGCTCTCCTAGAGCATGCTACACAGGACTTCGTCCAGGCAGGCTTTGAATATCTCCAGAGAAGGAGACTCCACAACCCCCCTGGGCAGCCTGTTCCAGTGCTCCGTCACCCTTAGAGTAAAGAAGTTTTTCCTCATATTCAACTGAAACCTCTTATGTTTCAGTTTGTACCCGTTGCCCCTAGTCCTGTCGCTGGACACCACTGTAAACAGACTGCTTCTGTCCTCTTGACTTCCGCCCTTAAGATATTTGTAGGTGTTGATGAGGTCCCCTCTCAGTCTCCTCTTCCTCAGGCTGAACAAGCTCAACTCTCTCAGCCTTTCCTCGTTGCTCTCCTCTGGACTCTTTCTAGGAGTTCCTCATCTTTCTTGAACTGGGGAGCCCAGAACTGGACACAGTACTCCAGGTGGGGTCTCACCAGGGCAGAGTAGAGGGGGAGGATAACCTCCCTCGACCTGCTGGCCACACTCCTCTTAATACACCCCAGGATGCCATTGGCCTTCTTGGCAACAAGGGCACCCTGCTGGCTCATGGTCAGCTTGTCGTCCACCAGGACTCCCAGGTCCCTCTCGGCAGAGCTGCTTTCCAGCAGGTCAGCCCCCAGTCTGTACTGGTGCATGGGGTTCGACCTCCCCAGGTGCAGCACTCGGCACTTGCCCTTGTTGAACTTCATCAGGTTCCTCTCCGCCCAACTCTCCAGCCTGCCCAGGTCCCGCTGAATGGCAGCACAGCCTTCTGGCGTATCAGCCACTCCTCCCAGTTTTGTGCCATCAGCGAACTTGCTGATGGTGCACTCTGTCCCCTCGTCCAGGTCATTGATGAACAAGTTGAACAAGACTGGGCTGAGTACCGAGCTCTGGGGAACTCCACTAGCTACCGGCCTCCAGCTGGAATCTGCCCCCCCGATCAGAACCCTCTGAGCCCTGTCATTCAACCAATTCCCAATCCACCTCACTGTCCACTCCTCCAACCCATGCTTCCTGAGCTTCCCTATTTTAGCTATGAAATATATTTGTTCAATGAAGGTATGACAATTGATACTGAAATAAATTAACAAGTGAAAACTCCCTACCTTTGCCATTGACTAAGCATTTGGAGGAATTATAAAGAATAGCACCTGAAATTAGAGAAATTATAGAAGATGTTGCTGTGACAAGTTGTTGAGACTATACTTTGCATACATGGAATATGAAAATCAATGAAAATATGTGCATATATCCTACCCCTTGAAATAATCTGTGTGACAGGACTTTGGCTATGCTGTTTATTGGAGAAGTTAAACTTACTTTCAATATTCATAAGAGAGAATCCAGATAATAAGCAACTGTACAGAGATTCATGAGATCAATATTCTGTTTCTCTCGGGAACAGACAGCTCTTGAGATGTTGAAGTTTTTCTCCATTTCTCCAGTTTTAAGATAGTGATACTACTATTTAAAGTCTAAATAGCCAAAACAAATTGTGAGCAGATACATTTATTCAGAATTTAATTCACAGACTGGTGAGAAAGTACCTAGAGCACTGAATTACTTGAAATTAATTGGAAATTTAAGTAGTTGACTAGTTTCATGTGAATAAATAAACAAACAAACTCTTAAGCTAATAATTCAGGAAAGCTTAAACAAGAAAATTTCAGCTTGAAATTTGCAGTGACAACATGCATGAAAACTGACAGAATGCCAATACGGTATTTATTTAATCTCATCTATATGCCAAGCAATTTTGATTAATATCTTCACAAGGCAAGTTAAAGGTTCTAATATTTTACATGCTTGATTCAGAACTGGATGAGAAGGGAAGTCTTTTCTCTCACAAGCATGACCTGAAGGGTGTTTAGTCTTTAACTTAGTTTCTTTATTATTATTTAATAAATATCATGGCAAGTTCTTGCTTTACCCAAAAGCTGGGGGTTGTTTTGTTGGATTTGTTTTGGTTTGTTTTGTTTTTTTAATGTAACCATTGGAAAAAAATTGTTTCCATTTCCTGGTGTATGTTTAGTAATGCTTGCATTACAAGGGTTCTATCCTACAGTTGCCACCATTAACTGACATGAGACTGTTTGTAGACAACAGGCATGCAAAGTATGGAGTTATGACAATTCTGATATTTTTGATACTGTATAAGTTTACAAGACAATATACTCACCAGATCTATTCTGAGCCACAGAGACAACATTATGGAAAAAACCCAAACATATTTATCTGCAGAGTGTTTCCTTTATAGTGCATGGAGATTTGTTTGGGAATTCAGAGGTTGGGAAAAGTTTGACTTGAATGTGCTGGACTGTTAGGCAAGAAAGAAGTACGTATAAGCAATTTCTTTTCCTTTCATGTTCTGCTAATGTTATAGCTATTAAGCTACTTTGGTTTACAAGGGCTTTTGAGTCACTCCGTTCGCACTTATAATTATTCACAAATAGCCAAATACTAGGAATTCCAAATAGATTAATTGCATACACATGATCAGTATTTGGGATAAAGTAGATCCAAAGTCAACACAGGAATAACAACCCTCATGAGAGTAAAGAATTCAGTCTCACTACAAGGGGTAGTGTACTTAAAGCACTGGCAAAATAACAGTGCCACACATTGCCCTGCCACCAAGGGACCAATGGTTTACTGTGAGTAATTTCCATACTGGCAGCATAAAATCTTTGAGTGGAATAAATGCAAAGAATTTATACCTGTTTTAAAAACTTTTCTAAAAATTATGCAGCAATAAACATTACAGAAAATATTTCCTTCTATTCCTATAATTAAAAAATAATTAAGGAAACCCCATAGGTATCATCAATTAACAGAATAGAAAAACAGAAAACATTGTGCAATAACTGTTCTCTATATTCTTGTCTGGGTGAAATTAATTTCATTGGTTAGTATTTCAATTTCATTGTATATTTCCAGATGTCCTGTTTTTTATATAAACCTTGTAAATAAATAATATATTACAAAATATAGGGTTGTTGGATATTTTTATGTGAGAAGTATTATGTCTTCCCATTCACATAGTTTGTATGAAATCCTTTACATTGAGTTAAATCAGTTTATTTTTATATCAAACTATTCTATTCACCCCTAACCATAGATTTCACATAAATGATACACTCTCACACACTATCTAATTTAAGTCATTAGGCTCTATTCATGCAGACCAGTGGTATATCATGTTTTAACCTATTTTACTCTATTGAAGATACAGACAAAACAGCCATGCACTTGAATCAGTAAAGGTCCCCAAAAGCCAATAAAAAAGGGTAAATGTTCTTTTTTTTAAAACTCTATTGGTTTATTCTGTGTAGTTTGTACTCTTGTAAGTACATGTATTAACCAAATACATAAGTACATCTGTTTCAGGAAAACTAATGGTTTCCATGCCCTGATTGATCTCAGAGATGAGAGTAAATAATGATAATTTTTTTCTTTATTTTTATAATGTTTTGTCTGGAAAAGTCACGGTTTTCAAACAAAAGTTTTCTCTTTCTCTGTTTCTCATAGGCAACTTCCTTAAACCACACTATTAATTATTGTCTGGATTTCTGTGTTGTTGCCTATCTCACTGGATCATCAGCTGGATATATGCTGAAGTAGCCTAAGGACAGAAAAGAAACTTCATAATAAATTTGCAAGGTAATAACCTGAAGCTGACTTACCGTAAGATCTCGGTACAATATGGTAGAATCACAACTGTGAAGACAGCAGACACTTTGTTATGCATTTCAACAATCACTTGAAATTAGCTGCCTTGCAGCTACCTGCGCCATTGTTGGTCCCTGAATCAAACTGATGACAAACTCCTTTGCCCTCAATGGTGCCAGGATTTCATTCAATGAACTTGATTTCCTCTCATGCAAGTTTTAAATTGATCGTGCAATTTTTAATCCAGTAAATGTTCTTTTTATATTAGTAACGAATAAACAATTCATAGCTGACAATGTCTGTGTGTGAATATGTGAGTGAGTTCACCACTGACTTGGTCATTGGCTTGATCAAAAAATGTTTATCACAAATGGAAAAGCTGTGTGGGATTTTATGTTTGTCAGTCATCCACATGAAGAGGGAAATATACAATACTCATAATCCTATATAACTTCAAGTATAGTGGGAAATGGATCAGACAGAAACAACTTTGCCGTCTAGCTTAGGTAGCTAGGTTGAACATCATTAAGAAGTTTACCAATGGTATGCTAAATACCTAAATAGATCGGAAGCAGATTCTATCATTCTTGACATTGACATGTATATTTCACCTGACTCAACAAGACTTGCTGCCTAGATTGGACCTATACAGTGCAAAGTACTAGCAACAGATTCAGTTTTAAGAGTTCAAGACATACCACAAGTATTAGAATATCTAAAGTGTTTTCATAATTGTAGTCAGCATTATCTCACTGCCTTTCCTTCCATGCCTACCCAAATACAGTTAATCAAAAGTGGATATAGAATCATAGAATCATTTATCTTGGAAAAGACCCTTAAGATCATCAAGTCCACCTGTGAACCTAACACTACCAAGTCCACCACTAAACCATGTCCCTAAGCACCACATCTACATACCTTTCAAAGACCTTCAGAGATGGGTTCTCAACTGTGTCCCTGGGCAGCCTGTTCCAATGCTTGATAACCCTTGTGGTGAAGAAATTTTTCCTAATGTCCAATCTAAACCTCCCCTAGTGCAACTTGAGACCATTTCCTCTTGTCCTATTGCTTGTTGCTTGGGAGAAGAGGCAGATCCCCCCCCTCACTACAGCCTCCTTTCAAGCAGTTGTAGAGAGCGATAAGGTCTCCCCTCAGCCTCCTCCACACTAAACAACCCCAGTTCTCTGAGTTGTAGACTTGTGTTCTAGACCCTTCTCCAGCTTCATTGCCCTGCTTTGGACACACTCCAGCACCTCAATGTCTTATTCATAGTGAGGGGCCCAAAACTGAACACAGGATTTGAGGTGGGGCCTCACCAGTGCCAAGTGCAGGGGGATGATCACTTCCCTACTCCTGCTGGCCACACTATTTCTGATACAAGCCAGGACACCATTGGCCTTTTTGGCCACCTGAGCACTCTGCTGGCTTGTATTCAGATGGCTGTTGACCAACTTTCCAAGATCCATAAGGTGGAAATTTTTTTTTATGCTTAGGGTTAACTATCTCCTGTAGAACCTGGCTCTGCTGATATTTTAACCCACTTTGCTTCAGTATTTCCTGTCTCTCATTTTCTATAAGCTGCCTACAAATCTACTTTCACATTCCAACATTTGCACATTAATTTAAGCTTGGTGAGTTAAAAGCAAGGAAAATAAGTATCACCTGTTTACTTATGACTAAACTATGTGTTTAAGATTGAGTGTAAAAAATTAAAAATACCATACAGTATGTGAATTAATCTATTTTGTTAAGCAACCCTCTTTGGTTAAAACTAAACTAAATTAGCATCTTTCTGCACTTCAGTAAATGCTGCTTATATTTGTCTGCAGAAGACGATAGCACTGAAAATAATCCACCATTACAGACAGGCTATCCAGATGAAGTGTATAAGGAATGGGCACTTCAGTAGGGAGCTTTGCTGCCCATGCAGATCATGATTTTAAACAATGGGGTTTTTTCACCTTCAGTCTGTAGATTTGTCAAACCAAACTGAGAAGAGGAAAATTTTCCACTGCAAGTACTATCCTCATCCAAAACACCTATTTCTATCATTCTGTTTTCATATCTTAATGTATTGGACATGTCCTTTAGGGAAAGATCTGGATAGATATCTTCCCAAAATGCAAGGGCATGCCTACATCCAAACATTTCTGTGCATTTTCTTCATTCAGGTGGGCACTAGCAGATGAAGAGACAAAACAGAATTGCCAGTTGGAAAGCTGCCCTTCTAGCAACTCATATCAAATTGTGTCTCTGTATCTGCCTTACCTCCATCACCGGGTATAGATCATCATGTATGAGCTCACACTCACTTCTGTCTTACAGGCAGGTTGCTCAGGACATCATTGTATTCCTTCATGCACAGGTACTGGTAGAGGACAGAAAGATTTCCTGATTAGGTTACTGCTACCATAAACACAGGATCATGTCAAGTTTTCCCTATACTTTTCAAGTTGTTCTGTGAGCTTTAAGTGTCTTGATGTAAATTTTAATTAAGAAATTCAAATTCATTTAAATGAATATGTATAGCTTTCCTACCTGTGGTATCCAAACAATCTGTAGGTATACAAGCAACTGTAGATAGTTAGTGTTATACAGCGCATACTTAGTGCTATAATATGCACCTTCATAAAATAATGTAATGGCTAACATCTACCTATTTGAATAAACTGATCATACTTGTTTGCTATAATTTGAGATGAGTCTGATGTATACTATGTTTTTGTTTTGTTTTGTTTTGTTTTTTAATTTCTTTTATCTGCATTTGGGAAACAATAAAGATATTGGCATTTGGGTCCAATTCTGCCCCCTTCAGTAACTGATGGTTGTCTTCCTCCATCAGTAGGCCTCTGCATAATGGAAGCATTGAAAGCAAACTTCTGGTCATCTTAGAAGAGCTGAGCTTAAAATGAACTTTGTTGTGTTAAATAGGTCTAAACCAGTTTTGTTTTAATTTTCTTTCTTTTTTCCCTCCTTACATACAGTAAGTAATTGCCACCATACAAACAATTTGAGTGGAATTTGTAAGACAAGAATAGGAAAGTTTGAGAGCTTGCTCTTCATTTAATGGCAAGTCCGAATGCTTTTTCTCAAAAAGTCAATACCATCAGCATTACTTAATGTTGTCAGCTGTTTACAATGTCACTTCCCCTTTCTTTAACATCATTCTACTTTTTAAATCTATTTGCTTGCTTAGCTACCCACTGCTTTATCAAAAACAGAGCCTGTTAAATCCTGGGAGGAAGGAACTTTCAATTTCTACAAGAAATTATGGGGTTGATAAGGGAATTACTGCTTTATGTCATAAAGGAAATAAAATTTGGTGATTACAGTTGGGTTGCTTCCATTCTTGAAATGTATTTATGAATTTCAAATTATTAGTTTGAACAGCATTTTACCCTTAGCATCCTCATGACTATCATGTGGAAGTTTATTAGCAGTATTTTAATAAATGAGGCTGCCAAAATAGCCTTGTATCAGCAACAGTCTGACATCAAGTTCATTTGGCCCCAATCTTACATCCTGTACAAGGCAACAGGAGGAAAGCTCAGCAAGGGGAAGAGTGGTGAGGAGAGGGAGATTAGTGACCGTGGCCTTCTGAGCTCAGTGAAAAATCCATACCTGAGTGTGACTCAGGAAGTCTACTGCCATTTAAGTCATGCTGGGTTTAAATTGCAATGTAAAAAGTAAAACTTCACATCTTTCTGAGAATTGGTAACATTTTAAATAGTTGTAGAAGACATGATTATGAGAATTAAATTGCTAATGTAGAGCCAGGTTTACCTGATTATTTTTCATGTCTCTGCAGCTACAGACTGCTTCAAGGGAACAGATATACAGGAAATTAAAATAAAAAGTGACAGTGGTGTTTATTTTTTAAAAATGTTTAAAAATTCTAAAAAAAAATCACTTATTGGATGTGTTTACTTAGACCAAAGGAGTATTTTTCAAGGACTTTTGTTCTAAAAATAATTTATTTAAGGCTTCAGAAATCATAACAATCTTGCATTAACATACAAAGTGTGCTGCCTCGATTGTATCATGTTTGACAGTTTAAAAACAGTGACAGGTAAAAGTCTTTTCTGCTACCATATGTCTTTATTTACAAGATAATGAGAAATCTGATACATTGGGAAAGTTCTTGCATGTTTTGAATTTTAAAGCATAAGACTACAAGGAGTGAAAAAGTAGGCAGTGTGTTAGGAAATGCAAAATGCATAGCACGTTCAGCTTCTGAAGGTGAATAGGTGGTAGGTAAACCCTCCACCTGAACTATAAGGGAGAGATGTGTCTTCACATTCCTGCAAGCTAGATTTTTCAGTTTGAAGTTATTTCAAACAAACAGGACAAGAGAAGTTTAGAAATGTGATTTTTATATGGTATAACTTGCATACTGTGTTCTGCTTTTATTAGGCAATACTGCAGATCTCTGCCAGATCTGGAGACACGAAAAAACTTCAAAGTCTCAGTGATAGAGGGAACCTAACTGTCTGAAGGAGAGACTGACAGCATCAGCTGCAGGAAAAGTTTGGGTGACACCCTAACCTCTCCCTCCCCCCACACAGGGTCTACATCTGCCTACTGCATTGCTGCTCTCTTCTTCAACCCCTTCTGCCTGGGTCTGAGCTGCCAGATCTCTAGTGGTGTGATTAATTCTTCATTTTGCCATATCTTCTTTTCTAGAAATTTCAGATACTTTCTAGAAATTCTGCTATTCCACTGCCTCCTCTCTGCATTTCAAAACAGATCACAAAACTTTTGGCTGAAACAGTGTAAAGAATGCCCTTTCTCTCCTTTTTCGTGTTTTGCAAGGAATGAATTTGATCAGTGGTTCAATTACAAAGGCAGCAGTACAGGACTGCAAATTTTGAAGAATACTACTCGATTTGGGAAGATGCTTCCATTATAGGTAAAAATACTAGGATTTTTGTTCTCAGATAAGGGGTAGATGAGGCAAGAGAAACTGATAAGAAATGGAAAACAAAGTTCTATGTAATTATGTTTGACAAGGAAACCAAAGCAGTGGCACATATTCTTCTGAGTGTGAACTATACGTCTTAAAAACAATACAGAGGAGTAATTATTTGGTCCTGAACAAAACACACTAGAAATGCTATAAAACTGATGGAAGGAAGGTAACCATTGTGCTATTTGGAGATTTAACGATACAAGAATCTTCAAAAAGACCATGCTGGTTTTGAGTAATGTTCTATGTCCATGGGATCTCCAGATCAAGTTCAAAGAAACTGATCACCTCGGTGAATAACAGAGAATCCCTGGAGAGTGAAGGGATGTGGGTGGGGAGATGAGTACTTAACTTTAGTACTGGTCTGCTGATCCAGATGACAATTCTAAATGATGTATAGATTAAAAGCCACCACAATTCTGATCTTAAAAAAAAAAAAAAGAAAAAAAGAAAAACAAAAGAAGAAAAATAAGCAGAAAAAGAAGGAAGCTTGTTGAAAAGAAGTTAATACCTCAGACTCTTTAAGAAAGGAGTGATACCTGAACACACCTTATAATAACACCTCATAACATCCAGGTCTGAGGCATACCTCTTATTAAAAAAAGGGTTGCAAAAGACAAGAGGAAGATAACATGTCTTCCCAGCAAGGTAAAGGGTGCTAATTTGAAACAAGAAGACATCCTTCAAAAAGCTGAAATTGTTTACAAATAAAGAAGAAACGTAAAGGACCATAAACTCTGGCAGATTAAAAAAAAAATTAAAAAAAATTTGAAGAACAACTAGCAAAATAAAACTAATACTAAATCCTTCTTCAGACACATCAGGAGTGGGAAGCCTGCCAGAGAGCCTGTAGAGCCAATTGATTATCAGGGTATAAAAGAAACATTCAGAGAGATAACACCATTGCAATGAAACTTAATGTATTTTTTGCATTGGAGTTCTCTGTGGGAAAAAATCTCCCATTCAAGAACTGTTTTTCACTGGGACTCATCAAAGAATATATCTGTGAATGAAATTGCAGTAGACATTAAGGAATAAATGAAAAAATGGATAGCCAAAAAATTTTTGTCAGAACCAGATGGTACTCAGCCCAGAGGTCTGTAGGAGTTCAAGGACGAAATAACTACTAACAGTGTATGACGAAAAAGTACAGAACTGCTTACATATGAGTAATAAATAAATAAGCTGGGACTCTTCAGACAGAAAAAAGAGATAACTCTTGGATGGGTGGAGAGACATGACAGATGTCTACAGAAATGCAGGATGCCTGGAGAGAGATCAGCTGCTCAGTGTCTCTTTCAGTGCAAGAAGAGTCATGAAGTAAAGCTATTAGGAACCAAGTTCAGGACAAAGGACAGGAGGAGCTTTTTCACTCTGGGGTAGTAAACAAAGAAAATTCATTGCCAAAGGCTGAAGCTTACAGGAGTTCAACTGGAAAAAAAAATACACTGGGGAACCTGAATTACACAGGAAAAAAAAACCCCAGGCAGTCCCAGGGCTGATTAGCGATGCAGGCATCTAATACTACGTCCAGCGTCACTGCCTAATATAAACCAAATATATCCCTACCAAAAGTGGACCAAAGGATGACTGCATTTCAAAGCTACAGTCAAACAAGGGAAGGTGAATATGGAAATACTGCGCTGAAAGAAAATTATGCAGTCACCCTATTTCTGCAAC
This sequence comes from Butorides virescens, assembly GCA_017310255.1. NCBI lineage: Eukaryota > Metazoa > Chordata > Aves > Pelecaniformes > Ardeidae > Butorides > Butorides virescens. The sequence continues at coordinate 81,797 of JADKXX010006627.1, read as the reverse complement.
AGACAGCAATGAAATACATAATTTAAGAAAATTAGTGAGAGAAGATTCTGTGTACATGTTAGGAGCTCAGACAGAATCATTTATTTTCCAGCAACAGCAAAACAGCCTTGACATTTTTAAATAATATATTGTAGCTGAGATGAAGGGCCTTTCAAATATGCTTCAGTGCACACCAGCCTGAGCAGGTTGCAACAAACTAAGTCAATAGGACTCTCAGCGAGGGAATCGATGTGATTTGCAGTGTTCCTGGTAGAAATGTCATTCAAAATTGATGACAAGATTTCTGACCAAATGCTACTTTAGAACAGTCTTTATCATTCTCTTTCTGACACTACATCTGGTGACTTTTGACCCTACTCAGAAATGTCCCACTTCTAGCTGAAGACTGAACTAATCTCATGCCGACGTGTGGAATTAACTTAATGAAACTGTAGGAAGATAAAAGATACTTTTGCAAGTTCTCTGTAAAATAAATGACTGTGAGCTAACAATTAGAATCTTAGTACTTCAGCTGCTACTGAAATACAGGAGATAATAGCTCCTTTTTTCAATCTTTTCTTCCTCACAGATGGAAGAATCTTTAAACTTTATGTTCTGAATTACTTTGGAACCTTTATAAAAATAATCACAGATGCTACAAATACCATTTAGAATATAGTATTATTAAGCCTATTGGATCTTGGCTGGAAAATTGCTCAGTCTGCTGTAAAAACCCACATTACTTTCCATAAAAAAGTTACTTTATTGCTACCACTGTGAGCATTTTGAACAAGAAAATTATTTCTGCTACCTGTAGTTGAAAGCGAAACTGGTAAAAAACAGCTTTGCTGCACACTGGAAATCTGGCTTTTTGTGAACTTTTACTCAGCATTTGGAGAACCTTGGTTTGAACTCTCTCTGCAGTGAATTTGGGTGGGGTCTTGTACTGCGGTTCCCAAAGCAGCTGGGCCAGACTCCCCAGCCACTGCACGAGAGGATGAGGATGAAGATGAGGAAAGCAATGTATGTGGTTGACAGAGGCCAGGGTTGTGAATATTTTACTCCTCATTTAGAAAAGAAAAACCCTCTTGGTCTCCCAGTTCTTACACACACACACACCTGCTACCAATATAGTGTAATAACAGTCACTTGTACATAACAGCGAGAAAACAGTATTTAGGTGATGAGTACATTAACATAGCTATTTATACGAAAATTTGTATTAATAAGCTACACTGACTGTTTTAGAGGGGACTTACTGTTGCTCTCTGTGTATGTTGCTCCTGCTCTGTATTAACTGTGCTAAAACACGAATGATTAATCCCTTCTATTACCCCCCTTCCGTTCATGATTTTTACAAGGAACCTAATGTGTCTCCTGACGCTGACCAATATGATCTCCAGAAGCCGCTTATTATAGCTTTGCATACAGCTTTTATACTCTTCCAAGTCCCGTACACACGGTCACGTAGACTTTTCTAATTCGTACATACTACTGTCTATCCAGCAAGCATATAAGCCTCTAACTCACTCATTGGCTATTTCATTATCATCATCTTACCCTACTTGCAGTTACAGCAATTCCAACCCTATCAGAACCTGATGTCCTCGTTCTGCTAGGGTTGTATCCACAATTCCCCCTTCTTTGTTTTATGCTAACCAAACTCCGTGCATAGCCCTCTTTATCATATCAGTTACACAGCGCAATATTATAAGAATTAAAACTAATATAAGCAAACCAGCTAAAATTAATACTAAAGCATGCATTGGTAAATCACACAGCCATTTCAGTGCTCCCCACTCAAATTATCCCCAAATGTGTCCCACGGATTCTTGTTAACTTGTAGCTTTCTCATATTCCCTTGTAGTTGTAACTTACTATGTATGGACTTAAAGTGATCAGACAGGTTAAAGCAACACATCTCTTCAAAATCTTCACATCCATGACCCTGTGCTAACAGCAAAAAGTCCATGGCAGCTCTGTCCTGTAGAGCTGCATGCCTTACACTATGCCAGCCATAAGTTTGGTCAGAATTTCAGAAGTGATATTCAACTGTTTTGCTGTTCAGCAGGCCAATTTCTGAACAGTTCAGGCATTTTAGGCTGCCATCACTCTGGGGGCCAGAAAAGACGTGATTACTCGGGTTGGCGTATCCCAGAAGGTTACCTGATCCTGACAGTCTGGTCCTAATTGTTGTAAGGATCATTTAGTTATAGGTCTTTTCGTGATATTCCAGATGGACATGTTTAACAAGCTAGCATGAGTAGGGGCAAACAATGATAGCTTACCAAAATAGCATGGGCCTTCTATTGCATTTTTTTGAATACTTGCCCATGCTCAATTTCCACATATCAAAAAATATTCTGGGGGTAGGACTTTTGCGGTATCATCGTCCCACACAGGGAGTAGCTGATTGAGAGCTTCAGATCTGACAGATCCGAGGCAATAGTTGCCAGTTAAGGATGTGTATGTATACCCTGAAGTCGGGCGAGTTACGTTTGTCCATCGATACCAATTTTCTCTTCCATATTGGCCATGGTAACTATACAACTTGCCTCCCAATGTAAAGCACCCATTGCTACCATTTAGCGATGTCATCAAATCTAACTCCTGTGGGTCCCATGGCAACGAGATGTTCAAGTTGTTGGTGATCAAAGTTGCTAACACCTCTGTATCATTGTGACAGGGGCATTGTAGCCGCGACTTGCTGCAGTTATAACACTGACAGCAAGTGGAGTTCACTATGGACGCATTTAGTATTGTACATGTTCAAATATGGCATCCCTATTAAGCACATCCTAAAAGGGTGTCCTGGAATGACTAAAGATAAGCAAAAGGATGTTTGCCCTGTCGCATTTGTCCATATTAACCACATGTTTCTATGGTTCTTAATGCTTGTAACTCCCTCTATCTGCTCCATTTTCTATACCATTACCCATATACATATTTACAATCCCACTGCTAAGCTCTTGAACCCCATGATGAGGTTGAGCAGTATCCTGCTGTCGCTCTTTCCATGCGAAAAGCATCCCGTCACAGCAGTCCAGTGAATATCTCCGCAGTCCAGATACAGGACCTGTATCCAAGGAACACAGCCACAGTTATTCGGGCTTCTGAGGTTGTCCGTCATTCTTGGGATGTCGCAGCCAGGGCCAGATACATTTTGCTGGTACCCATTGTGGTCCGGAATCTGTAATTACACAAGCATAACCCTTTCCCCATGTTAGTAGCTTTGTGGGGCCATTCCAGGTACCACTCATAGGATCCCACCACATCACTTGTGGCGTGTCGGACCAGTCTATTGTTTCTTGTAAGCCTTTGTCATGTATTAAAGCAGGGGGTAGTGTCCTATCGCCTGTAAGACGGAGATGGTTCATAACATACACAGCTTTCATTACCCGATCATAGGGGCTCAAGCCAATCTCTCCCTCTTTTTGTTTATCAAGTAAGCCCTTCAAAACTTGGTGTGTCCGCTCAATGATAGCCTGGCCTGTAGAATTTCCTGGAATGCCCGCAGTATGAGTAACACCCCAGACGGTAAGAAATCGCTGGGTAGCACGGGCCACATAGCCTGGGCCATTGTCGGTCTTAATGCATTGCGGTATACCCAGAACTGCAAAGCAGCCACGCCAGTGGCGAATTACTCCCTTTGAGCCCTCAGAAGTTAACAGTGTAGCCCACACCATAGCTGAAAAGGTGTCAATAGTAACATGAACTCACTTCAAACGCCCAAAAGGACTATAGTGCGGGACGTCTGATTGCCAGAGTTGGAAAGGTCCCAACCCTCGAGGGTTGACACCGGGACCAAAGCCTCCATTATTTCTATGGCAATGAGGACAAGTGGCTATGATGCTGCGGGCATCTGCCAAAGATAATGAAAATTGTTTAGCCAAAACTGTAGCACTTTGATGAAAAAAGGCATGTGAGCGAACTGCTTGCTTGTAGCGATCCACAGAAGGGGGAGGTGGTGGCCCACAGTGGGGCTACCAGCCTATCCACCCTGTCATTGCCGCTAGCAAGCCCTCCAATCAGACCAGAATGACTCCGAATATGAGATATAAAATAAGAATGTCTGCGACCAGCAAGAAGGCGCCATAGCCTATTGAATAATTCCCACAAATGGCGATCATTGATTTTACGCAATAGGGCCCTATCAAGCCTTTCCACAACCCCAACAGTGTACAGTGAGTCAAATATAACATTCAGGGGTTCAGTGGGCCACTTTTCAAAAGCATGAATTACAGCCCGGAGTTCAAGTTTCTGTAATGAGCCGTCTGAGTATATAAGCTCCTCTTTCCACGTCCCTTGTTCCATCCAAACCATGCCTGCCTTTCCAGATTTTCAGCTCGCATCTGTGAACACGGTTAAGCCCTGCACGGGTGTTGCCAATCTCATGCTTTTTCCTTCTAAAGTTAAGTGTATATTGAATAACTTGTGAGATGGATAATGGTTAGATATTTGCCCTTCAAATCCCAATAATGCATCCTGTAGGTATGCTGAATTTTGCAAATTCCATTGTAGCCAATCATGTTTCATGGGCACATAGATTGTTTGTGGACATCGACCCAATATCTCTAGTAAACAATTGCAGGCCTTAACAACACACCTTGCAATAGCCTCACTCCGGTTAGTAATTGTTTTGTGCAATTGATAAGGCAAGTACACCCATTCTAGTACAACCAAGGGGTCTTGTAAATCTTGATTCCACCGCATAAGGACAGCAGACACCTGTGTATCTGAATTGAGAATTGCAATGCAAGTGTCTAGGTGGGTATAATATCGTCCTGCATAAGTATGACTAATTTTATCTGCTATCCCTTGCAGTGCAATCTTGTGTTCTTTACTTAGTTCCTGAGGTTCTTGTGCAGAATATCCGCCTTTTAACAGCGACATCAATGGGGTGAGTTCGTCATTTGTTATGCCACAAAAAGAATGGACCCATTGTATATCCCCTAGCAATTTCTGTACATCATTTAATGTTTGTACTTGGGATCTAATTTCTAATTTTTGTGGGACTACTGCAGCTTCTGTAATGGTCATTCCCAAGTACTTCCATGGGGCGTTTTTCTGTACCTTCTCTTGCGCAATTTTTAACCCAGACAATTCCAATTGCTTTTGTAGGATGGTAATCAGCGTTGCAGGGAGCTGGGCTCCAGCTACTAAAATGTCATCCATATAATGATACACTAATAGCTCAGGATGAGCATCCCGAAAAGGTGCCAAAGCCCACGCCACAAATAGTTGGCAAATGGTTGGGGAATTTTTCATGCCCTGTGGCAGCACCACCCACTGGTACCTTTTTGCTGGTTCTGTTCGATTTATTGATGGAACTGTGAAGGCAAGTTTTTCGCTATCTTCTGGATGTAATGGAATGGTGAAAAAGCAATCTTTTAAATCAATGACAAGCAACTCCCACCCGGCCAGTATCATTGTGGGAAGAGGTAAACCTGGTTGCAACGGACCCATGTCTTGCATTACAGCATTTACTGCCCGCAGGTCATGTAATAACCTCCATTTTCCTGATTTCTTGGGGATCGTAAAAATCGGGGTATTCCATGGGCTGGTGGAGGGTTTTATATGTCCTACATTTAATTGTTCTTCCACTAATTCCAGCACATGGGCGAGCTTTTCTTGCGACAGCGGCCATTGATCAACCCACACCGGTTTATTGGTTAGCCAAGTTAATTTTTGGATTGGTCGCCCTTCAATGGCCGCTGTTAAAAACCCACATTAGTCATCACATACCCTAATTGTCCCATTGCATCCCTCCCCACAAGCCAAATTGAGGTGTTCATCACGTATGGTCTAATTTGTGCTACCTGGTTTTTCTCCCCATCCAACCATATGCTAATAAATGCTCTACTGGTTCTTGTCATTTGTACTCCCTCCACCCCCATCACTGGCACACTCAGATTTTCCACAGGCCATTCTGGGGGCCAGGCGAACGAGGGAACAATAGTTACATCAGCCCCTGTGTCCAGGAGGGCATTATTCGCTGTAATCTGTCGTCCTCCTGGTCCTTGCATAACGATAGTACGTGTTGGTTTCTGATTTGTTAGCGGGATGGTCATCATTATGTTGGGAGTCCCAGTTGATCCAAAACCTCCATCTCTTCTCGGCGCTTGCCCTGTATTGGGGACACAAGCTTGAAACGGAATTAGTTGTGCAATTCGAGATTTTTCTGGGATATGGACAGGTGGATGATTTGTTTGAACCATAATGCCAATATTGCCTGCATAATCTGCATCAATTACTCCAGGTAATACCAATAATCCTTGACGAGAGGTGGATGATCGCCCCAATAGTAACGCACTCAGACCAAAACCTAAAGGTCCATTAGCTGTAGATGGAATCACCTGGACCTTATCATCAGTCAGAGTCACTGCAACGGTGGTGACCAGGTCCACTCCGGTGCTCCCTGGGGAGGCAGAAGGAAGCATTGCCAAGCAGCCTTCTGTTCCGGAGGCATTTGTGTCGTCGCGTGTTCCTCCCTCGCGCTGCGAAAGGTGTTTCCCGACAAGGATGTCCCATCTTTTTTTAAAATTGGATCTACATTCTCAAGCTTTATGTCCATGTTTATCACAATGACGGCAGGCCCCGGTGAGTCTGGTTTCGGCCGCTTTTGTGGGGGTTTCTGTCAGTTTTCTCCTAACACAGCGACAATGTTTTTTCAAATGCCCTGTTTTTCCACAGTTGTAACATATTGGCCTTTTGTCACTATTTCCTTGTTGGAGTAATGGCTTCAAAGCTATAGCCAGAGCATTGGCATGTAATGCAGCCTTTTGCTCTTCTGACCCATACGACTACACGCTTCAATCATGTCCACTAACGTGGTGGTTCTTGGTAAAATGTCTAGGACTCTTCTACATTCTGAGTTTGCATTTTGTACTGCTAATTGAATTCCTATGGCTGACTTAACATCCGCAGCCATACCAGGGACCCGATCTAATGCTTGTCGTAGATGATCTAGAAAGGTGATAAAGGGTTCTCCTGGGTTTTGTCTGATATTGGTATATGGGGGTGTTGGCTTTCCCATTTGCGGAACTTGCTTAAAAGCAGCTAAGGCTAAAGCCTGGGACTGTTGGAGTATTGCTTCATGCATGTGGGCTTGTGTGTGAGGATCTGCAAATTGGCCTTTGCCTAACAACATGTCGGGGGTGGCGGCTCGTAAATGTTCGTTCCCAGCGTCGATATTTTTAACAACTGCTAGTTCCACTTTCCGTTCCCAGTCAGATAGCCATAACAACCGCTGTGTTGGTGTAAGAAAACATTCTGCTAGTTTTCAAGAGTCGAAAGGGCACATGACCTCGCTAGTGAAAATTTGCTCTACCAAAGTCTGCACATAGGGATTGTCTAATCCAAACTGCATAATAGCCTTTTGCCCTTCCCTCATTAATTTCCAATCAATTTGTCGCCATTCCCGTCTATTCGGATTTCCTCCTATCAACTGAAAGGGAAGGCAGTAGTATTAGGCATAAAGTCCCCTTCAATGATTGCATTTCGGATTACTCCGTGCTACCGTTGAATCGGATGGGGGGGGGGGTCCCTATCTGAGCCCTGTGGATTAGGCAAAGTGTTGGAATTACGTGAGTCGGGCCCTGAGGTCAGAGCTTGATGTGCCTGGTTCTCATCACATTTCCTCCTCCAATATTCTAATTCTTTTTGCTCTTCTTCAGTTATCCTCCCTAGCTTTCCTTCTCCCTCAGGCAATTAGTGGTCACATTCCTGCATACCGGGCTTCTCGGACTTTTGCTGTTTGCTCTGTTAACTCTTTCAGCCCTGGTAAAATCTCATTGTCCCGCACAGGCAGGTGAGCCAATCGATCTATTAGCATTTGCGCTTCAGCATTATGTGTAGACAACTCAGTTCATAAGAACACAACATATCTGCGTGAGACAGACCATCTCCGGATCGAGTTGGAGACAAGTTGGCTAATTTCTGAATGATTTTTTGCATTTCTTGATTTTGCTTACACAATTCTTCTCTAATCGCCTGCACCTCAACAGGAGAGAATGTCTCTGGCAAAGGCGGAATATGAGGCGGGGGGGGAAATACTGTTTCAATAATCATAGGTTCGTTCGTTTTTGACTCAGCTTCCTGTTCCTCAGGAGGAGACGATGGCAATATGGGGATACCATACAGATCATTTTCCTCGCCAAGAAATGCCTTAGCATCAGTCGGATAAGCCTCTGCATTGGTGTTTTTCACGTCTAGTGCTTCAGCGGCACAGGCGGCTACCAATCGTTCGGCTTTTAGTTCTTTAAGTACCGCGGTAATGAGTTTCCATGCCAAACTTAAAGCGACAGCCTCCTTAGACCCATTGCCAACCTCATCCCACAACGCGGCTCCCAGCTTATCCCAGCAGACTAAATCAAAAGCATCTCGAGCTGAGGTAAAAAAACCCCATGTGACTGTCCCCATCGCAATAAGCGATTTAAAGTATTTTTATCATATTTGAGTTCTCTCACAGAGAGCATATGCTGGAACATGTCCTGTATTACTTTTTCCTCTTTAGTTATAGCCGTCCCCATGTTCCAGCCTCGGCTGCTCACCTTTTTTTGGTGATCCACTGGGAAGTGTCTTCAATTTTCTTTCAAATCCCGGGTAGACCAGCTACTCTGTCATCAGCCGAGTCCTTCCGCCTTTTCATAAAATCACTGTGCCATCGTAGGCTCATGGCAGGGGCGGGGGGGGATGCCATTGTAGGCACGTTGGGGTCACCACATGTGGAAGACCAGTCTCCTGATGCCGACCAATATGATCTCCAGAAGCCGCTTATTATAGCTTTGCATACAGCTTTTATACTCTTCCAAGTCCCATACACACGGTCACGTAGACTTTTCTAATTCGTACATACTACTGTCTATCCAGCAAGCATATAAGCCTCTAACTCACTCATTGGTTATTTCATTATCATCATCTTACCCTACTTGCAGTTACTGCTTCTCTACTCTAGCAACTAAGCATTTCCCCTTTAATAGCGTCCCGTACACTGGCTAAGCCTTTCCCCTTTAAGAGCATTCCAACCCTATCAGAACCTGATGTCCTTGTTCTGCTAGGGATGTATCCACAGTTTAACATGAAAGTGCTGAAGAGAATGGGACTTAAATTCTTTATTCTGCTAAAACTGTGCAAAAGTGGGAAAGTATGTATATCCAAAATTAGTTTATCGTCACTTTGATTATCAAATAAATATTTAGTGAAGAAAATAATGCAATGTTAAGCATGAATAAGTAAGTAAAGTGGATTACTACAGAGCCCCCTGAACTCAATGAACTAAGTATTTTAAATGTTCTAACCTCAGGTCTACTTGGCTGGTTGGGTCAAGATGACAATATTGTACGTATATAGATAAAAAGCAAGAAAACACAGCTGAGCTTTTCTGAAAGAAGCTGAAACTTCAAGTTGGTGGAATCCTAACTTTTGCAAAAAACAATTTGAAAATGACTCCAAGACAAATCAGAAGCAACTGGGTTCCTGTGTGACAAAATAATTACCTAGTACATCACTGACAATACTACAATACTACAAAACACTTCAAGCTGGGGAAAAAAAATAAACCAAACCAAACCAGTTAAAGCAACCCTAATATTACACCATCATGTAAAAAATGCACAGTGAGCCATATTGTGCCATCTGTTTTGAAAGCAGAACATGAGATTAGTGGGGAGGTACCCTTAAAAGCCAGATGGCACAATGTGACCCATTATTCCTGTCAAGTCTGAAAAAATGACTGTTTCATCACAGCATAAAGAGCTTAGCTGTGACCCATAAATCAATGCATATTTAATGTGGTTTTATCTTTGAGGCAGCTAAATATTTTCCTTAAAGCCTTACGGTTTGATGGGAAATACCTAAAAACTTTGATCAGGGAGAAATTGCTAATTCATTTTTGGGAAAAATGTAAGCAATGTTTTAAAGTTAATCCAAATATGTCTGGAGAGAGGTGTGGAATAGCTGTGAAGGACCATAGTGCATAGTGGGACAGTGCTATGCCTGGCTAGACTCCCTTAGAGCTCAGCACAAGAATGTTCTTATCATCAACATTTAAAAATTTCAGATTTTTCTGGGCAAGTTTATGTTGGTTTTTTTTTAATTATTTGTTTACATGAGGAATACAGGTCATATTTGAAAATATTTATTCATGGCATATAGGGCAAGGTTTTCAGAAATAATTAAGTATTTATTAGATTTACAGCATGTAAATGATGGCTGTGGTTTCTGCTTGTACTGAAGGAGTTCTTACTCTACTTGTACAATAATAAAACTGTTAAGCAGTGCAAATTCACCTGCTGGCAGATAGCATCCTCACAAGCACCATCTACCTTTCCGTCATAAAGGAATGAAGCATAACATTCTTCAGTGCACAGGAGGATGTGTTCTTCTAATCCCTTCTTCAGTCAAACAGTATTTAGTCAGTAGGGCTCTGTTTTCATCTGAAAAATACCTAAGATCCCTTTGAAGTTCCCTTTAAGGAGAAATAACAAACTTTTACTCTATCTAGTGAACTTAGCATGAAATCAAACTTCAGTCTCCTAAGGATCTCCTAAATCATCTTAGTTGCATTGGGCATTTCTTTAACGATAAGAATTTATTCTGCTGATTTTTACAATAGATTTAGATGTTACTGAATTTTACTTTTGGTCAGGGAGCTTCACTGAATTCATAGTGGTGAGGAAGATATACAAAGATACCTCACTCATCTGGAAAAAAAAATGCCCTCCTTGAGGGAAGTGTTTGTCCTGCAGTACTCAAGGATGAGGGGAATGGAGTGGAAGAGAAGATGACACACAGCTATGAATAATTCACTATAGAAAGCTCTGTACTGTAACAACTGGATGACTTTCCAACTATGATGTTCTTAAGGGTGCAACCACTGCAGACCACCATTCATTGTATCTTTTTATTAATAGATTGTCTGTTCTCACATGTTCTTAATTTATAAGTCAATGTATATGTATATATGATATGTAAACCAGTTTTTATATGTGCCTTGAAGCAAAGCTGCCCCATGCTTTTATAGAGTGTTTAGCAATCTGTCTTTCACCACTTTTTCTAATCTCTCACTTTTTGTTTTAATAAAAATGGAAAGAAATAGACTTGAATGAACAGGGGAACTCTTAGAAAAAACACTAGATGCTGTGGTTGGACATGGCATAAACCAGACTTTTGAGGTGGAGCTGCCTAGATTTTCTTCTCATAGTGACGTCTTCAAAGGTAAAAGTCTTCTATAGCATCAATTTAAAAAAAGTTCTGTACCTGGCTTATTGTAGTCTCTCGCTGGTGTCCTCTGCTCCCCATGAAGTCTGTTGCTGTATGCTGCTTTTCTTCTTACCTTGTAGAGCAGTTCCTTTGCTCTGTGGTGTAATTGTTGATCTGTTTTTCTCCCAGACCCTTTAAAACTTTCTTTCCATGCATGGGCTTAGTTTTGCTCCAGGGAAAGAACAGTCTTTCCCTTCCTCCAGAAGGTCTCAGGTAACCCAGACACTACTGTTTCATGTTTATAATGCAGAAATAGGGTTCAAAACTGTAAACCAGACATTACCTGTCATAGATATGAAAGCTTCTGCATCTGTGCAAAAAGGCAACTTTCAAATGTGTTTTTTAGACTATCAATTTTGAGCAATTTTCTAGTCAAATCTATTCTACAGTCTCCTCTGCAAGCCTACAAGAACCTTCTTTCCATGACCTCCAATTGCCTGGCCTTGCTTTGGTTTATTGCTACAAGCAAATTCCTCTCAGATAACTCTTATTTTAACAAAAAGCAAATGAAAAAGGAACTGTATGAGTGTTCACTGAAGTGAGGAGGAAGGACTTGTGTCCACAAGTAATAAAAATTTTCAGTAATCCTAGCCATTATTCGGGCAGAATAACTTGATTATACAGATTTTCTTCTTAATAATTCTATGCAATCAGCACAACATAAAGTATCTGCACAAAGATGGCAATTCCACTGATATGTTCCCATCTGCTCCTTACGACTTATTCCAGCTTGGCTGCAAAAAGGCTTGACAAAATGCACTATTGAACTTAATTCATATAAAGTCCAAGAACATCTTGACTCTCTATGACAGTTTATGATTATTTTTTTTTTTTCATTACTTCAAAACAACCAGTTTCTTATGAAGTAGCTCTTTCCAGCAGAAAGATCTTCTAGATAGGACATATTGCTCCACTAGTTTTTAAGATACGGTAAGTGATATGAGGAAATGAAATTAACACCAAATCTGTTATAGATTTGGTTTATTATTTAAAAGAAATTATTTTGAAAAAAGTTAAAGATTTTTCTCATGAGAACATAGGGATTTCAACTAAGCCAGTATTCAGATACAGGATGAAGTTTACTGACACTGTTCTAAATAGTAATAAGACTCATTGCTTAGGGTTTGATATATATAAAGGGAACTTGCATTCAGAGACCTTGTTTTGGCAGTGTCTGAGACTGCAGGTAAGTACGTTAGCCACCTGTTACACAAGGGTCTTCAAACAACATCTTTTTTATAACCATATCTTATATTGTAAAAGTTTTAGAGGATGGAAAATGTTATCTTGCATAAATGCAGTTATCTCTCTGAGGCAAACCTCAGAAATATTTAGTCAGTTAAACACAAATAATTATGGACCTCAGCTGAATTACAACCCACCACATGCAGGCATTTTTCAGCCATATATGTATGTATCTCTATCAGCATAGGAAAATATTCAAGGTGCAAATATATCAGTTCAACTCCCAGAAGAACTGTGCACTCTTGAGGCTAACCTGAGTGGATCTCTAGGTTTAAATTCATACAGATAAGAGAACTTTAGCACTTTTTCTCAGACTGACATTTCATCTGGCTTTAGAATGATAAGACAGAAAAAAGGTAATGGTTAAGTTAAAGCCATGTATCCAAAAGTCAGGAGTCATAGGTTTTGGGGGTTTTAGGATTTGCCTCTTGGCTTTTTGTTTTCAGCAAGAAGAATAAAAGATCTGAAAGGCAATCTTCTGAACTTTGCCATAAGAAATTCTGTTACTGTGTTTGGGATTTGACAAACACCTAGTTTCAAAGAAGTTATATACAGTCATTTTGGAGAACCTTTTTTCTCCTTGACTTCATCAGAGATAAAACTATGCCTGGGGAAACAACTAAAGAACTCCTTTAAAAAAACAAAGGCACATCTTTGTAAGATGTTAAGCTCACTACACATCACAGGGAAAGCTCAGAGATTCAAAATATGAAGATAAAGATATTTACTACAGTCCAGACAAAAAAATTAGCTCAAAATGAGATTTTGGGTTAGGGAAAACAGTTAAATGCAGGAATATGTTTTAGTTAGGTACCTTCAAAGTGTGTTTAGTATTCTATCAAATCCTTTTTACTCCTAACAAGTGTAGTTTCAGCTAGTTAATACCATTCCAGTAGGCAAACATCAAGAAAACTGGTTTGGCATATAATTTGGTAAACTCTTAACCTTAAACAAGGAGAGAAAAGACAACAATGACTTCTGAAAAAGCAATTCTCGGTGTAAATAGGAAAGTGATGAAGGTGTTAACCTGCACTAACTAGTGTGGCCTATAGCCTCAGCAAGATGATAAGTTTATCCTCTAATATATGAATTCCTGACATAGTTCAGAAAAGTATTGAATTACTAAGACATAGTCTTAACCTTCCAAATAGGTTCTTAGCACCTCTGTGAACCTTTACACTAGGGACTGTGCTATGCTAGAGAAAGAAATGATACTGCTCACTAATAATTAAATTAATACTTTAAACTCATCTGGTAGTTTCTGGGGTAAACAGTCAAGCTGGCAGTTTCATAGGTACATAAGAAAAGAAAGGTTTTGTTGGTATAACATTTTAATATGTGTACAAACAAAAACATTGAGCTACACTTGTTTCTCATCTACATAGAAAAAAAAAAAACTTTTAGAAAAAAAGGAATGTATTCCACTTGCATGGATAACTGCAAAATGCTCACAACTTGACCACTAACCATTGAATCACAGCATTAGCTAGGGACCTTTGAGTTTCATGAGGTCCAATCTGCTGCTCAAAACAAGGCCAGTTAGAGCAGGTTTCTCATTGTCATTCCCAATTGAATCTTGATCACCTCCAAGGATGGATGTCTCACAGTCTTTCTGTTTGGTCACTGCCATTTTGATAAAGATTTTTGAGACAGAACTTCCCATATTCCAGCTTGTGGCCGTTACTTTTCACCCTTCCACCATGCACTTCTGAATAAGTGCAGCCACTCCACACACTACCAACCTTCCCTACATACCCCAACCAAGTAGTTACATACTCTTCGCCAGCCTCAACCAGCCCAGCACCTTCTACTTCCCCTCGTGCATCCTGTGCTCCAACAACGACCATTATAGGGACCCTCCATTCAACTCACTGCTGTACATCAGGGTCTGTCCTGCACCAGGAGTCCACATCTTGGGACAACACATCAGAGTGGTCTTATCGGTGCCAAGCAGCAGGGCAGGATCATTTAGCACTTTCTGCTGGTCACTCTTCCTCATACAATCAAAAGAACAGTGCTGTTATTTCTGCACTGTATACACATAAGATATCTAAGGAATATAAAATTAATTAGTTTAAAAAACCAGACAAAAACCTGGGAATGATAGAAACCTTTTTTTCTTTAGCTTTTGTAATGGTATCTTTCATTTTTAAAAAGCATTAAGCTTTATTTATGAGAAAAATTAATTAAGTATAGTCCTAATTAGAAATTTGGTAGAGGTTTTTTTTACCTTCGATGCTGCTTCATGATCATCACAAACAGCAGAGATTTGTTGTCATTTATATTGAGATAAAATTGTTGTTTTAAAACCTTAAAACTTAAAAGGGCAAAATAAAACCCCATTTGGTTCACATAACTTAAAAATTTAAAACTTTATTAGTTAGTGAATGAATGTGTTGGTTCAGGGAATCAATGGTGAAAGTCAATGGGAATTCCTTCATCACCACAGCTACCTGCTCCAGTGAGCATCAGGCTAAGATTTCTGAGTTTTATTAGAAAAATTTATAAGAAATCATGGTAAAATACATGGAATTTCAGGCTTCCTTAATCAGAAGTTAGAGTTAAAAATAATAACTTTGCTAAAAAGAAGAAGAAAGCAGTTGTTCACTGTTTATAAGGCAATGTGGCAGAAGCAGGATGACATAATTAACACAAGCATGACTGAAGAAAACTACAAACACTTCCTCTAAGCATACATTTTATCATTTTTTGTGCCAAATGTACCTATTGGCTTTGTAAGCATTGTTGTCCCATTGGAGAAATACATTAGTATAAGATTCTGACTGAATAAAGAAATTGCTTCCATGACCCCTTTCTTCAGTATGGTAATATCATTACAGTGGAATTTGCAAGTCCTTATTAGCTGAGTTTATATTGGTTATATTATGTTGGTTATATAGTATTGGTTATAGAAAATCTTTCAACTTAATAGAAACTGTATTTGATTTTCTCAAACCTGTAAGGTTCTACTAAACTTTGTAGCCCAAAGGAGGACTAAATCATAGGTATGCTTTGTACAAATGTTGCCATACCTCAGGTGAAATTTTTGGACCCATTTTTGCCTTGAAATTCCCTCAACATTTCTATGAGGCAAATGAATCTCATTGTAAGTGAACCTAAGATTCATCATAAAAGGTGTAGCTCAGCTGAAAATCCTGAAAGTAGAGAGAAGAACTAAACATGAGATTATGAATTTCTGGCTACCTTTGAGACTCCAGAATGCTTTCATAAATCAATATATTTGATGATGATAACTTTTGCTCTCAGTCAATTGAATTCTTTTGGAAGGAAGTTTTTGAGTAAAGAGTTAGAGTCAAGGTTTTCTATGGGAAGCCTCTTTTTGACTAATTCTGTGGCAATCTTGTTATAAAAATTGTAGAAGTTTTACTGGATATATTTTAACTCACATGACATGCATGTAGTGATGTCAAAAAGTTATAACTTTGAAAATGAGACATCTAACAGAATAGAAATGATATTGCTTCTAGGCTTTACTAATGTCTACCAAATACCTAGTTATAGTTCATTGTATCAGTACCAGAAGATTTTCACTGATTACAGGCCCAACCCATAACATTTTACCAAATCAGTTCAGCTTTTCTTCCAATTATGTCCTTGGTGTCAGAAATAAATTATAAATAAGGGTCTGTCAGAGGAACATAATAGAATCTGTCACTAATAAATGACACTGATATGTAGATGTCAAAGCAGCAGTTCTTGGATTAACAGATGTGGTGGCATCAGGAATATCAGCAGGAACAGATTGCTTTGGGTTGTAGATGAGAAAATAATTCACAGATAATTATTTAATTGATAGTTTCAGTTATTTCTTTCTGTTCACAAAATGTCCTCTGTCTCTGTGGTTACATTCCAAAGTCTTTCTTGCTACTACGCTTTATTCAGGGGCGGAAAGGCTAGAATGACAGACAGTGAGGTTTTCAACCACTCAAGTAGCAGCAATAGATGGAAAGAGTTATGGGTACTCTGACCATTTAAAACCTATGCTTTCTTAGGCCATGTAGACCTTGCTTGATCCAAGCTTGGAAGTGTATTTCTTTTCCTGCTGCAGAGTTGCAGTTTTGTCACATTAAGTGGCAGATTGTGTTCCAAAAGGGTCCAAGGTTTCAAGTGTTGTACTCTTCAAAGTGACAGACTATTTTCATGTGTGAACCAAATGCTTGCTTTCTGTCTAAATATTCAATACCAACAGAACAAAAGCAAAAAAGATTCCTGCAAAAATGGCCATGAAAATACTTATAGGCAGGAAAGCAACAAGGCAAGCTGATCTTGTGTTGTCAATTTCTTTGAAAATTTTGACTCCCTCCATTTCCCCTTAAGAGATTAGACTCTTCACCAGCAGCACATACTCCTGCTAATTGATGAGATAGCTGTGGCTGATCACAAATACTGTAATACAAAGGGAAGAGAGGTACATAAAATGAGAGTGATGCCTTCTTCTTCAAGGGCAGAATAGCAAAAAAGATACTGTGATTTACACAGGAAGAAGAGAAATTATAAATAAAATTAATTTGGTCATTATTCCTATATATTCACAGAGAATATCAATATTAAGAAACACTACACTGTGTGCTATTATAAAGGAAATTAATAAGACATTCTCAGTTCTTGATTTAAAACACAGTAAGATAACATCTAGGTATCTTTCAGTGATTTAGAATTCTTCACAAACACAAAATCTGCAAGACAGCTAAATCCAGACCTACAAAAGTCATTACCAATCCATTGACTCCTAAACATTAAGAATTATGTAATAGCCACATCCTTCCAAAACTTCTGTAAGGCAGCCTTATCACCATAACACAGAGAAGGAATACTGAGATAAATAGGACAGCATTTTTCTAGTTGTGTTTAAAGTTGGAGATGTCCTTAAGTATTCAGGAATAAATGCAATATATTATTGTAGATATACATGAAGTTTATTGTCACAGTGACTCAGTGATTAAAACTTGTACTTCAGTTGAATCAAATTAGTTGGAATGTGAATTGTTCAAGCTGTGATATCTTAGCAACACTGGAGTCACACTGGAATAAAACAATATGTTTTAATTCTGTTGAGAGTTTTTTTGTTAAATGGCAAATGAAATCTTTCAGAATTTATATTTCTTCTGTTCATTATTTCAGATTTGCAAAATTACCTTTCCATTAATTATTATCAGCAGAAAATTTCTAAGCAATTCTTGTAGAAAGATACTCTAAGACAATTTTCTGTAAAATAGAATTCTATAAGTCATGCTTTCCATAATATTAATGTGCTTTAAAATGAGACAATAATATCATCCTTTTGAGTAACTTGGTTGTAAAAGAAAGGAAAATGAATGAAATTAAATGAAAACTTGTGTTCTAGTTTGGGGTGAGTTACTTGAGAGACATGTTTGATACTTGGAAATATAAATATTACACATAAAATTGTATCTGCAGTTGTCTAAAATACTTTTATGAGAAAAATATTTTTGGAGGGGCTTCAAGCCAATAAAATTGCTCTTTTCCTTCTACTGCAAATTCAAAGGAGGAAGATTTACATTGTTAGAGATAAAAGTTTACATAAGGAACCTTTTAGAAAGGTCAAATTCTGTAAATTTTAATTCCAGAATAGCCAGTGGGGAATTTAAGTTACAATAAACCTGAAATTCCAGACATTTAGAGTTAGCAGATAAAATGCAGATCATAATAAAACCAGTATCTCTTATCATAAAACATGTCACTGTTTGTTAACAGTGGAAAACAGTAATGTAAAAAATGTCAACCAAATCCAGTGTTAACCACTCCCACTCAAGTCTCCTTTTCAGGTTTATTATTAGCAATAATAAAAATTTGAGTATTCAGGCAATGGCTTCATAAACGTCTATGGAAAGCAGAATTTAAACTAATAATCTCAGGCAGTCAGAGGAGGGGTGACATACAGATACTTACAAAACCTATGCCTCATGCCAGATGCTTGCTTATTCAGAGACAAGCAAGGCAAGCAAAAGTTCAACATCAGCCGTTGCAGAGAGGATTTCAACGAGATTGCATTTTGATGCTGTTGGCAACTGACCAATAAACAAATCAACCTGATATATTTAGCATGGGATGGATTTTTCTCTGATATAATGAAGCAAAAAGGTCTTCACAGAATCACAAAATAATGCAAGACTGTAGCACAACAGGACGATTTGGTCTGGCACAGACTCAGGAGGTCTCTAGTCTGACCGGCTGCCCATAGCAGGCTCAGCTGTGTGGTCAGACCAAGTCACTCAGGGCTTCATCCCATGGAGGCTGGAAACCTCAGCACCACCTCCCTGGGCCTGGCCCTGCTGCCTGGCTGTTCTGTTGAGAAAAAAATCTTTCCCAGTCCTTCTTGAGGTTATACTCAAGGAGAATGCACTTCCTGAAAATTGTTTCATATTGCTTAATCAGCAATTCTTTGTTATGTTGTGTTGTATTTAATTCTGCAGTCCAGAGTCATGCATGACTTGCTCAGGATATACTCAGAGGCGGAGTTAGGCTTTAGTCTGTGTCTATAAGGCCCTATCCAAACTTGCAAGTCCCATTTTACTACAAGACAAATGAGAATTTTCTAAGTGTTATGGATCAAACATTACCTCATGCTTAGGCAACATGAATGATGCACGTGGTAGACTTCCATAATGACTCTTAATGTTTTCACTTTGGGAGAATCCAAACAGCTTCAGCAGACTAAGTCAAACTAGGAGAAGCAAATAGATTTAATTATTTCTACCTTGCCAGCTGCCAGGACGTGCTGAAACTGCTGTAGCAGATATGAACCCATTTCAGTTGAAATATAGAGGTTAGCCTCACCCAGTGATACCAGCTGAATCTTCTGCAAGCAGAACCATGTTTTCTCTGCTTACACCAAGGATGTGGCACATTCCCTTGGCTCATAATGCAGCAGAAACATGCTGAAGCTGGGACTGAGCTCAAGGCACTATGTCCTGTCAAAAAGAAAGGTATGTTATGGCAGGCTCAGACACTGCTGTGTGATTGTAGTCAGATCTATCACCACAAGCTGGTATGGACTTAACTGGAAAGTGGGAGATGTGAAGGACCAGACTTTTTAGGAGAATATAGCTCAGCTATGTTCTCTTTTTCTTCTGAAATTTTAGAACAAAGTCTGTTTGCACTTATGACAGCATGATGTTCATTTCACCGTAAGAAAAATAGGACAGAAGGTAAACCGTGCCGCGAATATGTCTATTCCAACCTCTTTTTTTTTTTTCAGGTCTTCAGTTCAGAGGGAATGAAACAATTGTAAGCACCAGTATCCTAATCATCAGCCTTCTTTCTTGGCACAACGTTCCTACTCTCTGCATCAGAAAGATCAAGAAATATCACTGCAAGTCTGCTGGACATGTTGCTAGGTCTCTGTGTCCCAAATCCCTCCAAAATTTGGAGCTCAGATGTACATCTGGTCAGTATTCACTGTTTTGAATACTGCTGGTCCAGCCTGAATCAGGAGACAGAGCTCTGGGTTTAATGCATAGATTGGTTGTGCTGACTGAAGAAGGGTGTAGCAATCATTTTAAATTCTGCATGCCTAGCAGGCAAGGGGCTGACTGCTTTCTTCACCCCTTTCCTAGACTGGCCACTATTTAAATATTGGATATTTGAGAACTAAGACAGCAGCAACTAACTGTAGCAAGATTTCCCCTTCAAACTAGTTATCCTTGGCTCTACAGAAAGAGAAAAAAAAAAAAAGGAAAAAAAAAAAAGAAAGAAAGAAAAAAAAGAATTTGCTGTTCTATTTTGGGAATTGTTGTGGTTTAACCCTGGTAGGCAGCTAAGCCCCACACAGCCACTCATTCACTCCTTGGAGGGAGTCACAAATCCAAAACATAGCACAGTACGAGCTACTATGAAGAAAATTAACTCTATCCCAGCCAAAAGAAGTACAGGAGTATAAAAGGGAAACAATGGTTTATTTCTTCATGAAGTTAAACTGATTTTTCATACTTCATATAAGCCTTGATCTTGGGACCCGAAAGTCCTGTTCCACTTCTTGCTCTCTGTTGTCCATGTTGTACAGATATATACTCTCCTCTGCCCTCCTACGTCTCTGCTCAATTTTTTTTTCCCCAGGGGCGAAGAAAGCAATCAGTGCTGCATACAAGTTAAGATTATCGAGAAAAAAAAGGGCATACAACTAATAAAAAGTGTTAATTCAGATGTTTGCACCCCAGTTTTGTCTCTCAGTGTTTTGGAGTGCTTTGTCTTTTCATTTTTTGAGGAAATTATACTAATCATACTGAGCATTGAAACAAATGCATTAGAAACAGGATGAAGACAATTCTGAAGCCCATCAAAAAAAAAGAGAGTATCTTTATCCTAATTATATCATTCTGATATATATATATATACAAATATTGAATTAAGGTTCTTAATCGACACCATGTTTCCAAGATGCTAAGCATATTTACTGCAGTATTGAGCCATATATTAGTGAAACAACAATACGATCAAAAAAGCATGTAGAATTTGGACAGCAATAATAGGTTGCTCCCTCTCCTAATTTCCACCAAATCCTTATTAGCCCATGCAGTATTCTTTATATGTTCCTGTACCATTTCAGAACTGTTTCTTAGAACAACTTCTTAATGCCTTAACAATAATAAGCCATGAGAGGTTTTATAAACTTAATGAATACTTCAGTGATCATGATTACAAAACACTTTTGGAAATCAGAAATACTAACTTCCTGTTACATGCATGTCTAAATGCCTAAGATCTTGTTGTTTTAAATTGCTCTAAGACAGGCAAGATATGTAAACTTTTTTTTCTACCACAGTACAGCTGACATTATGGTTTAAAAGGAAAAGGCCCTTTTCTTCAAAACCTGAACACAACATTATTTTGTATTTCATCAAACTGGAGATAGATAATATTTATGAGATCATTAGGGTCTGAATGAATACTTCATTGACTTAAACAGAGCTTGGATTTGTGTATTACGTTGCTGGCTTTCTTTTCTCCTTATCATATATTCTATTGTTTATTTTACACAACTTAAACATCTCAGATGAAATCTGACATTTTTCTTTGGAGGCTGTTCTTCATTCTACTTCACTGTTAATAGAAGCGGGAAGCAGAATAGAGGTGATGAAGAAATTACGCATGGACACAAAGCACTGCTTGAACCCTGTGAGGTTTTCCAAGTGGTATTTGAGCTAAAAGATCATACCTTATGTTCTTTTATTTTCACTGTAGGATTTCTAAAACATTGACAACAAAAATAAATTTCTTCTTCAGAAACATCACCAAGCTTGATAGACATGGTTATTTCTGTTTAGGATAAATGCAGAAGTTAAGCAGCATAACCAAACTGCTGTTGTAAGTTAGTGGCAGAAATCTCTATAAGGCTTATCACTGCTGCATGCCAACTTGATGTTCACTTGAAGACTGGTTTGAATGGACTGAAAACAAATGGAAGTTCTACCAGTGGGAAATCTGCAATGTTTTTCTGGATGTGATTCAAATAAGAATAAAGACAATGTTTTGCACACTGCTGAATCCTTTTGTCACTCCTCTCTAGACCTGGGACTGCTGCCACTACCTTCCCACCACACCCCGATGTGTGATAGGACTTCTTAGCATGGGCTGTTTGCCTCCACTAAAACAGGCCCCTGACTTAGGCACTGAAAAACAGAGCTGTAACGAATCTGTACTTGTAGAGAAGGAAACTGAAAGACTAAAACTCCTGGTAACTAGCAAGAGAGGTTCACTTTTTCTTTCAACATGTTCTGTTTTGATCACCAGCTTAATATTTAGCAGTTCTCTTTTTTTATGTTGCCACTCAAAAAATAAGATAAGATAAAAGTAAATGGAATTTAAAAAATCCTGAAGGAATTGCATTTCTACAGCTCCAACTGACCTGTGTTATGATTAATGTGGTCCATGTTGGAGGAAAAGGACAGCTCCAAGCTAAGAAAGAGAAGCTGGATGTGGAAATATTTAGTAGTTTTCCAATGGCCTAATCTCTTCAACTCAGATTCACAAAATCTTTATTGTAAAATAAAGCCTGAAATAGGTGAAGGCAACTAAACCTGTGAGGGAATTAACTGTGGGGAAAAGACAGCTTTAATAAACAACTGTGCAAGTCCTGATATTGGAAAATATCAGGTGGTCACACCTGCTTGTTTTGTGCATGTGGTCAAAGCACACAAAAGAGTATGCACAGTCTCACCCCCAACTTGACATCCATCTTTCTGCAGGGATGTGTGGCATATTTATACCATTTTCTTGCTTCCTGTGAAAGACCAGCTTGCAAGTCAGATGCCTACACATCCCACTGGTGGCTGCAAATAGAATTCCAGACTGCATTCTGTTTTTTAGAGTCTGCAGCTTATTTTGGAGGACTACATCTGACACATTTAAACTCAAAGGATATCAAAATTTATTTGTCTTGACAGCAAGAGTAATTGCTATGATGTGCAATAAGACTGATAGAGAAGTTCAGATCTATTTGCCTACCCCACTTTATAGCACAATCTTTCCTGCAGATCAATGTTTTGATGGATGAATACAAAACCAGGACATTTTTTTCTGGGATAAACACATATGGAGAGATCTTATCTCAGTTAAACTGGTGTAAATCTGCCCCAGCTGCAGTAAAATCAGACTGTTTGCCTTGGGATAAGAATGCAACGTCTTACATGAGAAGATAAATAGTTCAGGGCTGCTTACAAAGTTATCTTTGTTCCCACCTTCGTGTAGCTTTCAAGAAATTTACATTTCCCATTACATGTTGAAAATAGGTTAAATAAATATGCATCCTTTCTTAAATTCCTCAAAACCACAGTAATTTTACATTTTAAGCAAATCTTACGTAGCGAAAAATGAAAGGCAGCTAACTCTTCACCATTGATGAGGTTTGTTCTTTTCCACTGATCATCTGTTTCTATCATAGATACTTCTGGTTCATTTGCTGTGGAGGATTAAGGCATATATTTCTATACAGTGACAAAAAAACACGTCACAAAATGCAGTCAAAACACATGTCAGTTTGTGTCAGTTCCCATCACAGTACAGGGCACATTTGCATTATCAGTACTGCATGGGGCAGTACTGAGGAAGGTATTTTTCTTCCCACTCCTGTTGTTCTGGTCACAAAAGACAAGCAACTGCTGAAAGCCTGATTTTACAGAAAAGCAATAGTAATATCTGTGATTCCCGAATATTTTTCTTTTTCTTTTTTTTTTTTTTTGTCTGGTGTGAGGGTTGTTTACATTTCAAAGTATACAATTTTTTCTGTTGGGCTGACACAATAATAATTATGAGGTGTTGACATCAGTTCTTAGAAGATGATTAAAAAACTAGTACAGATCTTAATTTTATTCTTCCTCTGGCAACCTGAAAAGTGTATAAAGTATTCAATAAAGTATAAAAATAAAATAGCAAAAATAACCAGACCCCACCCAATGTAATTGTAGCTACTTTTTCTACAGAAATAACCAATCTGCAAAAGGCCATGCATATAAAAATTATATTGCATGACATTATCATGATATTTACATATATGAAATGGCACATTAAACATTGAATATAAAGGAGAAAATGATACGTTTAGGAGAGCTCATATCTTTTATTTTTTTCTTTCTTTTATTTTATTACTCTTAGCAGGACTTACACTAACATAAAGCATTTACACAAACCATAAAGATGACAAAACTCAAATAAAAAAAGTTAGACACGCAAAAACTCACAAATCCACATATCCACGAAGTTCTGCCCTGAGAAATAATTAAAAGACTTAGCTTATGTCATCAGACTTTGCTGCTATCAATTACTATGCTCAGCAGAGTGTTGAGAAGCTTTTCAAATGAAAAATTAGTGGTGAATGAACTTCTAAAGAAAGTTTAATTTGCATAAGCATACAAAGTTATCCTAACTATCTGAGCCTTAAGGTAATCAGAATGGAAGTGAAGAAAGCTATTCCCTTCCCTCATGACTCCAACTACATAATCTTATGTGTGACAAAGCTTTCTCTTCTCTTCTTCATCCAGTCATAGACCCAAAAGGATGCTTTATGGATATTTCTTTTTTAACTATGACTTATCTCCCAGCTCCTTTGCTGTCTTTGCTGAACACAGGTACAAGTAACAGCAGGTGCCTATAACAGGGGAAGAAATCTATTCCTGTGCTTTCACAACTGAGCTACTTTCAAGGGGTGGAGAAATTCAATTTCTGACTGTTTTGGCCTCTTAGAAAGGCTGTTAAGAGAAGGAAAAACAAGAAGGTGAAGAAGCATGTTGTGCCTTCTTAGCAAATAAATCTAGAAAAGCCCATAGGAATTGTTTTGGTGTTTGACTTGTATGTCAAGTTAGCAATGAAATAGGTCTTAGGAAAGGCACTTTAATACCTGAATCTTTACTTCCATTCGTTGATGAGTGAGAACAGCCCAGCTTCCAAAATGGCACACAGTCAGCTCTACAAGTGAGCAGCCTGTTTTATGTCCACTGCTGACTCCTTCAAAACAAAGAAAAGAGCTATGACTCATCTAATTTACTTATTTGTCTTGGAACTGACATTCCAACAAGAAAGCTGAATGGAATTTTGTACACTTTAATGAAAGACTTTTTCCCTGTTTTACTTAATTTTGCCAATGTCTTTCTTCTGGGTGAATATGAAAGATATGGTTGAACATAGTTCTTCAGTACCTGTACCTATTATGTTGATAATGAGTGCCTACATAACTTCATTACTTTGAATAAATCATAAATATCTCTGTGTGTGTGTGTGTGTGTGTGTGTGTGTGTTGGGGGAGGGGAATGACAGCTTATCAAAAAATATTTATTTTTCTCAATTGATATAACATATTTTCAAAAAATCTAAACTATTCCTCTTATCAGAACAATGCCTTGAATTAAAAAATGAGTACTAACTCTAGCAAAAGAATACATACCATTTCATAAGCTAGAGTGGATCTGTTTTTCTGGAAGTTAATTAAATGTGTAATTTTATTCAATTTTGTGTTAATACGTAAATTATCTTTTTCATTTATTTAACAACTGATCAATAAATACACACATTTGAAATCACAAGTCTATCTGAATTCTTGCTTTACAACACTTCCTTTGACTTAAAATCCATGAAACTCTCCAAGTTAATTTTCTAGTTAAAAAATGCTTTCTTTTTATGGTAACAAGAATTATACTGAGCCTTAAACTGTACATATTTATTATTTCAGAAGTGCTTTGAACTTCCTTGATTTCATCTGAAGAAGTTTTCTTGTCTTTAATTCCATGTTAATCCCTACATCGGAATCACTAAAACTCCTCCATTTTGCAGTTAATTTTTTTTTTCTTTCAGTCAGAAAATTTACCTTGAATCTACTTAGCATTTGCAGTTCTCTATGGCTGGAAATGGTAGAAACTTCAAATCATCCATACTCATTGTAACCCAGATTTCATGTGTTGGACGAGATCTTAATCTGAAGAAAATATCTGGTGATTCAATTCTCCAAATACAGACCTGCCATGATTATTTTACCAAGTAACAAGACTGATCTATTTTCCTTTCAGAAAACAATATCATATGTACAGATATTAAAAGTATTTCTATTATTGATTCTAATAACCTAGTAAAACTTGTATTTGGTAAATATTATTACACTATACCATGTTTATTGTTCTAGTTAGAAGACCGTTTTTTTCATTTTTGTAGAGCATAAGAATAACTGTTTAAGACTATGTTTAGAGGTATTTGGTTTTGAGTACAAAACTCAGCTAATTTTGCTCACAGAAAACTTGAAAGCACAGGCCACAAGTTGAGGCATTCTGCTTCTCTTGTGGGAATACTGACATGAGAGACTGTAAGAAGACTGTGTTTGTCAAGTCCAGCTGGTATGGAATACATCAGACTGTAATTCCTGGAATTGTACTATTTATTTATCCTTAAACTTATCAAAAAATCCCAAAAAAGCCCCCAAACCAAAGCCCCTACAAAAAAAGCTATAAAACCCCCCTAAACTTCAGACTCCTAGACAAATGAAACTTGTGACAGCTGAAACTGCTCAAATTCTGTTTCAAATCTGCAGAATACTATTTCATACTGGTTTTGTTTTTTTTCTCTTTTCCTCACATATCTTATACATTCAATGCACTGACTATTCTTTAAAAAATATAGAATCCAGAAATATTTGAATAAATGTTACTGTACAGAACTGGAAGACTCTATAAATATGAAATCTTTAATTTCTCTATAGCCAAGACTTTCCACATAAGCTGCATTTCTGCTATTCCTCTATTTGAGATGTGCAGTGACCAAATAATGAGTGTGAAGATTTTTGGAGTGGAAAACAGATTCCTTTTAAATTTCTCCCTCTTAGAGAATTGCTAAAAAACTCCATCATGTACAGGACAAAATGCAAGACTCATGTCTTTCCTGGGAGAATAATAAAAGCATAATATAAATTATTCATAATGAATAAACTTTTTTCAGGTGAAAGGAAATAGGAGGCATTTCTGTCTCACGAAGTAAGATTATTCTCCTTATAATACATAAGGAGACTACAAGGTTGCAAAATATTGTCATCTCCACATAGCTAGGTTAATGTTATTTTAGGTTAATTTACACTAGATAAACGTAATATTTTCCAAACTTTTAAGGAGATTGTGCTTATTGTTGCAGATACTCTTGAACTTCTTACAAGGAAGTTACACCTATTTCCATTGTAGTACAGGTTTTGAGTTGTCATCATTTTCATTTCAACTGCAGGATGATAGTCTGTTGTGGTTTAATCCAAAACACAGCACTATACCAGCTACTAGGAAGAAAATTTACTCTATCCCATCTGAAACCAGGGCATAGTCATAGTGCATTGTACTTGTGAAATAATGCCCTCCTGAGCCAGTCTGTATCAGTGGCCACCATTTAGCATATGCTTTGTGCCCTGAGATTGAAAACAGTTTAGGAATCTACCCTTCAATAGGCTACCCTAAAGAGGGTGAGGAAAGATCCGTGTAATTTAAAGGATCAAACCAGCAACCATTACAGCAGAAATCATTTTCCTGATCTGGCTATATTATCTGACAACTGTATCACCTTAACAGGCTTATGTTTTTTCAGTGGATGGCAAACACGAAAACCTGAGGTCTCATGTGTGCTCCCAATATACCTCAAGCAAAGTTAGTTGTTCAAGTTACCTTCACCGACTTTTTAAAAATAACCGTGCTTATCCCTCCAATGTAATTCAGAATTGACTGATAAATTTACAAGTGGCAGAAGTTAGGATAAATAATCTCTGGAGATGCACAGTAAGAAGTAGTTGAAAGTAGTAATTTCTTAGCTGGTGCAGTGATTTCCAAAGCAAGGTCTGTCAGAGAAATCTAAAATCTACTTAAAAATTGCAGTGGTTGTAGGTCATCCCAAAAGATGTCCTAACAATCAGACCAAGTCAGGGTCAACTCTTACTCTGTAGAAAGAAAGGGTTACAATACAACAGTGCATAATATTGTACAGTTGTACTTGAAAATGGAATGGATAATAACATTTTTGCTGCAGCAGTAGTCAAACAGGACAAATGTAATGTGGCAAACAGTGATAAAGGGGAAAAAAATGGCCTGTTTGCCAAGGTCCTACAATGGGCTCTGACAACACTGGTTACAGAACTTGCATATCTTGCTCCTCTCCAACTACCAGGCCTGATCTATAGTACCTGGGAAAGGAAAAGCTGATAATGAAAATTAGAAATTCCTCACTTCTCACTGTCTGTTTGTAGTTAGATCAAGTTAATATTAAAGGCAGAATTGATATATCTGAATCTTATAGAAAATGCTACAGCTTAATAAGGTGAGTTCCTTTTTTAGCTGAATTTCTGTTATCACACTTGCAGGTCTGGATGTGAAATGACAGTGCCATTATTGTTATCACTGCTCTTTATCTGCTGAAGGACATTCAAGCTAAAGCAGTGCAAAACTTCTGTGACAAATTCCAAACCCATGGTTAACTCACCTAACTTTAGATCTTATTAAAAAAAAGGGAGGTTCTGCTACTCCTGTTGGCAAGTTTTTCTGAAGCTTAATCTTTCTAAGACTTTCTAGGAATACTAGACTTTCCCTAACTGTATTTTTCTCTTAACAGTAATATTTTACTGCAACAGGCCTTGTGATCTCTTTTTACTTAGCACTGTCTTTTGAAATACAGACGAAACACAAAATCCTTTGCCCTACTACATGACAACTTTTTCTCCACCCTCCTGAATAACTTGCCCCAATTCCATACTTCTTTGTTAGCTAACCCAACACTTGCAACTTGATTCCATTTTACTTTGAATAAGTCTTGCTCTTTCTGCCTAATTTCCCAATCTGTCCTTGCTCCCTTGCCCAGGTTCCCTCTGTGAATTACCCTGCTCCTTCAGCTCTTCAGCCACTGTCATTCTCTTTCATTTTAGTTCACATTCGTATAAATGCATTGCATTCATGGTTACACGTCACAGTTTAATTAAAGTTATGATTTCTGTTTCTTGTCATCAAATCCTTAACTTCCATCACAAAAATTCATCAGAGTTCAAAGAAAACAAAAGTGTATTAAAAAGTTGTCAACTGCAGTTTTCACCTTTGCAAAGAAAATAGGGTCTCTTCTCAAGTGTGGTCTTGAAAAATGTTTTTTGTAAGCAACAGTTTTGTTCAGGTTTCCAGCAGGAATGTGCTTGTTTCATGCTCTGAAGAACATAGGCACAAATAATCTTTTATTGTATAAACCATACAGCTCTACCTTTATTTCCCTTTAAAATTAACTAATCTGGAAATGAAGGTATTCCAAAATATTCATTAGAATAAGAATAATGATTTTGCTTTCATCTTCACAGTCTTTTTGTTTCCTGTGAATATTTGTAAAAGAGCCATTTGGTCTTCAAAACCATTTTGAGAAAAGGCCAACATGATGTAATTCTTATTCAGATGTGTAAGTGCAGATGCTTGAAACTAATATCTCCAAAGTTATCATAAAAGCTCTTTGATCTTGCTACTACAGTTGAAACACATTTGAGTTTTCCACTGCAAGAGAAAAATAATGCCCTCTGATTTGTGATGCAAAAGAAGCAAGTGGCCTGTGACATTAACATGTGTAACAGGGAGTTACTGTGTTTTTATGAATAGTGACAAAAAATGAGTACTAGTGTAGTATTCAGTAGTTCCGGTTACAAAAGGGGGATAGTAAGTATAATAAATGAGTGTTCTTTTCTACCCTTCTCCATGATTCTTAGCCCCCCTTGAACATTCTCTCTTCCTGAAGTAACCTCTGACTTCAGGTGTTGTCCACACCCAATATTGTATGAAGTTATTTAAGCATTCTTTTTAGATACTGCTATTTTTAAGAGAGAGAGTTACACTTGTCAAAATGTAGAAATGAATATTTCTTACCAAATGAAAGAATTTATGGAAGGCAAGATGCATCAATAGAAAACTCACTCTCAGAAGAAAGGCCTTTGTGAGGACTACATGGATCAACCTTTGTTCTACCCTGTTCTGGAATTTCTGGAAAACTGAACTCCAGTTTTGCAGTTGTAATGTTGAAACAAACAGTTATTTTGTGTGAAGAATCCAGATCCTGAAGTTCCCATACTGAAGACATTCAAAACAAATCCTGGGAAAAGTGGGAAAAAATCTGGAAATACTTTTATAAGAAAAGCACAATAAACCAAAGGGAAATAAATGCATTGCATTAAAACCTGACTTCTTTCTCCACATACATTAAATTATACTGCATGCAACATCTATGGTTCCCATAAGTATTTCAGAGATGACCACAGGTGGCAGCACTCTTCCTCGGGAACATCTGAGTTAGGATACCGTGTTCCCTTTAATTGGACAGGAATACAAAACCAGGAGAAAGTTTCCTTCTAGTTCTCCTAAAAATAACAATTACTTCAACATAATGAGAGGGTTTCTCATATTGATGAATGCAATATCCTTCTTAAGAATTAAACCAAACTGTGATTTTGGAATGATAAAGTAGTCTAAGAACTTACTTATGGTAATTTTTACAGCCCTTGGCCAGATGACCATCATCACAAACACATCTAACTATGCCACTTGCAATTAAAATCTTTATCTCACTGAAAGTGTGTTATACTTTTTGGGTTTTAGTCCAAAAATCTTAGCACCTTTGGATTAATTCATTTTTCATTCATTTTCATGACTGCAACAGTAGAGAGATTCTATTTTGGGAGACTGTCCTGGTGTGAATGTGAATATTCTTCAAATAAAACAAAATTAGACCTGCTGCCATTTCTCTTTTACTGTTTGTTTTTCACTGCAAATTGATTTTTTTTCTGATTTTGTTCTTATTTCATTATTTTAAAGTTATATTAATATACATGTGCAAAGAAATTTAAGCAATTTAAAATAACCTACAAACAAACTATGTTAGCAAATTCATGACCCAATTATATAAAAAGAAATTACATGAGTCTCTGCTCAAAATATAATAATTTTGTTGGTTGGGGATTTTTTATTCCTTGGGTTCTTTCTTTTTGTTTTTGTTTTTAAATGCTCTGGTGGGTAGCACTGTAGGAATAAGTAATTATCAGAAGTGAAGCATGAAAAACTGACTCTTTTTTGAGAAAAATCTTATTCTTTCAAATTTTCAATTGTTGAGATCATAACAATCAGTTTTATTCTTAGAGTGCCCCTCTCCTATTTAAGTATATTAAACCTATTTTAAAAGATACATAAGAAATCTGCCAAATGTGTCTGTCTGGTAAAATATCTTTATCCTGTTTTATATACTTCATAGAATCCCAAACTAAATGAGATTATCAGGCAGCCTTTGAGGTCTCTAGTCCAAGCCCAGTGCTCAAGCAGGTTCTTCTACAGCAGATTGCTGAGAACTGTGTCCAGTCAGGTCTTGAATATCTCCAAGGATGGAGACTCCACAGCCTTCTCAGATGATAGATTTTTTTCCCTTAAATATATTTTTAGAACTATTCTTAAAAGATCAAGTTACTTTTACATACAAATTATATTCTCCCTGTATATATTGAATTAAAAAATTATTCATGTTAAGGAAAATTAAATTATAAAAATAACAAGACTGCCAGAGATCACATTCCAAATTTGAATATTTTTTTGCCCTGATGAAATACTTTCATATCTGTAAGATGTCCTCTGTTTTTCCTCTCCTAGAAAACTGCTTTTATCTTTATAAATGTGAATAAGCAGAACTGCTTTCACTGTGGCAATTTCTGTTACACAATTGTGCACAAAAAATACATTTAATGAAATATCTTTTTTTAGTTCGCTCGGACCATTCTTTCTCTTTACTCTTAAATCTATATATTCATTCATTTTCTTGCTTTAAATGCAAGCTTCTCTGTGATTTTCAAAACTCTCCATAGCAACATGCTACCTTCATTTTGATGCTTATCCTTTAGTCTCTGGTCTATACAAGCTTTCTTTTAATTTCAGGGTCTTCTTCATAGTCCAACATGCTCAAAACAGCTTCCTAGCTAATCTTCATTATTCTCCCACTCATTCATTCCTGTAAACACTTCCAGAAACCTACTTATTCTGGAAAAAAACTTCAGTTATATCAGTAAAAGTATTATAGCACAGTTAATGCTTCAGAACAGTACTTGTCAATGTTGACAATGTTCATCTGAGCACTTGAATGAAATTTGCATAAACTATTAGACACTCCTTTTGTAATTATGATGCACAAGTATTCTTGCTAAATAAATCAGCAAAGGAACATTTCTTGAATCTGTGAATTTATGGAACACATGCACTAAAGTTCAGAGTTCTTAAATCTTAAATACAGAAGAATGCTTAAACACTATTGAAATATTTCATGATTTTAAATAGACATATCTTCACATGAAGCCTCCAAGGTTAGGAATTTTTATCTCCATATTAGACTTAGGAAACTGGAACACATTAGTTAAATCTACATTTCTAAGTAGGTCAGTATCAAGGACCGTTTTCTGTCTGTGAAGCTGCATGGTGGGAAGGCTATGTCTACATTATAGTGAGTCTAGGCTTGTGTGTCTTGTAGGCCTTGGTGACCTTATGAGTGTAAGATCTGATGATTGGTTTTGTGTGTTTTTTCAAAATGTCTGAAACAGTGTGAGGCCACACACCAGCCCTTCAGAGTAGTATAAAATGAGTATGTATTGCATTCATGAAGGCATGAAGAGGCATGCAAAGCCTTTTGGATTAATATTGCAGGACTGTGCAGGGTGGAAAAGACTAGAGTGGATTTGGACTAATCCATTCTGCTTATTATCAATAGTCCCTTGTATATGCCCATAAACAGGCAGTTGGCAAACCTTGCCAAGAATCTTGTTTAAAATTATATGGAAAATTAGAAGACTAATGAATAAAGTTGTTCTTTGATCTTATTCTACCTATGTTAAAGAGACAGCAAAAGAATATTGGTAGGCTCATAGGAAATCTGTGGCAGAGCAAAGACCTCTATCTAGGTTTTCCAAACCTTGAACAAAAGCCTTGAAGATGTCCTCAAAATCTTACCTCAGGCTTAAATGCAGGCTCCTGGTTGTGAGATAGCACAGAAAAAACGCAAGTACAAATGACACTTCATAAATACTGAGCTTGGGAGTCCAAGCAGAAGTGCATCAAGTTCTGTATATAAAGGTGCTAACAGCAAGGTTACTTTGGTTCATGGCACAAAGAAAAATCACAGCACATCCACATTCTTTCTTTTGAGTAACTGATGTGAAAGATGTGGGCAAAGTAATGACACTTAGCTGCATCTTAGATTCTACTGGGAAGTCTTGCAAGAGCTACTGTGTTTGCAAATCCTAGCAAAACATGTCAGTCACTCCTAGCAGTGAAAGAAGGAGGTCTTAGTATATTATGGAAAGTAAACTTTGCTTTTCAATGCAAGTAGTTTATGCAGGTCCAAACAGCTCAATGTATATATTCTGCTTTGCAAACAGCCACCTCTATAGTGCTGTTGCCAGTTTTCCACCACTCTTCCCAGTCTCCATAGTAACTGTTGGGTTCGTTGTACAATAGATTGCACAACACTAGATGTTCAATCAACGTATGTGGTGATAGCTCAGAATATGATGTTCTGGAGGTGAACTACAAGACTTAACTTACCAATAAGTATTTTTAAAAAATTGTATATGCAAGAGGTGGGGTTTTTTAATTAACTAGTTTGGTACTCTTTTGTGTCTACTTTTGGTTTGACAATATGTCAAGCAGTTGCTGAGCGAGACACCAGAGAGTTTCTGAGAGACCAGAAAGGAAAGGAAAAAAGGTGGTGGTGGTGGGTTCAAAGTAAATTGTCATTCTTGTGCATGATTCTGTAGATGATTAATAGAAAAGAACAAGTTCTTTCTGTACAATAGCTTCTGAATGATTAACTGGTAGGTAGTAACCACAAATACATTCGAGATTCACTTGGCAATAAGAGCAGCATGTTCTTTTTGTGATCATCATAGTACAGAAGTCTGGTTATGTATGCAAGTAACAAGACAAACTAAAATGCCTTTGACAGATAGTAGCAAATAACTACTGTGTTAAGCTCTCATATGATGTTATGATTTCACTTTCCACTGTGTTGCAATATAGCAGCTGACTAGTTCTTAAAGATCTTCTATGAGACTTCCAAAACAAATCACTCCCAAGAACGACATTAATTTTCTTTCAAGTTTTATCAGTTAGAATAAACTTTCAGACAAGTGAAAAACTCTTTGATTTACAAATCCAGAAGTGTAAATATTACCAGTTCACTTCAAATTACCTGAGCTGTGTTAAACTTCAGTTAACTTCCACTATGAGGATTTATCCCAGACTGTTTCTCATTTGTGCTTGGTATCTAGCTACAGCTGAAATGGGGTTGATGATACTACAAAGCTTGATTTCATACTGTAGAGATGGGTTAAAATCCAGTTCAGATATTATTGTATATCAGCATAGCTATGGAGTTGTTCCAGGCTACTTACAAATGACAGTGATTCACCTCCAGAAACACAGAATCTCTAGAAATGTGGGAAATTACTTCCCACACTTTTTCTGTTGTTTCTCATTTCAAGATGGATCATGGATTAAGGTAGTATGTGTATCACTGAAATTGCAGAAATGTTAATATAGCCTTAATTATTACAAGGTCAGTACTTGTTGGCAATGTTTCATAGAAACATGTTTGATTCCAGATAGTATGACGTGATTAGAGAGTGAGACCATTTTTTTTTTAACTCTTTTCTAACTCTTGCCTGAGGAAAATGTATGTGCTGGTGAAGCTTGTGGAGGGATATACAAGAGGAAGTCCAGCTTTTCATAGAGGCTAGATGTACCCCACATACTACAAAGGAAGCAGCAGGAAACCTAAGCTCCACACCCAGAAACAATCCCACTTGCCTTTGTACAAATCACTTGCACCCTTGTCCCAGCACAATTGTAGCACGAACCTGTGCTTTCCCTGAAGACAACTTGCTGCATTCTGGTGTTGTTTTTTGTTGGTGGGGTTTTTTTATGTCTGTGATTTAGCATTCACTACAGCTGACAGATACAGGTTGTCCATTTTCCACTTGCTGAGGTGCTGTGGATACTTCTGTATACTGAAACTGACATTTGCATTTTTATTTATTTATTTGTGAAGGTCCTTGCCATTCAGGCAGTAGACAATTATCTGTGTGCTGGGCGGTCTTAAGATGCATAAAGCAGGTAAAGCTGCTGGGCTGGTTCACTTACTGAGTGATGCAGGCCACTGCTACACAACAGGCAGACTTAGTCAGAAAGCTTCAGTGGTGACCTGAAGCAATTTCCCTGTCATGCATCCAGGTTGTGTTTTTCTCATGATCTATGACTGACACATAGTTATGTACTGCTGCCTTAGTCACCTTTGATGTGTGGCTGTGTCGGTTTCCTGAGAAACTTAACAAAATAGGGAGACAAGTAAGCGAAGTGGGAAGTTTAAACTTTGGGGGTGTTGCTTGTGGAAGAGAGCAGCAATTTATCCTTTTTTAGGAAAATGTTAGCTAGAAAGGAGAAAACAGTACTTGTCAAATACAATAAGAATCTATCTTTTTGGGGTCCTTGAAGAAAGTTCTTTTAGAGAAAAATAACTATGGGAAGCTGCACAGCTTTATCTGCCTTTCTTCCAAGTCCAGAGGAAAGACTCCTTTTCTGTGTAGTTAGTCTCATAGATATTGTTCAACATAGCTAATTGTACCAACAACCTGGAAATTTTGAAGACTCATCTGTCTGTATGCTAGGAACTTTCTCCTATACCATGTACAATAACACTATCTACATTAAGTGTATAATAACTAAACCTTCCCAAAATAATCATATAAGCAGCTGTTTTATCTCCTTGTATAAGTAAACAAGCTGAAGTACATTCATTGTAAGAGCACTTTTAAGGCATAAAGAAGTGTTAAATCTTGAAAGCAATTTTAAAAGAGCTCAGCGTTCCAAAACCATGTCACATATTCATGATATTTTAGATTTTTTGATTAAATTAATGGGTTGTCCTTAAACAGTTTTAAGGAGCTATAGCTCCTTCCCCTTCTTTTTGCAAATGACATTTCCTTAAGAATAAACCATAAAATATTTTCAATGTGACCAAATAGTTCTTATAAAATATTTCTTTTGAAATATTATTTGTCAGTCAGATCCCAGTATCATCTACTTGATTTCATCCTGTGGATTTTCTATACCACAGTTCAGCTACTCCTATTTCAATCTGGTCTGACTGCCACAGCATTTCTGAACTTTCAATCTGAGACAGTGATTTGGCATTCTGAAGACTGGTCTGCCTACAAGCATTTTATGTACCTAATCTTGATTCAGAATTACTTATTTAGGACTGCTGTATTAGCTGCAACTTGTCAAGGGGCCATGGTGGAAGCTGAGCTTTTGACATGCTCTTGTGTCTTTTGGTATGTTATAGCAATAATGAAAAACAATGAAGGATGAAAGATATATGGGCAATACATTTGATTTCAAACTCAGATTAACAAAGTGGATTTAAAACAAATTTTTACATTGTGCTTTATGTAAAGCTCCTGGAAAATTCTGTGAATCTGTGAAAATAAGGACCAATACTTTACTTTCAGCAAACGATCATTTAGAGTTACAGGAATTCCCCGAAACAGACAACATAGGGTATTTTCAGAAAATAATGCAGGCCATAGGAAAGCATATTCGGTTAGTGTAAGCAATGCACTTATGTATTGATAGGGGCTATGTGTCTCTGGGTAAGTACACTATAAAATGAAAAATCAGAGGTTCATGAAATATCAAGGGATTTTCAGGCAGGAAATAAAACTGCCCAGAAAGACACTACTGCACTTGAACAGTTTCTGGGAGACTTTTGAAATAATAGCAGCAGCAAAGAACAAAGCAACATGTACTTTAGGCTGGGCATTAATATTCTAGTATTTGCATATATTTTGCTGATGGCTGAACATCAGTCTGATGGCTCTGAAGTCAGCATAAATGCATAAGGGAGTGTGTGCATGTAATTTCAGATAGACTGTGTTGGACACCAGGAGATTACAGACTACATGCAATTCTTTGGACCCTGAAGCACGACTGCAAAGTGGTCTTTCAAAAGAGCATTATAGAAATATGTAAGATGAAACTGAAGATTTTTGCCAAACAGGAAAAGAGTTCAGAGACTTTGAGAAGGGGTATTAGTCCAGTTTGCTGATTATTCAGTTCTCTGTACCTGGCTGCCTTTAGTCTCTGCACCTTGGGCACTTCCAGGTTTTGTGAAGGCATCCCTCAACTGTGCAAGGCTGGACAAAAGTCCCTTTTGTCAAAGAGCTATCAATGACGTCACTTTGTTTTTCCAACTACTGCTGGAGCACTTTATGATGGACATGGTTCAAAATAATGCATTGTACTGAGAGCAAGATGGGATTAAATGACATAACTTGTTAGGGTAAATGAAAAGCATACAAATTGGCTTTCCCCAGTTTTGCAAGTGAAACAAAGGAGGAAAACATAAAATGAGTGGTTAACACATTCACACAGAAAACAATTTCCAGCTCAGAGAGCATGGATTTCTCCTTTTGTAGTATTAGAGCAGTGGCAACATCACATCTAGCAGTGACTATTGCATTGGCTTCTACAGGTGACAACCGAGTGAGGGGAAATAAAAACAGGATTAGGAAGGTTAAGCTCTCCATGGGTCTCCTTCCTATCCTAGCTGTGGGAATAGGTGGTCTGGGTCATCACCCATATCTCCAGGTGGTTCAGAGAGTGACAAAGAGACCAAAGAGCCATCTGCTAAGTCACACCAATGCCACCACATACCACATACCGGAGTTTCCTTTTTAAGAAATAGCTTAAAGAGATATGGTAGGTAGAAGAAAAGCTAAAAGAAAAAAATTAACTTGCTTGAAAACTAAAAAAGCTGTCAGAAAAAAAATAGCTTTTCAAAATTAATATCTTTGCACAGCAAAATTTTTATTTATTTATTTATTTAGATTCAGGTGTGAGTCCGAAACCTTAACCTTCACAAGGTTTTACCAATGCAACTAATATATTTCCAGGTGACATTCCCCAGTTTGTCTTTAGACACTCCTAGAATAGAATAGTTCAGTTGGAAGGTACCTACAACTGTCTTAGTGCTGCTTTTTGGCAAACTGGGAACTTCCCATAAGCTCATGAGTGGGTAGAAGGTGCTCAGGAGCCGTATGAGGGTGGAGTATCTAGGATTTTCTGGATCATCCGTTCCTGGAAGAAGAAGAAAACTAAACAAGACCACTGTTTGGTACCCCATTCCTTGTTCTCCAGAAGCACCCAAAGGTTATTTGTCTATCCTAACCCATGCAGCTGGATATGACTATATAATCAGTGTTATTCAGCACATTACAGAAAGCTATTTGCCTCACCCTAAGGTATGTGTTGCGGGTCAGGAGGCCTACTTATACCCTGGAAACTTTTCAACAGCTTCTTGTCACTTTCCTAACAACCCAGACAAGGTGGTAAGCATTCTTTTCCTTGGAGAGAAGCAAAGTAGAACAGGTAATTCCTTTGGGTAACTAACGATACAGTTTAAAATAAGTATTGTATTTTTATTTTTTTTTAATTTTCTATTATATTTTATTTTGATTTATTTGTTTATATTTATTCTGAAAATACAAGTTGACTGCAAGCTTAGGACACAGTTTTATATAGGACACAGGAGGCAATGAGGAATAAAATCCTATCAGGGAAACAGTAGCACCAAAGTCTTTACCAGGCTCAGACTCTTTCCTGAGGTAAGATAAGGTGGTAACCCTAGGACAAAAAGTCTTAGATGAAAAAATTAGCTATGGAGTCACAATTTTCCCAAAAAAAAGCAAAAGGAATTCTGCCCACTGGAGAGAAAAATGAGTTCTGAAAGATATCAAATACAATTGCGCAGAAATGGATGATAAAATAGGATGTTCTCATGCTGATTTTCCTCTGCTCTCTGATGGGCTTTACAGATGTTTCCTAGTGTTTGCTACTGCAGGGAAGTCCCATGTTGGAGAACTTTGCCCTGTCAGTGGGATTGGTCACCACTGTCACCTCTGCTGCTAATCCAACAGAGCTTTCATTACCTTTCAAATCCAAATTCACATGTTAAATCCTGAAAAATGAATAATTTATGCAATGAAATGAGGTTGGCAGAGAAGAGGCTGTGTGCTTGTCCCCTGGCACCATGGTAACAAACCTGAAACTTCATTTACAGTGTGTCCTGACCACCTCTCAAGGCTTCCAAACGCCATCATGGGGGGTGCTTTCCTGACAGACACTTGGCCAGAAGAGGACCTTCCTCCCTGTTCAAAGAGCCCTGTACTGTCAGTTTTGTCAGCTACTTGAAGAATGTACAATTCTGTGGTTTGCAGAAAAGGAATGGTGATACATACCTGAATATATACAAAATTCAAGTGAGAAGAAATATTTCACAAATGAAGAAAATGTCTGTCAACTTTATTAATAGACTTATGTTCTCAAAAGAGAGATAAGTACAGAATTAGCAGATTGAACAGGTAGTTTTCTCAGTAAATGCTATTTTTGTGTAATTAAAAAAGGGGCTTTCAACTATGTCTAAATTCCTTTGGACTTAGAAAACTGAAGCTCTGCTTGGCAGCTTTGTCTTTTCCAACTCTATCCTAGGCAAAGCTCTTCATTATGCTGTTTTTGTAAGACTGCTAAGACTTTTGAATACGGAAATCCGTATGTTGTTTTGCATAGGAAACAAGACGCTTTTCAACGTTTCATACTCATGCTAGAAAGTACTAATTAACCACCCTTGTTATTATCTTACAAATTAGAGGGGAAATCATAAAGTTTCATGCAAGGAGTAATTTAGGACAAACCTAACTTCATTTAAAAAGAAACTCCAGGACAAAGGTGTCACACAGGAAAGCTCAAGGTTCTTTTTTAAAGATTTGATGCATTATGCCGAATAAACACAGTTTTTGCAAAGTTACCTCATTATCTTGGAAACTGAATTACAGCTGTTGCCACTATACCTTGCAGCCTACATTTATGAAGAACCTGGAGACTAAATTGTGAGTCTGTCATTGTTTGCCACACACGTGAGGCTTCATCAAAATACACAGTAATGTTTGATTGGAGGGTTTTTTCAACTCTTTTGGGAATAACACTAAATAAATTTTATGATATTAAAACCTGTGCCAAATCAGTGAGTCAAAAATGTAATTAGCAAAATATTTTTTCTCAAAATTTCAGTTAAATGAGTTTAAGATCTTAAGTTAAAGCCCTGAATGAATGCATTTAGATTCACTGGGACAATTTCCATTCAGGTGAATGCATCCCTGTCTACTGCTGCAAGACAAAACACATGCTTATGTCATCACATAAACTGCAAAACAACTGTGCTCAGGCAGCCCTCAGCATAGCTATGCTGGAAGTCTTGAAACCTTTGAACTTAGCTGAAGTTAGGAACAGGGCAGCTTTTGGATCTTAAAAGCCTTAGGCTGGGACATACCTAGTGGAAATACAACTTAATTTCCCTGCATATGCAAACAGAAGACCTGTTAAAGATGTCTTATTCTTTATGAATGACATGATCATGGTTGACTAAGAGGACTACCATTTTCTGAAACTGACCTCCCACTTTCTTGCTCTTAGCCTGAAAGTGCTGCAGAAGTCATTCCTTCAACACTGTAGAGTCAGGCAAAGTTAAGGGTACAATGTGGTTTCCCTGATTTTTATTATCAGCATATGTTTACCCAATGTTTCTGGTTACTGACCTAATGAAATATCTACGGAGGATATAATTCTATTAGCATAAGTTTATATGACAATAGTTTACAGAGTATGTTTGTATTTGTTTTATTAATGAATGATCTAGGCGAACATATTTTCTGGCTTTCAAAGTTCTTTCAGTAAGTGAAGAAAGAATGTTTAGGGAAATGTTATCTTTTTAGAAATACCAAAATAATTGTTGTCACTCATATAATTCCTGGGACATGCTCAGAAAATAGTGGTTTTACTTTGTTGTTATTATTGTTTCTACTCAGGCAGAAATCCCATTCTGGAAACCACAAATGAAACAAGGGTCCTGTGGAAACTGTGAGGAGACAACCTAATTTCCATTTCAAAGACTTCCTGTTTAAATAGACAAAAGACAATGAAAAATTCTGTTAGTTTTCCCCATTTTACACATAGGAAATGGGCTAAATGCAGTGGATAAGGTGGTAATGGAAAAAAAAATTCAGTCAGATTTATGCTGTCCCAGATCCTGCTGTAAAACACACAACTAACCTTCCTTCTGTGTATGTATTTTCCATTTTAAAATAAATTCTTTCATCTTTTACTTTAAGCTCCTTGTAGATCCTGAAACTCTAATAAATGAAAGGTATTCCATACCTCACTTTAACTGTAGGTGCTGGAAAACAGGTCAGATGCTCTGGAGAATGAGTCAGGTATAATCCTCACTATATACTTGAATGGATCGTGGGATTCAGGATCTGTTTTAAATTGCACAGTGCCACCTCTTCACATACTGTATCTGAGATTACTTATTCAGATGATATAAATTTTCCATGTCATTAAACTTCAATCTACTTTTCACTCAAACCTTTGGCTTTTTTACTCATTCTTAAAAAGTTTTCCCTACTTTTTGTTCATCTCCTGTATTACAGTTTGAGTAAAGCCCTGACTTTGCTAGCAATGTGAGTTGAACATCATAGAAAATAGATAATGGCATAAATTCTTCCTTGTTTTCTATTTTGCTTTGTTTTGTTATTTTTTTAAAAGGTTTAATTTTTTCAAAAAAAATCAAAAAAAATTTTCCCCCAAAATCAGATTGTAATCTTTTTGCTGCACCCTAGCCAGGAATTGAAAAGGACAGAGCTGAAATGTACTTGTTATCTAAAGTTAATTGTGCTACTTATATTTTAGATCATAAGTTTTAGGATTTTGTCTACTTGCAAAATGAGTGATCATTTTTAATGTTCTGAAAATGTTCTAATGTTCATGTTTTAAAAGACAAAGGTACTGTAACAACCAAGATAACTTGGTTATCTTGTACCAGCTGAGGCTGGTTCACTGGCAATGTGAGGAAGACTTACCACCAATCCTAATTCAGCCTCAGACTCATGAACCTACCGAATATGCCATGCATATTTTCCAAACAAGCAATTTATCTCATGTTTTCATCAAATAGATTTTATTATTTGATTTTATTCAGAGAAAAGAAAAGGATGTTAAGAGAGGTATAGTATATAACAGAAATTTTGTCCCTAACAGTTATCAGAGGGGTACTTTCATAAAATGTAGGTATTCACATATGGATTCATGACGACTTTAAATTCGATAGTAAACAAAGAGGGGAAACTGGATAGTCTAGCTGATTTATTTTGTAAAGAGGAAGAGGTTTTTTTTTTTTCCCTTGAGGATAAATGTAGAATGTTTTATTCAAGTAAATCTATCAGTTTCAGTAAATCACTGGAAAAAGATAAAAAGATGCTACAGCTAGGCAGGGGAGCAGAGAGAGGGACACTCAGAGTCAGAGTGCCAGTGTAAACAGCAGAACTTAAGACAAATGTGCTTCACAGCATTTATAAGTTCTGTTATTATAGCTGTGGATTGTGACCAGATTTGCAATCTCTGCTGTTAGCCCAATGGAAAAACTGCATTTCACAGGGAAGCTATTTTCTGATTGAAAGAAGTGGACATATTACCTGAGTAACGATAGATATAGTAAATATATTGTAGGAGTCAAATTCAGTTATGATTATCAGACTATTTAGGACAACCAACTTCATTTGCTTGTAGTGATGAATTACTTATTTCTTTTTCTGAGAATTGTGTTGAATAGGTTTGAATTGATCATTTTGATTTTTAATGTCTGTTGACTTTAATATGCTGCTCTGAAACAGATTTTTTTTCTCTAAGAAGAAGTATAATACAAAACAAAGGAAAAAAAATCAAACCCAACCAGCTGTAAAATTATGAAGCTGGAGTTCCAGCTGCAACTCCAAGAGGAGTGGCCACAAACAGCTACCCCCATAATGGCTTAAGTGCAAGAATTTAGCAACCACAAAAGACATTCTAGTCTTTTGAGAAGGATGCTTGACACTGCATGGACTGTCTCCATTGAAATTGCAAGTTACATACCACTGTAATTACAGAAGCAAAGCTAAGTGGTGGGGAGAACACTGCATGACCAATCCATACAATCCCAGAAAAATATGACAGATTTAGCCAGTATTTCTGATTTTTCCCAACTTGTTTCCAGCCCCTTTGCCTAGAGGAAGGATTGGAAGAGAGTGGCTTGAAACTCCCATACCTCCTCAAGTCTTCCATGAAGGACCTCCAGACTAGGGAGTAATCTATCTTTATTTCCCTGTTTTCCTGCCCTTCCAGAGCTCAAGTATAACAAAGTTCTCAGCTAGTCCCCTCCTACTCACTGACCACCAGAGACTTGACACAGCCAATAAAGAGGAGGCAGCTGCTAGAGGAAAGTAGAAGATGGGAAGAATATCTTGTTACACAGATAATTCTGTTTTTTTTTTTCATTTTTACTGAAACTGGTAGAAAGGAATAGCAAAGGCAAGATATAAAGCTGTAGCAAAGCCAGCTCCTCTGTGTTGCCACTACTTACCCATTTATTCTCCTGTCCAGACTAGTTAGCTGAATAAACTTTCAAAAGATTGAGTATTTTAGGAGCACTATGACAGAATGTTATTGTGATCTCTACAGTTCTGGTGGAGAACTTGGTCATTTCTTATTTACTTGCTGAAGAATTAATGACAGAATAAGAAAAAGATAAGACCTACCAATCAGTAAATTAATCAAAACCTGAAATTTCCATTTCATGGGAAATTCTGATATTTCATCAGACAACAAACTTGGTTTATACTTTCTTTTTTTTTCTGTCAGGGAAAACCCCAAATATTTATAGCAATATGGTTATTTAGTCAACCGTAGA
The DNA here is from genome assembly GCA_017310255.1 of Butorides virescens. Classification (NCBI taxonomy): domain Eukaryota; kingdom Metazoa; phylum Chordata; class Aves; order Pelecaniformes; family Ardeidae; genus Butorides; species Butorides virescens. The sequence continues at coordinate 37,946 of JADKXX010006627.1, read as the reverse complement.
GCTTTTTCTGTCCAACAGAAAAATATTTTATGTGATTGACTTTCATAGGCTTAGTATCCCCCACTCTCCTCCTCCCCATGTTGTTCTGCTATGTATTTCTGGATCAACAGCATTGCTTAAGGGTTTTTTTTTATGAATTGCAAAATTTGTGAGAACTCTGGGGACCAATAAACTAGAAGCTGTGATGACAAGTAAGAGTTGGCATAATTTTATAATATGCCACTGATACGAAGTGGCATTGCTCCAGTGGAATCCAGGAGCTACCTCTTATTCCACCTTCCCACTTTTTCATAAAAAAAGATATCAAACAGAAATAGTTGTGAGATTAGGTATTCTGTTCACCGCTTGTGGCTCAAACTTTTATGGATAGCTAAGGGACATACAGTATAAAATGCACAGATAAGACTAGGGAGAAGAAACCCCCTCAAAACTCTGCTGGAGCAGTTCTTTAGTCTTCAAATAAGCTTACATATTCAGTTAGGCTACAGTTAAACAGAACAGAATATTTTTTTTTATTTCAGGTTGGTATATAGACTTCAATAAAGCGTGCTACTGACTGGGACCATGGGGCAGTTACATGTGAATTTAGCTGGGAACAGGCTGTCTGTCTCTTTCTGAGATGCCAAACCTGACAGTGGTTGGGTGACAGTGAAATGACTGTGACAAAGACACAAATTGTTAAATTTTATACTTTGGATGAGTACCTATGCTCAACTGCCAGTATGGATGATGTCTGAAGTAGCTCCACACAGTTACTGAATATATTTGGCACAGGTGTTTTGTTTTTCAGTTTCCTTTCAACATTTTTTTTCTTCTTTGATGATACAATATATAATAAAAGTTAGTTATGGGAGCTTTTATTTGAGGAAGAACAGAGGTAAAGGCAGCGTGATGAAATGGCCAGATCAGGGTTATGATCACTGAAATGGATGTCTTCTCTGGTATTCTAGCTATTGTACTGCAGCAAATGTCTTTTTCAACAGTGTCAACACATGTGACCAGTGGACATACCATATTTAAATAGTGCCCATTTAACGACAAAAGGAGGGAAAATTAAAAATGTTAAATAAAAGGACCCAAAAGCTATTGCAAAGCACTGAAGTAAAAGAAATATTACTCCTTCCTGATCACCTCTATTTCTTCATGGACTGCTGAACCCCCAATGTTTAACATTCATCTTAATTTCTAAGTTTCTCTGTGTAGAATAAATAATTTAGGCTTAAACTATGAATAGACTCTTTCATATATTTTCTTTATGTCTCATTTTTATCAAAGTTGACTGAGAAATTATTTTTCCTTAAACATATTTTAGAGGCGGAAAAAAAGATAAGAAAAAGCATTGGTTGAAAAAAAGTTATTTTAATACCTGTGATTACTTAAAAAACAATTAGAAAGAGTTAAAAATTCAAGTCCATTTAAAATCTGACCCTGATTGTACTTGAGATCATTTGCGTATTCTTACTTAGCTGATAAATAAAAGTGAATTTTTATAAAGTGATTCAAGAAGAACATGTGAAGGTGGAAAGATTCATTATTCCCATTACACAAATCAGAAAACCTGCAGAAAGGATGTACATTATATTGTCCGAAGTTACTCAGCAGGTCACAGATGAACCCTAGACTTTTAGCGCTCCAGATCTTTCCTGTTTGTACTGTACACTGCCTTAATATTTCTCCTGGATACCAATGTGCCATTCTAACATTAGTGTTAAAAATCCTAGTAAAAAAAAAGGTAGCTCAGATTTCTAAACTACAGAGGGGTTTTTTAGCTAATAACTAGAGACATGTTCATTGCATTACTACACCAAGACAATACATTCAGAATATGAACTTTGAAAATTAAACCAATGCAAAACAGCTGGTTTAATAATGTCACCCACACCTGTGCGGGTGTCCTGTGCTATGCAAGTGCTATAAAAATGAAATAACGTCTGCCTCCTGGGGCTGTGTGGTATATCAGCATATCACATATTTAATGAACAAACATTCATTTTAGACATGGAGATGACACGTTGGACTGATCATGACACAAGCTGCTACTCATGCAGATTTGTCCTTCAAAGAGTCCATGGAAGTTGATGACGTATGTTTTGCTTTCTTAGGAAAAACAAACCTGTTAGATAACTGGGCACAAATATCATTTTATCAGGAACCCAGGCACCAGTTCTGCCAAACAACTCTCTCTTCAGCACTGCACCTCTATGTCTAGCAAGGAACACAGAAAGGTATCTACGCTCAGCCAGCAGTTTGGCTTTCCTTTTTTGAGTGTAAATTGCTCTTCAGGTGAAATTTACATGAGTGTGTGGTACATGGACTCCTCTTTAGGCTAAATCTGTCTTTTTCTGGAATTAAAGAAGCAGTATGCATTCTCTCCAGGAGATTTCATTTGTGTTCATTGTTCTCCAAGTTTCTGTTCATGAAAATGCAATACAAATATTGAACTTAATTCCACATTTCCTTGATACGTGAGAAACTTTTTTACTTTTTGTCAGTGTTTTTATAAAGGTAACACATGGCTTGTCCTGTTCTCTGGGTTTCAGGTGCGTGAATCCATGTGTTAATGTCATTTCCCATTTGTGTGGGAAAACACATCCTCTGATTACTCTGATTATCGAAGTGGTTATAAATCCAATCATCCTTCGCTTTCCTCTGTAATAGCTGTAATTCTTAAGATGTGAACATCGTGACCTGTTTTCCAGGTCTTCAATTTTATTATCAAAATAGTGCAATCTTTTCTGAATCACTTGAAAATCTCACTTGGAAGAAATGCTAAAGTCTTTCTCAAAGCAGGCTCCTTTTTGAGTTTTTTTACAGTTTCTTACAGTTACTTTTTTCTGATTTCAAGAGTAAAATATTAGTAATCTATAGTGACTTTTGCCAGAGATGTATATTTTAGGGAGAAATTTCAAAGCTTAGATTCTAAGGGAAGAAGAAACAATTATCATGATCTAGGCTGACCTTCGGTAAAACATAAACCAAAGAAAAGTAAGTCTTGCAGTAAGACGATATTTTGCTGTCTACACTCCAGCAAGACCCATTATTTATTTAAAGATTCAAATGTGAGAAAAGAGGAATTTGCTTTAGTGTTTAGTTTCAAGTTTCAGCACTTAAATATTAGTGATATAAAGTGACTAATGCAACTCTAGGAAAAATTTCAAGGCTCAAATTTTAAGTGTAGAAGAATCAATGATCCTCATCTAGGCTGACATCCCATAAAATGCACAGAAAAAGGAGCAATGCTTGCATTAAGAATAAGAAGTGTCTTCTCTGTTTTCTGAGGGTTTGGTCTTCTAACTGTTACTTGATTTTTAATCCATTTAAGATGAGGTGTTAAAAATCTCTGAATATCTTTTACAAGGTTATGTCAATAAATTTGAAGGTACAATCCAAACTTTCCAGATTGTTTAAGAGTAAAAGGGTGTGAGTTATCTTAAATCATGTAACTGGATATAGGCTTCCTTCTTCATTAAATTATCAACTTTTCATGATTTTACTTTTCATTAAACTGACTGTGTGTTGCAAATATTAAGGCTATTTTTCTGTTTAAATTCATGTTCAAAAAGTTCAACACTTTTCTGAGCTCGGGAGTTTCCCAAAAGATGAGGATTCTGCAAGTGAAATCCAGGTCCTACAAAATTTTAAGTACCATTTGTCTTTTCATTGGTTATTCCTGGATATGATCTGTTTCATGAGAAATGCAGGAAATTGTTGAACTCTGGCATTTTTATCTTACATGTTATTTCTTTTCTGCCCTTCTGAAGTGTTACAGATTTTCGTCACTGACATACTTTGATGTACAGCTAATGGCTTCTTTTCATAATTTAACCAGAAAGAAGAGGCTTAAGTTACAGTAAGGTCAGTTAATGTAGTCTTTATAAGCATGTACCTCTTATACCTTTGTTAAAGAGGATTTTTCTTATTTTAAAACCCTTTCTCCCCAACAGAGAAAGAAAAAAGATGGTTGTCACACTGGAGTCTGATGTTCATATTCCAATTTACTGATGATAACATCCTTTTCTTCAATACAAGCATATGATGAAGCTTCATTCATGGCAGAGGACATCCAATGCTCAATAGATCCTGAGGAGCTCCTCCCTCATCCCTTAGTTCTTCATTCAGTGTCATACCTGCTACTTCTTCTTAATTAGGGCAAACTTTTTATTTTTTCTTACAGTTGCTTACTTATGAATGCCTTTGTTCTAGAAGCTTTGTTGAGCAATTGATATGATCATTTTTAGTAAGTTTAAGAATGCCTATTTACTATTTTCTCACCAGAAAAAGTTTCTTACTATTTTTTTTTTTTTTTACTTTAGAATGCCCATTGAAGTGAAGCTTTCCAAACTGTCAGGAGTAATAATTACTTGAAATTCCATTCTTTCTTTCCTACAGTTTTAACACATTATGTCTTCATAGAAATCCAAAAGTTGTTTAGGAATATCGGTTCTCTTCCTACTAGGCAAAAGAAGTACATTAACATAAATCTCTGAAAAGAGTGTTGCATTTAAAAAAGAACATGTGATTACAATAATTGTTATTAAATGTTGATAGCACATTTAATCTTAAAGGTCTCACCTAGACTGTAATTGTATATTTTTGTGCTAGAATGCTATATATTTAACTAATACCTAAAACAGTGTTTGGAGTAGTTTTCCTTTAATATAGTCCAGCTGAAATTACATCTTAGTTTAATGAATTTTTGAGATAGCTTAAAATTTTGGCTGTCCAGGCATGTTCAAGCGACAATGAACTGCTGCATTCAAAAGAAATTGAGGTGTTGGAGTGAGTCCAAAGAACAGCAACAAAGCTAGTGAAGGGTCTAGAGCACAGCTTCTATGAGGAGCAGCTGAAGGAACTGGGGTTGTTCAGCCTGGAGAAGAGGAGGCTGAAGGGAGACCTTATCACTCTCTACAACTACCTGAAATGACGGTGTAAAGTGGTGGGTGTTGGTCTCTTCTCCCATGTAACAAGCAACAGGACAAGAGGAAATGGCCTCAAGTTGTGCCAGGGGAAATTTAGATTAGCTATTAGGAAAAATTTCTTCACCAAAAGGGTTGTCGAGCATTGGACAAGGCTGCCGAGGGAAGTGGTTCAGTCCCCATCCCTGGAGGTATTTAAAAGATGTGTAGATGTGCTGCTTAGGGACATTAGTTTTGGTCTTGGTAGTGTTAAATTAATATTTGGACTCTATGATCTTAAGGGTCTTTTCCAACCTAAATGATTCTATGCTTCTATGATTCTGTGATTTTCTCTTGAGGTCTTTACAGAGGATGGTGACAGAAGAGCAAATTAAGACACTAAAATAAAAAAAATCATAAATTAAAATACTGAATTCTGAACTCCAAAAACTAACATCACACCAGTGCTATCCACATAGAATGTGCTTGGTTCTTCATTGAGTGATGTCTTTGGCTGTCATTCACACCTGTTCAGGCTGTAGTGGGAAGGACATCAGATTAGATTATAGTACTGTTCTTGTTTGAAAAATGCAAATGACTTTACCAAGTGTAAGATTACACAAAATGGGAAGCAGCAAGGCACTCCTGTAGAAGAAAACTAAAATATACAATTTAAAATTGACAAATTATTAATGGCAAGAAAATAAAAGTCTGAAAATCAAACTGGAACCAGAAGGTCTAGACCGTATTGTAATTTCTGTGTTGTCTTGAATGGCTAGGTTCATTAGTAAGGGTAACATCATGCATCTGTTCATGCTGGCTGTAGGAAGAACAATATACACAATGAAGCGAGATGGTAAGGACATGCTAGGTCAGAAGGAAATGCATGGAGAAGTATTGCACTCTAGAGCCTAAGACGTATGTTATTGTCTCAATTTAGCTGTTTATTGTTTTCACGTTTCTAATCCTTGATGCTTTCTGAACACTCACTCCAAGGTACCTTTTGCCATGGGGTGACAATTTGTGAAGAAAAGGTAGATAGGGCTTGGCCACTTCATGAGGGCACTTTATCTAAGGAGTCTTTTTTGTACACAGGCAGTTGGAGACCACTCAGCTGCTAGAAGACAGACAGATACCAGCAAAAGAGCTAACTGATACATAAGCCGCAAAGTTGAAGGTCATGCAGACTCAAGCTTTGCCATTCTACATTTAGATTCACATATTTTATGAAGTTTTCCAAATAAATACCATTGCTCATATATGGTGTCTATCCCCTCTCTGCTTGCGACTGCTGATGAACACCTCCCTCAGAAAGTCTGAGAAGCCCCTGCACATTGATTGCATTACAACAAAAGTTAGGCAAATGTTGGGAGCCCGTCATTTCTGTTCAGCAAGGTGGTGTTAGTAGCCACACTTCAGTACCTGCTAGGTCTTCAGAAAGCAGTATATAGTGATTTCAGTCTGGCTAATCACCTGCTTGGAAGAGAGGGAGGACATACACAATATCTTTTACTCTTCTCCTTCTTAGTGTCCTCAACTGCTTAATTGCATAGTAACAGGTAGGTAGCATTTCAACAAACTTAAAAACATCATGCTAAGATGCCATGACCACAGTTTTGAAAGGGAAATTCAACAGAAGAAGATTACATTGACTTCTGAGGACACTTATATTCTTGAAAGTTTCAACCTCTAGTGAAATCAAACAGACACACTACATTATGCACGAGTGGAAAATACATTTGGAAGGATGCACTTAAAAGCAACAGACTATATTCCAGTGGGACTAAGTCTATTGACCTCAGTTTTGAGGTGATCAGATTCTTTGTAGTCTCCAGGAGCTGTCAGAGCTTACCTCTGAATGGGAGACATTTTAGAAATGCATTTCAGGTCTTCCTTATTCTGGAGGTGCTTAAAGACATAATCAGCAGCATTCTGGAAACATAAAATAAAATAGATAACACAGATAGCAATTTACCCACCTGTGTTTAAGTAGACAGTGATAGCATTGATCAGCACAAACAGAGGTATTGGGATCCCAGGATATCAGTCTGAAGAATTTCTGTAATTTACAGCTGAAACCAGAAAGACAAACAAATGGTGTAAGAAAATCCATGGTTTCTATCATAGGTCTGACTGACCTCACACTACACCTGCATCATTGTGTAAGATAAGATAAGTAGGAATACCCTAGTTCTTATGATTTAACTAAAGAAGATTCACAAAGGAAAGGGGAAAGAAGTCATGATGACTCTAACAGTATAGAGAACGCAAATGGACAGAAAGAGATTTTCTGGATTTCACAGATCTGCAAGTATGCAACAAAACCAAAGTAGACTGTAAAATACCTGTCATACTCCTCAAAAATGTTTTTATAATTAGAATTTTAATATAGTTCTTATGCAAATTAGTTGAAAAAATCAGTCTTTAAACCAAGCCAAAGGAAGAATAAAGTTGAGAAAAACCACAATAAAAAAAATCAAGTCGAACTTCTATACACACAATAATATATTAGAAAAGCATTCTGCATCAAGCAGTTGTTTTGCTTAACAAAAGCATATATTTTTCTTTTGATAAGTTTATGTTTTTATAAAAGTCCCTTTATACATTTGTAAAGTGGTAGTGACTACACAAAAAGCATTTTTGGTATAGAAACTGGTCTAACAAGCTTAGATATAAATACAAGTTGGTCTAAAAGATAGTCATATTGATTGTTTCACACTGGCAATTTCTCTTCACTCAGGCCATGAAATTTGTATTTCTTTACAAAAACCCCTCAAATCTCCCTCCAACTCACAAAGAATGAATACACTTCTGTATTCATATTCCTGTTTCATTGCCAAAGGAAAATCAGAAAAAATTAATAAAACTGATGGTAAAGGTGAATAATTGTCAAAATCTCGTAGTTGTTCTATGCATCAATTTGTTTTTGTTGCTGTTGTTATTTTTTGTTTTGAGACTGAAAAAAAAGAAAGCTTAAACCTTTTTATCAAAATAATTATCGGTTGACATAATGTTTACAGTCCTGATGATAAGGCTGGCAACAGACTATCTTGTCACTGCAAAGAAAGAGGTTCATATACAAGAGAAAACACCATTGACAGTGAGACACAAGCATCTGCAGTGAGCCAAAGATCAAAATAGGCTCCAGGGTAGGGTGCATGGCCTACAAAAATATAAATCATTTGGAATAGAGTATGCATTTCTAAAGGGATTTATACTGCTTCTTTATACTGCTCTTCCACCATTCTTCTTTATGAAGCAGAATGCAACAGAAAATTGTACTCTTGAGCTTCTGAGTATTTAGATATAACAATGCCAACACTTCCGCATTGTCAGTCCTAAATACAGCTGATATTAAAAGTTCACATCCATGTGGTTTGAAATGGCTAGTTCAGAAGGGATATGTGATTTCCCTTTTTGGTTTCTTGAATGAAAAGAGATCAAATTCAGGCATGAAAATATTTGTATTTAAAGCCAAAACTTCAGGGCACTTTGCAAGTTCGCGGTTCAAGTTAACAACTGCTTTTATCTCATTCATGAAATAGCCTCATGACTCAACAAAACCCAGGAAAAACTGTCATTTAAGTGAAGGAAATGACAGTGAAAAAAAAGATCATATTACATTCACTTTACAAATTGATATGAAGAGCTGTTTGGGACTGTTTGTTTGTTGGTTGGTTTTTAACTTTCTTTGTAGTTTGTGATAGAAAATAAACAAGAATAGCTTGAGCTGGCCAGAGTGAAAACAGAAAGGCTAACCCGAAAAAGCCATCTTGCAGGATTTCAAAGTGGAATAGAATACAAGGTAGAGTGTTCAGCCCATATTAGACCAAGGGTTGTTTTATATTCATTCACCTTCAAGCAAAATATGTTGAAGGTCAAACGAATTGCCAATGTTATCAGGACCTCCAGGTCACCCTGGGTACTCCTGTTTCCCTATCAAAGCATAATTAGGCAATTCTCCCAGGAAAACACTTGTTCTACATTGCCATATAGCAATAGTAGAGAGCTTCTTTTCCCAATCACTTACAGTATATAAGTCAGTAAATAAAGACAGCAGCAACTTCAGCGTCAATTGTCAAATTGTTCTGGGATTTGGGACAGATCTCAGATTCCCAAGCCCATGCTGTACCGCTAGCTAAGACTCTTATCATTTTATTACATCAGTGTATGTTTTCAGAGCAAGTTTTGCAGATGGAAATACTGCTACCTTCAAGTTTTTAGATAATATAAACATACATTTTGCTTATTTTTAAAATAATTTAATTTACCAATGTCTATGATAAAGTATGTTTCTAAAGCCTACAGAGGTTCGTAGACTATTTGGTCCTGTGGAGATATACTCTGTCAAGAAGCTTTGCAAGAAATATCAGTCTGGCAAAACTGGAGCACCTCTGATATGTCTTCAGCTGCATCTTCCCCATTTACAGCTGAGGAGAGATGGGGTTGGACTCAGTGACAGTGGCGATTCCTTGGTCCTGTGAAAGGAGAAGTGGGAAGGGTTTGGAGCATCAAATACAGTGGAAATGGTTCATGGTTGAAATGGATAGCCTGCTTGAGGGGAGACGAAGGTTTCAGTGAGAATGTGGGATTTGAGCTACTCCCTCTGCCTCTGATGTTTGTGCAGTCCATTTGAGCATCAGAATCTGTAGACAGAACAATAACTGGCCATACACTGCAGGGGATGCAGAAATTTGCACAAGAATAAAGTTGTTCATTGGTTGGTTGTGTGGGGGGAGAGGTGTGGCCCAGTACCCTTGAAGATCCTTCCAGTCCTTCAATGGATCAAAGAACACATATATATTTTAAAGGATTTCTCTCTGTTTGATGATTACCAAAATATCTGTTAAACAGATTTGATAATGGCACTTAACATTGGAAGATTTATTAGGATTCCAGTCTCCCATTACTTATAGAAATTATAGCCTCTTTCATAAAAGATATTCCTAGTTTCTTTCCTTCACAATGAAAACAGTTATTGAAGATAACTGAAATTTTAAGCAGAAAACTGTTAAAAGCTTTACACTTCCAGAAAACTTGCAGAGATTCTTTTCTGCCACCTCTGAATGATTATTAATCTTGGCTCATTGCTGCTTCTCCTTTCCTCCATCTTAAACCTGGAAACAATAATTATCAGAGATTACCAATGCAATACAGAAAGGCAAATAATTAGGGACAACAAAAATCAGAGCAGATCTCAGCCACAGATATGAAAAGGTACCTCTCTGGATCCTCAGCTCCCCTCACCCTCCCAATCTAAGAGTCTATGGTTGGAAAAAAAACACATAAAGTACATGTCTGTGGAGGTGAGGGAGGGAGGGGAAAGCACTGCTGCTGCTTGCTGGCAGACGTATGGGTTGGGCACTTGCAGCAGCCACTCTGTGGCTTGATCCCATGGTCATGTGAAGTGTCAGGGCCAAACCCTTCCTGGGAAGGGACCGCTCTGTTTCTCCATTGAAACCCTAAGCGTGGACTTACCATGTACATAATAACAATTGTAATGCATATTAGTACTTCAGTGTTATCAAAGCTAAATACAATTAATGTTAGTACTGAAGTGCTTGATAGATGCATGATATTTGTCTGGTAGGTTGAGGAAGTGTTTTAGCCAGTTTAGTAAGAACACAAGACTATCACCAAAAAAACCCTGCATTTACATCAGCTTCTTTCTCAGACCAGTGAACCTGACTTACTCTTACCTGAGCTGGTATTTTTTGGTATGGTTATAATTTCAATTAATTCATCCTCTTGCATTTAGTGTAAAGAAAAGCATATGTATTTTCAGATTTAATTACTTCTAAATCCTGTGTGCCTAAGAAATACCTTGAGACTTGTTCTTCTTTCAGTGCTTTTCCCTTGTAATTGCTCTACAAGCAAAAGTGTCTGATCACATAGGAACAATATCATAAAAACAATCACAGCAGCCAGCTAAAATCTCTTATTAAATTTCATAAAAGTTTCAGTCTCCTACATGTTTTCTTGGAGAAGGTACACAGCACAGCATAGATACAATCATACCTCACAGATGCCTCCTCCATGGTTTTATAATTTAAGTATTATCTCATGCTGCTCAAAACCCCTCAGATTAAATAAATAAATAAATAAATAGACCCAATTAAGATTCTGTGCTATTCTATCCACCAACATCTGGAACTTTGCCCTTTGTCTTGAAAAACAAAAATTCATGTGAGGCACACAAATAGTTTAGAAGATTTACAGTGTTGTTCTCTGATGCTGTTCATGGCACCTGAGAATACAGGTCTGAGACTTAGAAATTCAGAGTAGGCTCATTTGGAAAAGAAGCAGTTTACAAAGTGGTAAGAATTAATCCAAAGGATATGCTGCTCATTAGAGTTTTAAGAGGTTGCAGTTTCAAAGTTTCTCATGCTCAGTTGCTTCAAATCAACCATGGTTACAGACATGTAAAATATTCATGGTCTATGGATCTCTGATGGGATAATATGCATCAGGAATCTGGCATAAATATCAGTGTGTGAATTTTATTTATTTAGTTAGTTAAAAAAAAAATTATTCAGTGTTCTCTAGGGTGTAGATCTGTGAATTAATACTGCCAGAAGTGATCAGGCCCATATTAGAATAAGAAATGCATATCCTTGTGACATGTAAAACATTACACCCCTGGCAAGTGAGTCATCTAGCTAATTCATATAATGTGTTATGACTAGAAATATTTTTCACTGATTTGGAGAATGATATTTTCCATCTACATTTTGTTAATGAGGCAGAAATAATACCTACCTGTTTAGAAAAGAGTGGCCTTTTACAGTTGTTCTACACACAATTAATACAAAAAGAGAGTGAGATACTCAGCTGGTATTTACAAACTCACTCCACAGAGGCTATGGTGATTTATATGTGTAAAGAATCTTCCCTGCAATACTACTTTTGCAAAAATTAATTATGTTTTAGAGTCATAGTACTATGATAATATGATGCAGAAACTGTATCAAAAGCCATATTAATTAATTCTAGCACCAGTCACTGATCATTAGTTCATGCACTGTAATAATCGGTTCCAGAATCAACAAATCCTATGTTCTCAGCTAATTTCTCTGTTTTTAAAAGGGAGACATCTCTAACACTCTTTTAATGAAATGAAAACGAATCTCTGATATTTGATAGATTAGAAAATCTTAATAAATTTATACTTTATTAAAAAAGCATGAAAAAAACCTTACATTCATATTATATTCCTACCAGAGTCTGGCAAAGGTTTATTATATCTCAGATTCTTCTGTTTTATGTGTAGCAAATTTATTTTCTTAACTAGATGAGAGTGCACCCGTGGTTTTTGGGGGGTTTTGGTATTTAAGTCATCTTTTTTACTTCATAGTAGAATTTAGGTCAACATTTCTAATTATTTATTATCTAATTCTTTAATTTCATCTTGCCTGAACATCAATAACATCACAAATGCTTGAGTACCTTTTAGGAATATTTTACAGTTTTACATTAAAATATTGCTGGAAGATCAGGCCCTGCAAATATATACACATTTATGTTAAAGCATATAAACTACTCAAAGTGTTAGTTCAAAGATATTTGATGTGTTGAGATCTCAATGTCCTACAAAATAATTCATATTACAGAAGAAAAAGTTAGACAGAGAAGCAGGCAGACACAATGTGCCTGTCTTAAGCAGACACTTAAGAACTTTTACTTTTTAAAAATCTGCATTAAGATTGCTGAAAGTTGTACTAGCTTCAGTAAAGCTGGGATTTTAAGCAAGCTGCAGGAAGCAAGTAGCAAATGAGAATGCCCAAGAGGAGAAAAAAGGGATAATGCCATTTTGCAGCATGTCTAATAGTGGATACAATTCCAGAATTCACAAATACTTCAATGTTTGGGACCAAATCCTTCCAGGAGTAAATCAGTGAATTTTTGCTGAATTAATTTGAGCTATACTGAAATAGTTTTTAAAGCTAATCTCTCCCCTCCCTTCATACCCCTCTAATATTATCAACTCCTCTATTCCCTTGACAGCATCTCTGTCATCACTATCTATAAGCCCTGAATAGGTATTGCTTTAGCTGATCTTCATGCATATTTAAAAGAAACTGCAAAAATCTAAGTTGCATTTGAAGATAACCAAGTTCAGAGTTATCTTTTCAGCTGTACCTTGCCACAACATGGTTCTTGCATGAAGAATTCAAATGAATTTTCTGTGTTTCAAGTATGCACAAACAGAGTCAAAAATATGAAGATATATACAGGTACATTTCTGGCTGGACAAAAAGATCAATCTAAAACAAAGATGCACTTATGCTAATGAAGTTACAAGTCATGCAACTGCCTCATATCCTGTCTTTTGGAAAGTCTTCTCACGGAATTCAATGTATCAGCTGCACAGAACTGCAGAATAGCTGAGGATGGCAGATCATCTGGAGATCATCTAGTCAAACCTGGGTCAAAGAAGGGTCACCTACAACAATTTGTCTTGGACGGTGTTCAGGTTTTAAATATCTCTAAGGATGGAGACTCCACAACCTTTCTGGGCAATCTGCACCAGCTGCTGTCACTCTCACAGCAAAAACAAATCTTGTGTTTAAATACAATTTCTTGTATTTCAGTGCTTGCCCATTGCCTCTGATCCTCAATTTCTGAGAAAACCCTGGCACTGTCTTGTCTATGCCTGCTCTTCAGTTATTTGTACACATGGATAAGATCTGCCCCGAGCCTTCTCTTCTCGAGGCTGAACAGTCCCAGACCTCTCAACCTGTCCTCATAACAGAGATGCTGCAGTCCCTTCATCATCTTTGTGACTGTTCACTGGACTGGTTCCAATACGTTCACGTATTTAGCACTGGGATGCCTGGAAAAGGATCCAGCACTCCAGATGTGGCCTCACCAGTGCTGAGCAGAGAGGACGGATCACCTCTCTCTACCTGCTGGCAATGGTCCTCCTAGTGAGCTATGAGGCTGTTGGCTGTCTTTGCTGCAAGGGCACCTTGTTTACTCATGTTCATCTTCCTGTCCATCAGGAACCCCACATCCTTTTCTGAAGAGCTTCTTTCTAGCCCATTGGCCCTCAGCGTTTTCTTATGCACTGGTCTTTCTTTTGGTTCTGAAAGGAAAAAAGCCTTTCTTGTTGCCTTTTATGTTCCTCACCGGTTCCAAATCCAATGAAGTTTGTTGTTCTTATATCCCTCCCTGCATCTTCTCGCAATATCTGCATTTCTCCTGGGTCATCTTACTCTGCTTCTAAATCTTCTATGCTGCCTTTTTGTGTTTGAGTTTTGTCAGGAAGTTCTTGTTCATCCACACATGCCTCCTGCCACCTTTGCTTGATTTTGTGAATGTCTCCAAGCTCAAGAAAGGAGATAGAGCATTCTTGAACTTCGAGTAGATGATCATTGAAAAATAATCTTTTCTCCTGGACCACTCTTCACACCAGGGATGTTTCCCATTGCATTCTTCTAAGCAGTTCCCTGCCAAAGTCTGCTCCCCTGAAGTCAGGGATTGTGATCCTGCTTTTTGTCCTCCTTATTCCTCTCTGTACTGCACCATCTCATGGTCACAACAGCTAAAGGCTGCATCCAGAGCATCTCTGCAGATCGTCTCTCTTTGATGGCTCCTTGATCAGCTGTTTTAGAGAGTTATCATCAATGCACTCCAGAAGCCTCATCGATTGCTTGTGCCCTGTTGTGTATGTCCCTTCAGTAGACATGGGGGACTAGAATCACCCCAATGAGGGCAAGGGCCTGAGAAGTGGATGCTTATTCTACTTGTTTGAAGAGGGCCTTCTCTACCTTTTGATTAGGAGGTCTACGGAAGACACAGCGTCACTCATGTTAGTCTGTCCTCTTAACCCTGAGCCTTATTATGTCTTCAGCTGTCTCCTTTCCCATTACCAGGTGACCTAAAAGATCCCAACACAGAGCCCAGAAACTGCTGCACAAAATCCTGCTTCTGTTGTCTCCCTCTGTTAGCTCTGCTTCCAATTTTTATACAAATAAAGATGGAAATTTCAGCAACCCAGGCACTTACTGATCCAAATACATTCTTAAAAGCACAAAGGTACGTGGACATAATCACCCACTTCTAAAAAAAAAAAAAAAATTATACAATTCTCTAAAATGGAAGTTTAATTAAAGAAATAAAGATACATTGGGTCTATATGGCAGGGGAAATAAGGTCACGCTCATAAAACAGCTCATCACCTGTTGTCACCTCTTATGTTCATGTGTAGAGCACTACAACCTACTTTTCTGACTGCAAGCAGAAAAAAGCAAACTTCCTTATCCTCTTCTAATCACAGCTGCTTGAATATCCTCAGAAATTAAATAATTGATTTGGAAAATACCCGTCTTTCTCAGGTAATTTGGGAAGAAATTGTATTAATGAGTTATTTTGCTGGAATATTCTCAGTAAGAGTTAATTCTTCAAACACAGATTAGTCATTGAATGACTAATTTGATTAATAATATTTAACTAGGTATTCTTTTAATGAAAATTTAGCTTTTCCACACTTACTCATTTCTTAAATATGAAATTGTAAAACTTTATTATAACTTAGAAATAGATTTTCGCATCAGGTTCGCATGTAGAATATTCCCAAAAGTAGCTGAAAAAGTTCCTTAATGTAAGATATACATGGATTTAAAGTTATTGATTAGATTCAAGACACCAATTAAATGCCCAGAATTTACATTAAGGCTGTAGCTACTTGACAGTGTTACTTAAATGGCTAATGTCTAGAAAAGGGGAGAAGCAGAAGAAAGAGAAGTGTTTACTTTTTTTCGTTGCTATATTTACTTATAAGGTGAAAATGACCATTCTTTAATGCAAAGATGAAAGAGTTTAGTTGGGGAAAGGAAGCATGTATGATACATTTTAAACCAAGATTATTTCTGGCTTGAGACAAAATAGATAAGCAACAACTGTTTCTGTGTTACAATGCATACAGTGACCTGATAGGGCTGGGAAAGACAGTGGAACCCTTGTTCTATGAGCAGGATCCATTAAGCAGTTACTCCAGTGAAAAAAAACCCAGAAGCTGATGCTTATTTCTGATATGAATTATGTAGCCTTTTAAAAATCAATTGTGTTTTCTACATTCTTAAATAGGAAAAAATCCATCAGAACCAAACAGCTCAGATATCTTATGAAAACTTTAATGCAGGCCTAGCCCTTAATTCCAGGTCTGCATGAGAGGTTTATAGTGTGAGGTATTTAGAGGTAAAATAATAAGGGGGAAATTCCCCGTCTTTTTTATTCATCAGTCACATCAGTAGTACCAAAATGTGCTGCAAAGTTCAGCCTAAATTAACTATACAAGGAAATGAAATTTTTCTCATCCTTGTATTTCTGCTATAACTTTTATCAGTCCTTCTAGAATAAACATAATGTCTACTGGAAAACATGAAAAACTCATGAACAATTCATTCTTGTGATAATCTCTTCACAGAATCACAGAATCACAGAATGGCAAGGGTTGGAAGGGACCTCGGGAGATCATCTAGTCCAACCCTCCTGCTAAAGCAGGGTCACCCAGAGCAGGTTGCACAGGACATCGTCCAGGCGGGTTTTGAATACTTCCAAAGAAGGATACTCCACAACCCCCCTGGGCAGCCTGTTCCAGTGCTCTGTCACCCTCAAAGTAAAGAAGTTCTTCCACATATTCAGCTGAACCCTCTTATGTTTCAGTTTGTGCCCATTGCCCCTTGTCCTCTTCTTGGGCACCACTGAGAAGAGTCTGGCTCTGTCCTCATGACTTCCACCCTTAAGATATTTGTGTGTGTTGATGAGATCGCCTCTCAGTCTTCTCTTCTTCAGGCTAAACAAGCTCAGCTTTCTCAGTCTTTCCTCATAGAGGAGGTGCTCCAGTCCCCACATCATCCTTGTAGCCCTCCTCTAGACTCCTAGACTCTCTCTAGAAATTCCTCATCTTTCTTGAACTGGGGAGCCCAGAACTGGACAAAGTACTCTGGGTGGGGTCTCACCAGGGGAGAGTAGAGGGGGAGGAGAACCTCCCTCGACCTGCTGGCCACATTCCTCTTAATACACCCCAGGATACCATTGGCCTTCTTGGCAACAAGGGCACACTGCTGGCTCATGGTCAGCTTGTTGTCCACCATGACTCCCAGGTCCCTCTCGGCAGAGCTGCTTTCCAGCAGGTCGGCCCCCAGCCTGTACTGGTGCATGGGGTTCGACCTCCTCAGGTGCAGCACTTGGCACTTGCCCTTGTTGAACTTCATCAGGTTCCTCTCCGCCCAACTCTCCAGCCTGTCCAGGTCCCGCTGAATGGCAGCACAGCCTTCTGGTGTATCAGCCACTCCTCCCAGTTTTGTGTCATCAGTGAACTTGCTGAGGGTACACTCTGTCCCCTCGTCCAGGTCATTGATGAATAAGTTGAATGACCGGGCCGAGTACTGAGCCCTGGGGAACTCCACTAGCTCCTGGCCTCCAACTAGACTCTGCCCCACTGATCAGAACCCTCTGATCCCTGTCATTCAGCCAGTTCCCAATCCACCTCACTGTCCACTCATCCAACCCACACTTCTTGAGCTTCCCTATGAGGATGTCATGGGAGACAGTATCAAAAGCCTTGCTGAAGTCAAGGTAGACAACATCCACTGCTCTCCCTGCATCTACCCAGCCAGTCATGCCATCGTAGAAGGCTATCAGATTGGTTAGGCATGATTTCGCCTTGGTGAATACCTGCTGGGTACTCCTGATCACCTTCTTTTCCTCTACTTGCTTGGAGAGGACACCCAGAATAAGTTGTACCATCACCTTTCTGGGGATGGAGGTGAGACTAACTGGCCTGTAGTTCCCTGGGTCCTCCTTCTTGCCCTCTTTGAAGACTGGAGTGACATTGGCTATCTTCCAGTCCTCAGGCACCTCTCCTCTTCTCCAGGACCTTTCATAGATGATGGAGAGTGGCTCAGCAATGATGTCTTCCAGCTCCCTCAGCACTTGCAGGTGCATTCGATCGGGGCCCATGGATTTGTGGGTGTCCAGCTTACTTAAAAAATCCTTAACCTTATCCACCTCAGTTGAGGGAAGGTCATCCTTTCTCCAGGCTTGCTCGATTACCTCCAAGGACTGGGAAGCCTGAGGGCCAGCCTTGGCAGTTAAGACTGAAGAAAAGAAGGCATTCAGTAACTCCACCTTCTCCGTCACCAGGGCACCCACTTCATTCAGCGGTGGTCCCATGATATAACCCGATTGGCAACTAAGCACCATGCACTTGCTCGCTCACTCCCCCCTCCCTCAGCGGGATGGGGAAGAGAATCAGGGAGAAAAAAAAAAGGTTAGAGCTGTGGGCTGAGATAAAACAGTTTAGTAAGAGAAAATAATAATAATAGTAATAATGAGATTGGTAAGAGAATATACAGAATATACAAAATGAATTATGCACAATGCAATTGCTCACCACCCGCCGACCGATGCCCAGCCCGTCCCAAGCAGCGATCACTCCCCGAGCCACTGACCGACTGATTAACGCCCCCCCAAGCATGTTGTTATATGGTATGGAATAACTCTTTGGTCAGTTTGGGTCAGCTGTCCTGGCTGTGCTACCTCCCAGCTTGTTATGCACCTGGCCGAGCAGGAAAAGCTCAAAAAGTCCTTGAGTAGTCTGAGCACTACTTGGCAACAACTAAAAACATCAGTGTGTTATCAACATTCCTGTAGTACTAAATGTACTAAAACAGAGAACTATGCTAACTACTATGAAGAAAATGAACTCTATCCCAGCTGAAACCAGGAAAAGGTGGATCGTAGCCTTGCTAGTTGCTTCCCTGCATACTCTGGCAGCATGCCTGTATACCTCCCAAGTGGCCTGACACTCTTTCCACATTCCATAGGGCTTTCTTTTTTCTTTGAGTTGTACTAGAAGCTCCTTGGTCATCCATGCAGGCCTCCTGCCTCATTTACTTGATTTCTTACTCATGAGGATGCACCCATCCTGAGCAGGGAGGAAGAATTGCTTAAATAGCAGCCAGCTCTCTTGGACTCCCCTACCTTCAAGAGCCTTAGCCCATGGAATTCTTCCAAGTAGGACCCTGAAGAGGCAAAGGTTAGCTCTCCTGAAGTCCAGTGTTGTGGTTCTACTTATTCATCTCCTTCAACCATGCAGAATCCGGAACTCCACCATCTCATGGTCACTGCAGCCAAGGCTGCCCCCTACCTTCACATGCTCAACCAGTTCTTCTTTATTTGTCAGCATAAGGTCCAGTAGCACTCCACTTCTTGTTGGCTCCTCCACCACCTGGGTCAAAAAGTTATCATCGATGTTCTGCAGGAACCTCATGGACTGTGAGCATCTTGCTGTATGGTCCTTCCAGCTGATATCAGGGTAGTTGAAATCTCCCATGAGAACCAGGGCCTGTGATTGCAAGGCTACTTTTAGCTGTCTGTAGAAGGCCTCATCTACTTCCTCAACCTGGTTGGGTGGTCTGTAGTAAACACACACCACAGTGTCACCCATGCAGGCCTGTCCCTTAATTTTTACCCACAAGCTTTCAGTGCGTACCAGTCCCAGGTAGAGTTCTATACATTCCAGTTGCTCCTTCACAAAAAGAGAACTCCACTGCCTCACCTCGTAAGCAGGTCTTTCCTGAAAAGTACATAGCCATCAATGGCAGCATTCCAGGCATGTGTGTTATCCCACCATGTCTCTGTAATTGCAATGAGATCATGGCCCCGTGATCACATACAGAACTCTAGCTCTTCCTGCTTATTTCCCATGCTGCGTGCATTGGTGTAGAGGCATTTCAGTGAGGCAACTGAGCATGCAGGTTTCCCTGGAGGGATGAAAGAGGATCTGCCACAGCCATCTTCTTTTTTGTTGATTTTATGAAAGCACCTTCTCATTTTGTAACAGCATATGGTAACTTTTTTTTCTGCTTGGCTTTCTCTTTTCTGCTATGTTTTTGTATTACCACAGCTATACAAATGCACCCATCCATTTCCAAAAGACCATTATTTCACTACTAAATTTGGACTTTCTTTCCTATTACTGCATGTGCTCCAACTGGTGTTGTTATTGATTCAGTGGAAGTAACATTTACTTTAGCTTCCTTTCTTTTAAAGCAAAAACTGTTTTGTCTGACAAGACTGAAAGTCAACTATATTGTTGTTGCTGAAAAAAAATCTCACAAAAATGTGAAATTATGTCTGATTTTTTTTGCAATTTTATCATCCAAACATGCCTTACGTCACCAACAGCTATCTACAAATTCAACAAATCAAGATTTCTTGGGAGAAAGCTCTGTAAGCCCTAACTGCAATGCATTGTGGCCAAAGTCATAACTCACTGAAAGACAGTCTTTGAAGACCTATGAATTCTTATTTTTCATTATTACAGCAGGCCCAACTCAGGCACTTACTATTTCAGGTCCAGATAAAGCATACTAAAAAGCTACTGCTTCCCTAAGCAAAGCCTGAAATAAGGAGACAGAAATAGGAAGAGTGTGTTACTCTTAGTTCACATGAAAGAAATGGAAATGGAGAAAGACAGCTGACTACTCACTACTTACTTTAAATAGCAAAGGAAACCCCTAATACAGGTGGAGGTGGCAGCTGTGTGTCCTGAGGCAGCTCAATTCTCCAAATGCAGATGACTGGAGAGTTAAATCCAGTCTGCTCAGGCTTGGAGCTACTAGAGAAAGGTAGGAGATCTGCATGCACACCCTCATGCGACAGGCTAGTGAAGAGACAGTCAAACAGTATGGGGCCACAGACCCAACATCCCAGACCCTTAAACTGCACCTTTCCATTTTTTTCTGGAAAAGACTTCTCAGTAGTAATAGCCTGGCCTGTTTTTTTCACCATTGTTTTTTCACTGGACCTGGCTGAGTAAAAGGAAACAATGAAAAATCATGAAAGTAGCACTACCTTCTACACATTTCCTTCTTCCTAGAAATGTGTTGGAAATGTTCTAACATAGCAATACTTAAAACAAATTGACACATTTGCACATACTGTATTAATGGCCTTCAGAGGGTACATGACTTCTGAAATTAATAGTTCGAAAGCTTGTTTTAAAATAACTTTTTAGCTGAGCAATTTTTAAAGGTAACTGAATTAATTGTATTCTGGATAAAAATCTCCAGAAGAAAAATTAATTAAACTAGGAATAAGGTCAAAATATTAATTTTTATTTATACATTTTATTTATATCTAGATTTTATTTATAAGATCTCCAATATATTATATTTCACTGTTTTTTTCATACAGAGACACTGATCTAAGATATGCCAAGAGAAAACACTTACCATTCTAGTCTGGTGTACATAGCTGCTGAGTTCAGTGCTGTAAGTAGATTCCTCAGCAAAACTGTGTGGGGTTTTTTTTTCTTCTTTCTGTGAATCATACATTCCTTACAAAAATCAGTGCAGTCTCAAACTATTTGCAGCTTCAGTTCATGTTCTGTGAGTACAACTATTCCTCTGCAACACACCTCAGTGATAACAATAATGACCAAAACACAGACATTTCTGCTTGTTCAGGTACTTCCCAGTCTTGCTGCCATTCCGATGAAAGAGCAGGTGAGACAAAACCCTTTACGCTGACTGTTAAGGACAATTCTGCAAGATGAAGAAGATGGAGATTGAACACCTTCAGGCTTTTTAGAAAAGTAGATAGAGCACACTGATGCTCTAGTCCACTGTCACAGGAGAAGAGTCAGAGATTGCTCAGACATGTCTGAACTATTATTTAGTTTATTAAAGTTTTAATCAATAAATTTAGGTGTGTAAAATATTTAATAAGTACAGATGGATTGGCTGTCAATACTCAACTGTTTACTAACTTAAAATTTTTATGTCGCGGATGGAGTGAGAGGGAGGCAAAAATAATGTGGTTTATTGGTGTAAAACAGTGAGTTAAAGTTCAGTGATAAATGCGACAATAGTTTGAGATTCGATGGCAAGGTACACTTTGTTATTTACTGCACAGAAGACAGGGTCAGACAAGACTGTCAGGGACACCCTCCCGTTGAGTCATGAGGTTCAGAAAAGATCCCCTTGCTTTCTAAACTCCCTCAGAGAGGAGTCTAGGTGCAGCTGGATCCAATCCTAGTCCCAGACTTGGTCAACGGTTTATGTCTAAAGGATTATATATGCGCAATCAATCCTTTATGTCACTTAGCTAAGATTTCCAAGTTAGCATGCTGTTAGTCACTTACCGAGAATCTGTCGTGGTAAGGAATCTCTCAACCTCGAGGAGTAACCTTGAGAGGTGTCCCTGCTCAAGGGGAGATCCTGGCGTGCAGCTGCTGCCGTGCAGGAGAGCTCAAAGGGCTCTTGGGCTGCTCACTATTTATGGGGGTAAGATAATTGGCTCATAGTCATATTTGCATACTGGCCACTGTGCTTAGGTGGGCACATTCCACAATAGCCCTTGGCTATTGCATTGTTATCTGTCTCCACCCACATCCAGTGGGTGCATCCTTCATGACCAGACACAGACCAGGTGCATCTATCGTCACTGCCACAGGTGGTTATCACTTGAAAGAGGTCAAAAGAGGGGGAGTCAGAGACGAGGGGGGAGCACACCACCACAGGTACAAAGATTATTGTTTAAGCTTACTATACATATCTTAAATGTTACAGGCATACAAAAAACGTAGTCACAAGAATGGGTTTATTGTCCTCTTGTGAAGCACTGATCAGGAATAAGAGAGCTTCAGAGGGACCCCAAACTTTGTGCCTCTTTATTCCCCCTTTTCCCCCTCCTTCCAAGTTCTTCCCAATCACCAAACAATTTTTTTCAAACAGCTCCCTCCTGTTTATTCTTCCACTGTAGATCCTCATTTTGCTGATTTATACCCTTATTTAACTACCTGTGATAGGCTGGCCTGGTAATTTCTGTCTTGACCCGTAACTCCTGTTGATTTCTCCTTATGTTACACTGTTTCTTATTTCCATCATCTCCTGTGTTGCTATGTTGCTAGTTCAGCCACTAATCAAGGTTGTTCAAGTTGTATATCCTGTACCCCCTCTTTGCTATCTGTAACACCCTGTAATTTTTCATGCTGTTATCTTCTTAGTGCAGCCACAATTCAGGGTCAGTATTCCACATGCATGCCAAAACATAGTTAAAAAATCCCAAATGACAAAAAAAACCAAAAACCAAACCCTCTGACAATTGCTGTCAGTGCTTTATGCACTGTGGCACTAAATTGTTCTAGGAGCAAGACATCCTCTTCTCTACCAGTTTCAGTCTCCCATGTTTGAAACTTTTCTTCTCCATCAGAAATGTGTTTCAATTTACATGAATGATCCACTTTATGGATTATAAAACAATAATTTCACTTTCACTATATCACATCCAGAATTTTCTTCTCAGTGGCCATTATTGCTGTCAGTAGAACTGAAGTTGCAGCAAGTCAGACCAGGATTTCTGTATAATATTTTTCATAAAAGACAAAATCATGCTTAAAGGTCTTTGAAAGATGTCAACAAGTGACACCAAGATGTCACAATATTTTTCCAGGAGCTGCTAACACATAGGCACTAAGTAAGCAGCAATAAAACAACAGTATGAATGCAGTCTTGTGATTAAAAAGTCTTTGGCTTCCGTAAGTTTATTACCAGGAAATCTAATAACCTTATAGTCAGTTTGTACTAGAATTAAATATTGTACTCCTGAATACATCTATTTCAGATCACCATCTCTGACATCATTTATGTTGACTGCTAAATGATTTCTATATTGTTCTTTTAAACAAATGAATCACCACCAGCATCAATATCTACATCTGCTAAACAACAGATGGCATTTGTTTTCTTGGAACAGATTCCCCATGTATTCCTTGAAGGAAGGTACTGTTGTGTGTGTGGAGGAAAAATGGGCTATGTTGAGATGGTCTGTCCTTGGCATATGCCTTGGACGAAATATTCTGTCTTTTTGTGTGATGGTATATTTTTTTTCTGAGGAAGTCCCTCTCTCTTGGAAGGAAACTGCTGAATTCATTGCCATAATTTTATTTTTCCACTTCTGCTCCTCTTCCCATCCCTAGATGTTATGAAACAGATAATTATGCAGGGCTTAGCACAGAGAGAATTCTGGCCTGCAAAATAAAATTATAATACTTTTCATGAGAGGTAGAATTACCAGCCTGCACCACATATGTTGTCATTGAGTAATGAAAATGTCCTAGGCCTCAGATTTTCTTGTGTGTACGTGCAGCCTATCAGGCAGGAAACTCTGTCCGCAAAATAAAATTATTACAGTACTCTCTCTCAGAGAGAGAATTAGTATTCAAGAGAGACAGCGATTAATGAATGTTGCTCAGGGTTCTGCAGTAAGGTCTGCACAACTTGGGGCCCAAAATACAGATGGAGAACAACAGTGGGTTTAATTAAATAATGCAGGAAACACTAATTTGCTGCTGCTAACCACTTTAGCAGCCTTTCCCACAAAGGCAAGAAGAGTGAAAAACAATACCAGTACATAGTGGAAATATTGAATCCCTTTTACCACTGTCTTTTCTCATTCTGAACTATGATGGGACAGAGCATTAAGCAGATATGATCTTACATTTAAAAATGTAAATGTAAAAATGTGGAGTCAGCTTCTTATTACTAACTGGTGAAGATATATTAAATTCATAGTATTTTGTGTTTAAAAACAACATAAGAACCTGGATCACAATTTTAAATTTTAAAATTTTCACTATCCTCATAGCTATAAACCGTATTTGGCTTTATTTCAGCCACTTAATTAATTACAGACTATATAAATAACTGTATACACTCAATCTGAACCCAAAATTTTTCATGTGGTTTACTCATGATATTACCAAACTCTAAGATCATAAATCACAAAACTCAGCAAAGTCAGCTAAAAAATGTGCATATCACATGAAAAGATTCTTTCAGATTCTTCCAGTTTCAATTTTTTTTAAATCTACCAATTCTTTGTAACAACCCATTATGCTCTAAAAGTCTGTTGTTGAGGTTCACTGGGGACTTGTAGAAGCTTTCAGAGGAGCGCAGTTAAACCTCAGACTCTTTTTCAATACTGACCCTAGATTGGTATAATCAGTTTGTATGCGCCAACCTATATTCCTAAAGTCGGTGATTTGCTATTGGACCTATATCTTCCCCTTCCCCCCTTACCCCCCAATTCTCTGATATCTTCACATGACACAAGTAGCTCATTCCACTTCCTACTGTATATATTTCAGAAATTTCTACTGAAGATCCCCACCATATCTGTCTTAATGAATCTTTTTCTGTAGAAAAAAAATGCTTTTGTTTCTTAACCTCAGGAGTCTGCCACAAGCTTTTCCTTATTGCTTTCATCTTTCTAATATCAATGTTCTGTTTTTCACAGCTTCTGATTTATTTTAAGTTTTCACCTTTTCTCTGTTCTTGGGGTTAACAAACAGAATATGTATTTCTAATTGATGTCTCCTCCCTTTGGATGGTTGATTATCCTAAGATTTCCTTCCTTGCCTGTGTGGTCGTACCATCTTGACCCTGCAATAAGCTTTTCTTATATTCAGATCTTTCAATCTTATTTTTCTTTCAACCAATTTAAAACCAAATTTACCCCAGCATCTGTGACTGAACCTCTGAGACACTGATTGCACATATTACTGCATCAGACCTCTCTCTGCTTGCCTACAGTAAATGTGGTCATGATTCTTGAGGCAATATGTAATCATAGTTGTGTTCAAAGAAGGACTGTCTCATGTGGCCATAATATAGAATAGAATAAAATTAGAATTAGAGTTAGAATTGGACTAGACTAGACTAGAATAGACTAGAATATTTCAGCTGGAAGTAACCTACAACAATCATCTAGTTCAACTGCCTGACCATTTCAGGGCTGACCAAAAGTTAAAGCATGTTATTACGGGCATTGTCCAAATGCCTCTTCAACACTGACAGGCATGGGGCATTGACCAGCTCTCTAGGAAGCCTGTCCCAGGGTTTGACCACCCTCTTGGGAAAGAAATGCTTCCTAATGTCAAGTCTGAATTTCCCTTGGTGCAGCTTTGAACCGTTCCCACGTGTTCAGTCACAGGCTACCAGGGAGAAGAGCTCAGCTCCTCCCTCTCCACCTCCCCTCCTCAGGAAGCTGTAGAGAGCAATGAGCTCACCCCTCTGCCCCCTTTTCTCCAAACTAGACAAACCCAGAGTCCTCAGCTGCTCCTCACAGACATGCCTTCCGGCCCTTCCACTACATTTGTTTCCCTCCTCTGGACACGCTCAAGTACCTTAAAATCCTTCTTAAATTGTGGGGCCCAGAACTGCACGCAGCACTCAAAGTGAGGCCACACCAACACTGAATAGCGTGGGATGATCACCTCTTTTGGCCAGCTGGTTATGCTGTGCTTGGTGCTCCCCAGGATGCGGTTTGTCCTCCTGGCTGCCAAGGCACATTGCTGACTCAATACTGAGCCTGCTGCTGACCAGCACCCTCAGATCCCTTTCTGCAGGGCTGGTGTCCAGCCACTCATTTCCCAATTTATACTTGTGTCTGGCATTACTCCATTCCAGGTGTAGAATCTGACATTTGTTCTTGTTAAATTTTATGCCATTGATGATTGGCCAATGACCAAATCTATGTAGATCCCTCTGCAAGGCCTTTTGAGATCAACAGAATCTTCCAGTTTGGTATCATCAAATTATGAATTCAACTCTTCCATCTAGATCATTGATAAAAATATTGAACAGAACTGGCCCTGGGATGGAGCCCTGAGGAATACTGCTGGTGGTGTGTCACCAACTAGATGTAGTTCCATTCACCACAACCCTTCGTGCCTTGTCATCCAGCCAGTTGTTCACCCGGTGCACCATGTACCTGCTCATCTCCCAGTTGGAGAAGTTGTCCAGAAGAATGTTGTGAGGGACAGTATCAAAAGCATTATTAACGTCCTGAAAAACTACATCCACTGCCTTCCTTTCATCCATGGAGGAGGGAGACCTAATTGTAGAATGGTATCAAATTAGTTAAACGGGACTTTCCCTTTGTGAACTTTGTGCCTGATGATTATATTGTTCTTTAAATGCCTTTCAATAGCACCCAGTATGACCTCCTCCATAATTTGTCCAGGAACTGAGGTTAGACTAACAGGTTTGTAGTTTCCTGGGTCTTCCCTCATGCCCCTTTTTGTAGATTGCAATAATATTGGCTAGCTTCCAGTCAGAGGAGACCTCCCCAGACTCCCAACACCTTTGGTAGATGACTAAGTAGGGTCCTGCGATAACATCCACTAGCTCCTTCCATACTCTGAGATGAATCCCATCAGGCCCCATGGACTTACGAACATTCAGCCAATACAATTAGTCCCTTACAATTTCAGTGTCCACAAATAGAAAGTCACTGTTCCTGCAGTCATTGTCTTCCAACTAAAATGACCAGACAGCCGAAGTTCTATCAGTATTATTAAACACTGAGGCAAAAAAACCCCGTGGAATGTTTCCATTTTTTTCTTCACCCCTGTTTGCCAGGTGGCCATCTGTAAGGGACTAGAAACTTGTCTCAACATTGGTAGCAGGCAAGCTTAACTACCGAAGCCTAATCGCCACGGCAATTGAGTGGGGCAGTTTAATCACCAAGGCAGCCCATTGAGTCCCACCCCACAGGAATGTGTGTCCTGTTGTCTTGGAGTACACGTTCTCTGCACCTGCGCCCGGGCCCAGAGTCGACTGACAATGGGGAGGGGGCTTGGACCCTCTAGAACTTTCGAGCGTCCTCTAGTGATGGTACTGGGCACGCGCCCCACTGCCGAGTGGGAGGCGTGGGTACGCAAAACAGTCATTGACTATGCAAAAGGACAACCCTATAAAAGGGGAACCGGCAGAGACCACGAGGAGCATCCAGGAACATCTACCCTTCACCAGATTTGAAGATACATCAGGCGCATCGGACCGCTTGGGCCACACCAGCCGTATGGACCGCGTGGATCGCTCAGGCTGCACCGACAGCACATAGACCCATGGTGGTAACTATTGCAACACTCCCGTATCATTTGTTTCTCCCCCTCTCTTTCCCTTTCTCAAATTTCCTCTCTTTCTCTGCTTTTCTCTCGCGCATTTGTTGTTGGCCAAATAAAGTGACTTGGCACTTGACTCTGTTTTGAGTCTTAATTCTGTTCCCAAGAATGTGAAAGGAACCTAGTCACGACAAAACATTGGAGTTAATCAGAAGTTAAGCCCAGCCACCCCCAACCTCCCAGAATTATCTGAGGTCGGTTGGAAAGCAAGGGGGTTTAACCTCCGCCAAATTGTTCAACTTAACAGTGGATCGTGACACCGTCTTCAACAAGTATCAGTCTGAGGTTTTCCTTGGACCTCTTCTTGTTATTAACATACTTTAAAAAGCCTTTCTTGTTGTCTGACACAACACTGGCCAATTTCAACTCTAACTGAGCTTCAGCCTTTCATGTCTTCTCCCTGCATATGTGAATTGTGGCTCTGTAATCTTGCTGCAAAGCCTGACCTTGCTTGCAGAGATAGCCCCATTTCTTTTTCCTCTTCAGCTCCATGAGGGGTTCCCTGTTCAGCCAAGCTGGTCTTCTGCCCTGCTTGCTTGACTTACCACACAGTGGAATTGCCTGCTCCTGTGGTTTAAAAAGGCCATTCTTAAAAACTGACCAGCACTCGTGGACTCCTAAGCTCTCAAAGGCAGATTCCCAGGGGACGCTGCTAGGTAGCTCCCTATATGGCTTAAAGTTTGCTCTCTTGAAATCCAGGGTAGCAACTCTGTGGACCTTCTTTCTCATTACACTGAAAATTTTAAACTCGACTATTTCATGATCACTGTGGCCAAGACAGCCACCTACCATCACATCTCCCATCAGTTCTTCTCTATTCACATAAAACTACTTTCAGAGGGCATCTTTCTGAGTTGCCTCACTGAGTACTTGTGACAAGTTATCTTCAGCAAAGTTCAGGAGTTTCCCAGACATGCTTGTCACAGCAGTATGGTATTTCCAGTGTATGTCTGGGAAGTTGAAACTTCCCATAAGGACAAGAGCTACCAATTCAGAGATTTATCCTAATTGCCTGTGGAACAGCTCATCAGTGCTAGCATCCAAGCTGAGTGATTGGTAGTAGTCACCCATTATGACACCTGCTTTGTTTTCCATCCCCCTAACCCTCACCCAGAGGCTCTCAACCACATCGTCGCTAACTGTAATGGCTCTGTAATCAAAACTCTCTCTTAAATACAGTGCAATTCCTCCACCTTGCCTGCCCTGCCTGTCCCTCCTGAACAGCCTGTAGCCCTCCATCCCCGCACTCCAATCATGGAGTCATGCCACCAAGTCTTCCTAATAGCAATTACATCATAGCTGTGGGAACTGACCAATGCTTCCAGTTCATCCTGTTTGTTTCTCATACTATGTGTATTGGTATACATGTTCCTAAGCCATCGGTGCTCCCTTGAGCAGTGTAAATACTCCCATTAGCACTGCCACCCTCAGGTGGTGCTGTGCCAACCCTTGGTTTACCTTCAGCCCTCCTGATGGTGATACCCTCGGTGACAATGGTATCCTCTTCCCCCAGCGACTCTAGTTTAAAGCCCTCTCAATCAGTCCTGGCAGCTTAAGAACACAGAAGCATTTTGCTCATTGGGAGAGGTGGATCCCATCAGGCCCCAGGGCAACCTGAACTGGGCCATGTAATTCTTCATATTTTTTTGTTAGAAAGTTATTAAACTTAAGTTTAGAAAACTAAAAAATGTGTTTCCACTGTCTGCACAAGACATCCAAAAATGTTTCTTAAACTAACACAGCCTGAGACAACATTATTTTTTTTTTGCTGTATGCATTCTTAATATATATTACTGCTGTAGAGAAAAGTAATCAATCTTCTCCTGACTCAATATTTTCCATTCTTTTCAAGTTTTCCTTAAAGTCTGCCTTTGGTCTGCTGGTTACCAACAGTATCAGGAGAGGATAATGGCTGGATAAGACAAATTATCAGTTGGTGCAAATCCACGTTACCATATTAAGAACAAAAGCTTTTACTGCTAAGATTTGCCAAAAATGGAATGCATGTCTCAGGATTTAACTTTGGGATGTTTCCCTTAACATTCTTTAAAGAACTTCTGTTTTCCACAAAACATCTCCTGAAAAACAATTTGTCTTTGAAATAATTACTGGTTTGGGGGTTTTTTTTGTGTTTTTTGTTTTTTTTTCTCCTCTAGGAAACACACTGTGGAACACTGTGGAACACCCATGTCTGTTCAGAGAACAGAGCTCAATTATGGGTGTCAATATTTTCCCCCAGAGACATGTGGAATAGTAAGAGCAAAGGTGTTCACATGTAGCAGAATCTTTTCTGTACAGAACCATTGAGATGTGAAAAATTTGTTACAGAAAAGGGGTCATTTACAGAAAAATTAAATCATACTCTAATATTTGAAACATCCAAGTGCTGTTTGAAACTTTGTAAGCCACAAAAGCAATAGAGAAAATAAATAATCCTAATCTTGTAAAATTGCTCTGAAACCTAGATGTTCAAACCCATAAAAATTATCTTAAATGAAACCTCTTTTTCCACTTTGTTACAAAAATGTCATGTGACACTAGTTGTCTCCCTCTCCCATTTCAGATGCGCAGTCATTGTGTGTTATTTTTATTCTGTTTTCTGCTCATAGGAGTAAAATTTATTGTGACCAAAAGGAGAGAAAAACTCAGCCTATTTAACACTCTGTACTATGTGACATCCAAAACAATCAAGATTTTATGCTCTGGTGAGACTCTGATGAATGCAAAAGAGGAACGGGACCTCAAGAATAGGCCCATTCCATAGGGTAGTTCTGCTGTGTTAAATATCCTATCACACTGATAAAATATGAGAGAGGGTTGCTCTTTCTTACTCAGCTGGTGAGGTCTTTGAATATAATGTGTTCAGTAAACCATCCTGTTGATATACGTATACACCGAGGTCATATCCTAGCTCTGATTTTCTCAAATATACTATATTAAGCATGGCTTACTTAAACTCTCTTTTTCTTAAGAAGACCTGATGACTATTAGCAAATTTTAATTCTCACTGCAGTTGCTGGCATTAACAAAAACTGGCCAGAAACTTGACTGATAAAAATATATACAAATATCTGAGTATTTTGTAACATTATGGAACAGTTCTCTCATTTTTTTTCAGGGATGTTTACTATGAAGACACTTTATTATTTTAATGCTGCCTATTAGCAATGAAGAAAAATATGGGAAGTTAAAAAGTTTGTGGAAAACACTGAGGATGCCAGATATGCTCTGCCAGTAAAACAACTGCAGTGCAGCTTGCTTTTGGCTGTGTGAGAGGCCCAGATGGAGTTATTCCCTCCCTCCTTGGGTCATTACCACCACCTAGACATAAATGAACAAATTCCTAAAGGACTTGCACAGGGAAGATATATAGAATATGCTAAAGGACAGAGTAATTATTTCATTGGACTTGACCTGAGAGGACACTCTGGTACACAGCACAGAATTTCACCTGTGAGAAAGATAAATGCAAGTACGGATGAAGTAATGAGTTGTGGTTAACAAACAATTTTCAAAGTAAAACTTTGGTCAGGAAAGTGGGAGACAGCGAGAGAAACTGCATGTTCTGTCAGGAAGAAAACAACCCCAAATTCTCTGACAGAAAACACCTGGCCAACACAGTGAACATCACATCCGTAGTTGCTTGCATGGAAGGTTGCCAACCAGACAGGCATTAAAAAGGAATCAGAGAAGCTGAATGAACACAGATCTAAATTGAGCAGCAGGAAACAGCTCAGTCCCACTTTCTGTGAGAATCACTCTCCCCTTGCTCCCCTGGAAGGTATTTGGTAGTAGCCACATGCACCCATACCCTGCTGCACCAGCGACACCAGCTGAGACCTCTGTTTCTCATTTTCCAAGCCTTTTTCTTTGCTTTTCTCCTGTACCAATAAAGACTGTTACCAATGACTTAAAAAAAAAAAAAAAAAAAATTACACATGGTGTTACTATTTCTCTGCTTTTATCTGCTTTTGAGAGTAAGGTCAGGACCTCTGGAATAAGAGGTGTTTCCTCCCAAACGAATACAGGCTTATACTACAGGGTGTTTCTCTGCTAGCTGCATGAATAATATGTTACAATAAACCAGAGCAATAGACTGTCACGTTTTTCATTATTTATTCATTACATTTTTACACTAAAAATCTTCCACGGGTTGTCAGCAAAGATCCAGCATTCTACATCATCCATCTCCCAGTGGGTCTGGTTAATCTACTTTGGGAGCAGGCTTTTAAAGTCAAAACAAACCAGTGTATTATATTTCTAGAGGAACCACTAGTCCTCTTCTAAATAGCACTTCTGATAGAGGAACCAAAACTACCCTTCTTTTATCTTAGCTTTTATTGTAAAAGACAGAACAAATAAAGATTTTAAAAATGAACATATAAAGAAGGTCTGGTGAAAAAAATCAAGGTCAAGATTTTACAAGGTTTAATTATAATAACTTCTAATAATATTTTTCTGTGCCAGGAGTAGAAAACTTCTCTGTGAAATCTCCATCCCTTGAGGGTTTAGTTTTTATGTAGACTGAACGCACCCATACTGAAAGTACACATACAAACACAGATATATCTTCAAAAATGTTATATTTGTTAATGATTTGCATATCCTAGATACTCCTTAGGCAAAAAAATTAACAAGACAAAAACATGGAGAACACAGTAACTCGGGGAGAATCAATGGAACAGAAAACTTATTTCTACTTTTGTGATTGACTATTTATTTTAAGTTAGTAAATTATGTGTTCTTTCTGCAATTCTCTGTTCTCTTTTGGCCTTGTCAACATTTTCAGTGCCTGAAAATGATGTAGCCAAGCACAGCTTCTGCCCATAGGAAACCTTGACTCCTTCAACTTTGATATTAAGTCACAGAATCACAGAATCATATCTTAAGGCCACAGCTCTCTTGCTTCATTCTTTGACTTTCTGAAAGTAACCCGAATCTACTCTGAAAAAGGATTAGGAATTTTAGGGAAACAGTGGATTTCTAAACATTAAACTAGGGTAAACAAAGGTATTTTTTCTAGGATAAAATACTTGTCTCCTGGTAAAAGATGTGACTTTATCCCATTCCTCCATTTAGAAAGAAAACTGAAAGGGAAACTGCATGGGCTGCCATAGCAAAAAGGATCAGTGTTAGCTTAAATCTTTACTTTATCAAGAAATATTGACAGCAACAACAATAATAAAATAGTAACAAAACCAGATACTACTATAATAATGATTGCTTTCAGTTCTGTCTTATGAACAGTGATTACAAATTTCTGTGACAGAAAGGGCTGGTGGGGGATGTGAAGGCTGGGGCAGCCTTGGCTGCAGTGACCATGAGATGGTGGAGTTCAGGATCCCGAGAGGATGGAGCAGGGCAAAAAAGCAAGATGAAAACCCTAGACCTCAGGAAGCAGACTTTTGCCTCTTCAGGGAGTCTGCTTGACAGAGTCCCATGAAATAAGGCCCTGGTGGGAAGAGGGGTCCAGGAAAGCTGTTTGATATTCAAGAATCACTTCCACTAAGCTCAAGAAGAACACATCCCAAAAGCGGGTAATCAAGGCAAGGTGCCAGAAAGTCTGCATGGATGAACAACAAGCACCTGGCAAAACTCAAACACAGAAAGGAAATTTATATAAGGTAGAAGCAGGGACAGGTAACCTGGAAAGAGTACAGAGACACTATCTCAGCATGCAAAGCCATGGTTAGGAAAGCCAAGACTTACCTTGAGTTTAATGTAGTGAAGGTTGTCGAAGTTAAGAAGAAAGGCTTCTGTAAAATAAGCAAAAAGAAAACTAAGGAAAATGTGGGCCCACTGCTGAATGGGGCAGGGGCCCTGGTGACACAAGACATGGGAAAGGCTGAAGTACTGAATTACTTCTTTGCCTCAGTCTTTATTAGTAAGACCACCCTTCAGAAATTCCAGGCCACGGAGACCAGATGGGAAAGTCTGGAGCAAGGAAAGCTTATCCTTGGTGGAAGAGGATCAAATTAAGCAATACTGAAGCAAATGGAATACACATAATTTCTCATAGGATGCACCCATGAATGCTCAGGCCGTTGGCTGAAGTCATTGCAAGGCCACTCTCAATAAATTTTGAAAGATCACAGACTGGGAGGGGTGCTTGAGAATTGGAGGTGAGCAAATGTCACACTTGTCTTCAAGAAGGGCAGGAGGGAGAAGCTAGGGAACTACAGGCCAGTCAGCTCCACCTCAGTCCCTGAGAAGGTGAAGAATCAATTAATCCCTGAAACCATTTCCAGGCATATGAAGGACAAGAAGGTGATCGCAAGTAGTCAGCATGGCTTCACCAAGGGGAAGTCATGCTCAACCAACCTGAATCATTATGATTACATGACTGACTTGGTAGCTGAGGGGAGAGCGGTGGGTGCTGCATACCTTGACTTTAGTAAGACTTTCAACACTGTCTCGCATAACATCCTAAAAAACCTTTTTACTGTTCTGTTGACTGAGCACAGCAATAGGTTCCCAGAGATATTGTGGAGTCTCTGTCCTTGAAGATATTAAAAACTTGCTAGACATGGTCCTGGGAAACTTGTTCTGGTGATCCTACTTGAGCAAGGGGCTTGAGCAAGGTCATGTCCAGATGCCCCTTCCAACCTCAGCCATTCTGTGATTCTGTGACACTTGCAGAAACACCCAACAATGAAGGAGTCTCCCTAAATCTGAAAATGTGAAAAGCAATTTGTAGCATCCAGACCCAAATGAAAGTAATCTTACATGTTCATGGAAATAAATTAGAAAAAAAAGACAAATCTTTGAATTATTTTAAGGCTCCCTATAAGTGTCAGACAGCAAATGTACAAGCATCAGTGTTCAAAAGCACCAAGAAAATCTTGTTATTAAAGAACTAAAATTGACAGAAGCAATAGTAGTGAGAAAACAAAAGCAGCACAAGGTTTAAAGTGCCATTTCAGTGATATTGAAGCTGATGGATGAGCTGACAGAATCAAGGAACACCAAACAAAGCGGAGGACATGAATCTCTCAAACTCATTTGAGATTGGATGTAAGGTTTCACTGAGAGTCTCATTTACACAGGCTTACCTTTTGGATGAAGGCTAGTTTTGTAAGTGAGTTCATACATCAGCATTGCATTTTGAAGGGCAACTACTCTTCTTTGCCACCAAGCTTTAGGAATTACTTTTTTAAAAAAATAATTCTTATTGCAGAGCTGAGGCGTAGGAATCAACAGCATTTAATATTGTTAAAATATTGAATTTTAAATGCCTAACACTTGAAAATACTCGTCAGTAAAAATAAGTGCCTCAAAATTGACAAGGTAAACTTTCATGACCATTTACATTTATTTTAAACATCCATTTTTAATAATAACAAATATAAACTGGTAACATTCATCAGATGCAAAAGTTGATTTTTAAAGTCAGCTGTGTGAGAGCAAAATTTTACTTGTTAGATTATCTTAAAAATGTGAGTTTTTCCAGAGTTTTCAATGTGTCTTCTAATGTTATCCACCACGGCTTCTCCCAGACCATTGGAAAATCGTGTCTTGATGTTGAACTCCACCCTGGGTTTTACAAATTAGCCCTCTTTCCCCACCCTCAGTGTGAACACACCACCCCCACCACCCCACCCCCCGCCTCCCTGGGCAATGCTCAAAATAGTGAATACAACATAAGATATTTGACTGTTCCACAAGGGGTATTGTATTGCATTGTTGCCTCAAATCCATCTCTAATTTACAGAGGCTTCAGGATAGCATACTGCCTACAGCACATTAAGAAATTGCGAGTGTCTGTATAGACTATGTCATGGCTCAGTATTCTCTCCTGAAATACTATTTTTTCAACAAGCTCCAATTCTCTCCCCAACACGACAAAATACCCCAGAGTGATCACACTTAGCAGGAAACTAGTTTTGTTAAGATTTGCTTGCCATACCCATATCATGTCGCAGCTGCAGTCTCTGTAGCAACCATCAGTGCTGAAAGTCTGAGAGATGTGAAACAGAAGTATATTTAATTGCCTTCTGAGCCATCATTTAAAGTATCAGGGAAAGAATTGCATTTTGTGCATTACACAGAAGAAAATTAAAGCAGTCAGTAGTACATCTGATCAAGTTGAGAAAAAAGAGGTCTCTAATAATTAATTCATCTGGTTTTGTCCTAATTCTGCTGCAGGACACCTAGCACAAAGGCAAGTTAAAACAGCATATCCCACAAGTATTTGAGAACTGTCCGTGGTGTCCTGCAGTCAACAGAAGTGGCAGATACGTTAGTAGAAAGGGAATGGCTATGCAGATAACAGTGTTAACATAGAGCGGATTATGATAATCTCCTTGCGTGCTGGATAGTTACTACCAATTTTCTGGTTTCTAAGTTGGCTGTGACTGAACCTGAAAGTTATTGTACTTGCACAGATCCCAAGCACTTAATCTGATTATCCGTTTGTGCAACTTAAAAGAAATACTTGTTTCTCAACCATTTTTATCTTTCCAGATCAGTGTGGTTGTGGGTTTTTTCCTTTTTTCTTGTTTTTGTTTGTTTGTTTGTTTGTTTTGGGGGCTTGGGTTTTTTTGTTAAGAATTGAGGACAGATCTTGTTGTTCTTTACTATGACTTCCAGCCCAAGAATTTATACATTTTACTAAACCTCAGACAAAAAAAGTCCTTGCTGTGAAAAGAAGGAGCTTCACTCAGAATACTGATCATGAAATACAAAGTGTGTAAACATGGAGTTCTCTGAAAGTACTTTGGGGCCTCTATCTATTTATGTTCATTCATGACTACATGATTGTGATGGATGGTGTTAAAAAATTGCCATTGTCAAGGTTCTTGGCTAAATAGTTAAACTATTGGAAATTATAACGAACCTCTGAAGATTATTGCTCACTGTAGTTTTCGTGTGAAGAGCTTGATGAGATTACTATCTTTTTGGTCTTCAATACTGTGTATGCATTAATAAGGACCATTCTGGAACAACAGATACTGGCCTAAATTTGAATTGAAACACTGAATTTTAAAACAGCCATGTAACCTACAGGACGTCTGAGGACTTGTCAGAATACCTGCACAGAACTGGTCAGTTCTGTGTGCAGGTAGGTGTCATCCAGGTCTGATCTGAAGGTGCAATATGACAAACCATCTCAAGAGATTTGACCATGTTCTGGAAACTACAGGACTGTCAGGTCCTTCATATTTCAGATCTTTCTTATTGCATGCTGTCTGTGAATGTCAGCAGAATAGGTATTCCTGACAGTTTAAAAGGCTGTGGAGATACCAACTATTTCACATTAAAGGATGGTACTTCATACAGCTGTGCTGGAAGGCAAAATCCCTCCTGAGCTCCAGGACTCATCCATAAGCCAAAAAGACAACAGTGCTGGCAGTACCATCACACCTTTTGTAGGACAAAGTCATCCAGTCCTAATTTAATATTATGATCCTGCCCTAGACAGCCTTTCTGCCTCACTTTCTCTCTGACATGAGGTTATAGCCAGTCAATTGGTCAGTAATTACTGCAAGCAATTGAAAAGCCAAGCTTGGACATCAGAAACTGATCTTCCCTGAATGAGGATGATTTCCAGCTTGATCAGCCGTACCTGAGCTGTGCACTGGCTTATAATGGTTTAATCACCATAGAACATGATTAGACAATATAACTCATGCTGTAGAGGAGTGTTCAATCTGAGTCTATCTGTTGATCCTAAACCTTCCTACAAAACTACAGAAACACCTAACATTTTGGGACATAATGTATTCCGAAATATATGCATAATCTTAGGTCCTGTCCTTCGATGTTTTGCCAAAGCTCTTGGCATTACTCTCTCTTGAGGTTCAGACTGAATTTTTACTTTATTACCATTGGAAAAATAACAAAACCACAATGAATGGGTCTGAAATACTGAAGACCTGTCTCTGATATGTATGCCTCTGATACACATATTTGTACATATTCAGTTTAATCTTTTCATGTATAGGCATACAAATGTATAAATGTTTGTATATGTGTGTGTACAGACAGACAATTTTATACATCTAAAATGAATCAAGCATGTACAGGGAAGGGAAGGGAAGGGAAGGGAAGGGAAGGGAAGGGAAGGGAAG
>JADKXX010006626.1:0-23506 GCA_017310255.1 Butorides virescens | reverse complement strand
AGGGAAGGGAAGGGAAGGGAAGGGAAGGGAAGGGAAGGGAAGGGAAGGGAAGGAATATTTCAGCTGGAAGGGAGCTACAACAATCAGCTAGTCCAACTGCCTGACCACTTCAGAGCTGACCAAAAGTTAAAGTATGTTATTAAGGGCATTGTCCAAATGCCTCTTCAACACTGACAGGCATGGGGCATCAACCAGCTCTCTAGGAAGCCTGTCCCAGTGTTTGACCACCTTATCAGTAAAGAAATGCTTCCTAATGTTAAGTCTGAACCTCCCCTCATGCAGCTTTGAACCATTCCCACGTGTTCAGTCACAGGCTACCAGGGAGAAGAGCTCAGCACCTCCTTCTCCACTTCGCCTCCTCAGGAATCTGTAGAGAGAATGAGCTCACCCCTCTGCCTAATTTTTGTGAAACTAGATAAAAGAAAGGACTAGACTAGAAACAAATGCAAGATCTTCCTGGGCTTGAATATTACTGAAAAGACAACTTCAGGATTTCTGAATAAGAGAGTTGCATCATTCTTGTTCACTCTTACAGCATTCAGAGAATGTGACCCATTAGGAAGGCTTGGGAAGGGGAGGAGAGTAAATGTATCAAGAATGTACTTGTCTTACATCAATGACTTCTCATCTGAATAGAGCTGTTTGAGTTGAAAAGGTCAGTGCTATTAAGCTCCTGCTTGCCTTCCTGGGGAAGACAAAAACTTAGTAGTAGCTTATCAGCTACAGGCATAGCCTTTCACCTTAAAATCAAATTGAGCTGTGGTCTGCAGCACTAGCAGATAAAAAAAAAAACCAACTATGAACTGAAGAATGTGTTTCTTAAATAATATCAGACTGGCTTTGCCTGCTTGTTGCTCCTAAACTGTGTGTGAAAACTGGTGAATGAGCTTTTAGCAAAGAAACTGTATGTACATTATGGCTTGTACCTATCATTATCACAAATAGAGTTGGTAACACAGTGTGCATGAAAGACTGATCACGTTTACTGTATTTACCACACAGGCCTTTAGAAATTTCTCTGTGACAGAGAAAGGTGTATTATTCTATAATATGCTCCTAAGTCATGTAATAACTTTTCTGTCCACAACAGGTATTTAACTATCCTTTAGGTGACTGGAGGCAAAAAGAAGTCATGGACATCCTTTAAGAATTTACCTGCCTACATAAGAAAAGTAAATTTTACATTTCAGTGTCCAAGAAGCAGTTTTAAAACTTCTGCCCTGATCAGTGCATATTGAAATAAGTCCTTAAGCATTTTTAGAAAAACTTAAAGACAGCACTCAAGCACTCAGTCCACTTTTACAGACGAGTTTTGTGCATTCAGGTCAATTCTTGTCCCTCTCTCGGTCCTTTGGCTTAACAGAACCAACATGGAAAGATGCATAAAACTCCTGAATTATATTCCTGGTATATAATGTTGTTCTTGCTGTCTGCTATGAAGAAGGTGATTGAGGATTAAATAGTCCACTTTACTCTCCTTCCCCTGGTATCAAAGTGTTTTGGAACAAAACCAGTCCCAAGTCTACAATGAAAAAGCATCACA
This sequence comes from Butorides virescens, assembly GCA_017310255.1. Taxonomy (NCBI): domain Eukaryota; kingdom Metazoa; phylum Chordata; class Aves; order Pelecaniformes; family Ardeidae; genus Butorides; species Butorides virescens. The sequence continues at coordinate 21,963 of JADKXX010006626.1, read as the reverse complement.
AACAGAAAAATCAAAAGCTGTTTATTAAGCAAATAAGACTCTTCCCCACTTTGGGATCTTGACTTCTATACTTTGTCCCATAGTCCTGATCAGGGAAACTAAGAGAATGAAGAGCCTGAAAAAAAAATTGCAGGATTTGCCATGAGTTCATAAGTATAGCATTTGGTGGATAAACAATATCCAAAAAAAGAATTTGTTGTTACATACCTGTACTGTAATCCCGCAGCATAGAGAAATATGGCAACTTCTTCTGACTTTAAACTACAGATACCCTAGTGACTTTCTATGATGGTGTGATGACAATGGTGGACAAAGGAAAACCAATGGATGTCATCTATCTGGACTTCTGCAAAGCCTTTGACATGGTCCCCCACAATATCCTTCTCTCTAAATTGGAGAGCTGTGGATTTGATGCGTGGGCTGTTTGGGGGACAAGGAGTTGGCTGGATGGTCGCATCCAGAGGGTAGTGGTCAATGGCCGAATGTCCGGATGGAGCCCGGTGACGAGTGGTGTCCCTCAGGGGTCCGTACTGGGACTGGTGCTGTTTAACGTCTTCATCAATGACTTAGACAGTGAGATCGAGTGTACCCTCAGCAAGTTTGCGGATGATACCAAACTGAGTGGTGTGGTTGACACACCAGAAGGACGGGATGTCATCCAGAGGGACCTGGACAGGCTGGAGAGGTGGGCCTGTGTCAACCTCATGAGGTTCAACAAGGCCAAGTGCAAGGTCCTGCACCTGGGACGGGGTAACCCCCAGTATCAATACACGCTGGGGGAAGAAAGGATTGAGAGCAGCCCTGCCGAGAGGGACTTGGGGGTGCTGGTGGATGAAAAGCTGGACATGAGCCGACAATGTACGCTGGCAGCCCAGAAGGCCAACCGTACCCTGGGCTGCATCAGGAGGAGCGTGGCCAGCAGGTCGAGGGAGGGGATTCTGCCTCTCTACTCAGCTCTGGTGAGACCTCACCTGGAGTCCTGCGTCCAGCTCTGGAGCCCTCAGCACAAGAAGGACATGGACCTGTTGGAGCGGGTCCAGAGGAGGGCTACAAAAATGATCCGAGGGCTGGAGCACCTCTCCTGTGAGGACAGGCTGAGAGAATTGGGGTTGTTCAGTCTAGAGAAAAGAAGGCTGTGGGGAGACCTGATTGCAGCCTTTCAATACCTAAAGGGGGCCTATAGGAAAGATGGGGAAAATCTTTTTAGTAGGGCCAGCTGTGACAGGACAAGGGGTAATGGCTTTAAATTAAAACAGGGTAGGTTTAGGCTAGATATAAGGAAGAAATTCTTTACAATGAGGGTGGTAAAACACTGGAAGGGGTTGCCCAGAGAGATAGTGGAGGCCCCATCCCTGGAAACATTCAAGGCCAGGTTGGATGGGGCTCTGAGCAACCTGATCTAGTCAGCAGTGTCCCTGCTGACTGCAGGGGGGTTGGACTGGATGACCTCTAGGGGTCCCTTCCAACCCAAAACATTCTATGATTCTATGATTCTATCCAGCAGAAGCTACACAGTCATTCTGAGATTGGAAGTCTTAATGAAAAAAAGGTGGATGCTGCATATTATAGACAAAGGCACTCTGAGGGATAAATGAAACTCCGCTTCTTTCACTACTCCTCTGTGCTGGTAGCAGAATGCAGCTGGGGAGATCCACAGACAAATTTTAGCCCTAAAGTACCAAAGTATTGCAATAATAAAACAGATATTAAAGATAGCTAAAGTACTTTGAAAATATCTTTGTCAGCCTGCTGCAAGTTAAAAGTGAAATCTGTGGAATTCATCTTGTAGCAAAACCACAACCTCAATATATTTAGGTCATTCATTAATCTGATTCAAGATATTAGATATGTCACATTTGTTGATATCGGTTCCTGGTTTTCAATTCTGTGTTTGGATTTTATTGTCTAGAATTCACAGAAAAATGTTCACAGTCCCCCCCATACAGTAATTATTGGTATTCCTGAGAATGAGGTCAGCGTTCAAAGATGCACAGTGGCTGAACAGACTTTCAAGGACTTGAAAAAGAGTACTGTGAAGGAAACATGAGAGAATAATTTCCGTACTGATTGGGTTTCCAAAGGCTGTTTCTGAAAACTTGTAGGTATATCTATAATTAGCTGTAAGGGTAAAATCAGTGTGAGAATGATAGTTAAATACTGAAATTGAGTAAGATGGAGAGATAATAGAGACTTTCTAATAAGCATCACATTCCTTTCTTTACATTAGTGTAACAGTCAGCCCTCGCTTTTCTTACTGCTGTTTTGTTACCATTATTTTCCATAGGGTTGTATATTCTTTGAATTTAATGCAATGATTTTTCAAACAGCAATGGTTTTCAACTGAGTATTTAACCTTCCTGTGGCAGACTGTGCTATGGTCCTGTACCTGAGCTGGTGAAGAGTGACAGCACCCTGCACCAGCAGGGAGCCTGTGCAGGTGCAGTGCCTTCTGGAGCCCTGGGGTGTGTGGGACAAGTCACAGCTGTGCTACTGCAACATAGTTTTAAAAGTTTTCTTGTTGGGCAAGCCCAAGAGTGACCCTTTACTTTTCTCAGACTCTCAAGGCTATTATTGATTGCATTACAGATACTGTAGATCTCCTGAATGCTGTGGTCAATAAACTCCAAATTGAAGACAGCTTATTTACTCTGTTAGTTGCATTTCTTCACATTAGTGTCTCCTAGTAAGGTGTCATGGTATTTTCACATGTGATGAAACATGCTAAATTGAGAAGAATGAGGGCATGGATTAAGCATATTTGAAACAATGTAGTGTCTTTAGTACGTTTTTTTCATGCCATCGTCTGTCAGAGAAGAGCAATCAGTTGAGTCCAGAAGAGTTCCAGTAGAGTCTGGAAGTTCCCAAAAAACCTGTTTTACTCAATTTTGTACTCACTTTAAAGTTATAAGGATTTTTATATTTGACTGCCACATTGTACTACTGGAATTGTATGGTTTGTCTAACAACCTCTTTTCCATGCTTCATGCTTTGTCTAATATCTTTGTTTCATGGCTTAATATTATCCTTTTTCACAGTAACTAATGCCTACCCTACTTCACTGAAATGTGGTGTATTATGTAAATGAATAAACAGCCCAGAGTCTGAGCCTCTGCATCCTTGATTTTGAAAGCTTTATTCATCCTGAATAATAATCAAGGAATGTGTTAGTGGAAGTCAGTGAAAAAATACCATTCAACCTATCAGAAATAAAGTCCAATGTTGCATTCAGAGCTGCAATGGCAGCAGTGACATGACTTCAGACTCCAAGAACTCTCTCGGGGTCTTTGGGCAGGTTTTTCTGCACCTACTGCTACCCTTTTTACTGTCCAGTATTTATAGCTCTCTCATCTGATACTTGTGATTGTCAGGTGTATCTCAAACCTAACTGACAGGACAAACTGTTGAGGGCAGTAAATACATATTTTTACTTATTGTAAAGCAGGATGCAAATTTACAGTGTGGTATATGCATTTCTCATTAATCTGCTCCTTTAAAATATGTCAATATGACATACATAGAGTTTGGGTCTGATTTTCAAACAAGAGAAACAATTTTATCTTATTGCTTCCCTCACTTGAGTTGAACTTCATCTTATTAAACTGACACAATTTAGCACTGTAATCTACTTTTGGGAATATTTCACATTTAGAAGATAACAATTTGACAGCATTATGAAGCTTCAAGAAGGGAGAATATAAAAGAAAAAAAGAGGAAAAAGGATTGGTGTGTGTATATATATATATATAATCTTTGACTATACATACAATATATCTAGACATCTTTTTTTTTAGAAATAACTCAGAATACCTGCCAGCTAGCTAAATTTGATCTAGTTCCAAAATACTAGACTAGGTCTTACCGTTAATAGAAGCTGTTCAAGACTTAGCCTAACATTGCATTGCAAAAAGACACATCAGCACTCTTGAGACTGTAATTCACAACTGGAAGGGGATAGGAGAAAGAGCTCAGAAGAATTCAAGAGCATTCTTTAAATAAAAATGTACAGTAGTCAACCAGAGTTAAAGACGAAATTGTAACATGAAAATAGCTATAGGTCTCCTCAACTCTGTATTAAATTTTATCCCAAGGTACAAGGATAAGCAGAGCCAAGGGAATAGGCAGATATATGCACAAAGGTGATGCCGATAAGTAGCACTCTCCCTACGACTTATAAATACTACTTATGATAATCCTATGCACATTCAGTATATTGTATTTGGCTTTTTTTTTTTTTTGCTATTGTTGTTTGTTTGTTGTTTTGTGGGGGGAGGGGCTTGGGGTTTTTTAGCAATGGGAATTGGAGAATTCATGTGTTTCACCTATATGTAGACATCAGAAAACAGGTCTCATTCCAGCATTTAGGGACATGATTTTTCTTGGTATCCTAAAATGCTTACATGCACACAGTTATCTGAGATGTAGAATTTTGGATCTCCTGCCAAAATCTGTATTTCTACTTGAAAAAAAGTTGTTTCTCTTCAACAGTGTCAAAGAATCACAGAATGGTTAAGGCTGGAAGGGACCTCTGGAAGTCCCTTCATCTCATCAAGCAGGGCCACCTAGAGCCAGCTGCCCAGGAACATGTGTAGAGTTTTTTAGTATTTCTGAGGAGGGAGACTCTACAACTTCTCTGGGCAACCTATTCCAGTGCTTAGTCACCCTCACAGCAAAAAATTGTTTCCTGACATTCAGACAGAACATTCTGTGTTTCAGTGTGTTCCCATTGTCTCCTGTCCTGCCATTGGGTACCCCTGGAAAGAGCCTTGCTCCATCCTCTTTGTACACCCCCTTCAGGTATTTACATACATTGATGATATCTCCCTGAGCTTTCTCTTCTCTAGGCTAAATAGTACCAGCTCTTTCAGCCTTTCCTCAAAGGAGAGATGTTCCAGTCCCTTAATCACCCTTACGTCTCTTCATTGAACTCTGTATGTCCATGTCCAGTGTGTCCATGTCTCCCTTGTATAGGAGAGCCCAGACCTGGACACAGCATTCCAGGTGTGGCCTCACTAGGGCTGAATAAAGGGTAAGTATCACCTCCCTCAGACCTCTTGGCAATACTTTGTCTACTGTAGCTGAGGGTACCATTTTCCTTCTTTGTGGCAAGGGCAGATTGCTGGCTCATGTTCAGCCTGGTATCTACCAGGACCCCCAGCTCCTTTACTTCCCAGCTGCTTTCCAGATGCGTGGCCCCCAGCATATAATGTTGCATGGGGTTGTTCCTCCCCAGGTTCTGGACTTTGCACTTCTCCTTGTTGAACTTCATGAGGTCCCCATCAGCCCATTTCTCCATCCTGTAAATGTTCCTCTGGATGGCACAGATATGGCCCTCTGGTGTATCAGCCAGCTACTGTGCCCAATTTGGTGTTGTCTGCACACTTGTTGAGGGTACACTCTGCCCTATCATCCAGATTGTTAATAAAGATATTAAACAGGACTGGAGTGGCCTCCAGCTCGATATTGTGCCACTGATCATGACCCTCTGGGCCTAGTCATTCAGCCAGTTTTCAACCCACCTCACTGTCTGCTCATCTAGCCTGTACATCAACAGCTTCACGAGGATCTTATGGGAGACATTGTCAAAAGCCTTACTGAAGTCCAAGTAGACAATATCCACTGCTCTCCCCTTGTCTACCATGCCAGTCACATCATCATAGAAGTTTATCAAGTAGATCAAGCATGACTTCCTGGACATGGTTTTAAGGACTAGCTGCTTTGTCACCTTCTCAGAGACTGAGGTGAGGCTGACCAGCCTCTAGTTCCCTGGGTCCTCCTTCTTACCCTTCTTGAAGATGGAGGTGATGTTTTCTTTCATCCAGTCTTTGGGCACTTCTCCCAGTCACCATGATCAATCAAAGATTTTCAAGAGTAGCCTTGCAATGACATCAGTCAAATTCCTCAGCACTTGTGGGTGCATCCCATTGGGGCCAATAGACTGATGTATGTCAAGTTTGCTGATTGTTAGTATGTCAGTATTATCTGACCTGATCCTCTTCCCTCAAAGGTACATCTTCCTTGCTCCAGGTTTTTTCCCTGGGTATCTAGGCAGCTAACTGATTCGTTGGTTGTTGGGTTTGGGTTTTTTTTTTTTTTTTTTTTTTTTTTGGGGGGGGGTGGCATAGAAGAATTTCAGCTTGATAGACAGTTTCAAGCCTTGTCTCTCTAGAAATACAGAAACATTCAGCTTACATTTAACAATATATCCTGAAGTGAATTTGGGAAACACAGCCCAAAGCTACTCACCGTACCCTCCATAATACTCAGCCCAGTCCCATGAACAACAGAGTAACAATTATGTGGTGTCATATAAATGTATGATATGACATCTAGATCCAGATTTCTGTACTCTATGGATTTACAGCTACAGCTCAGTTATAATTTGGCAATCTGTACTATGCTTCATCACATGATAGAGACATGGCCTTAGGCAGCAAAAGGCAAGAAATACTGGACAATATATGAATGACACCAACATATGTCTGACTGGTGTCAGTCAGATGTTTTGTCGTCTTGCTGTGACTGCATTCTCTGCAAACCACTGCTTAGCTATGTGGCTAAGCACAAAGTAAGACACGAGCTAAGATTTCAAAGCAAAACAAGGTAAAACCCTCCCACACTTATAACTTTCTGTTTTTTTCCTTCCCCAGACCTAAAAGTACCTTGCCCTAAGCCATTCACGTCAATTAATAAATAAAGACATGATGCCCTGGTTCAAAAGTCTGAGAAACTGCTACGTTTAAGGATTCAGCACTACATATGAAAAAAAAAACCAACCCAAAATATAACAGTGTTTGTTGAAAGTTGGAGAATTAAGACTTAAAATTCTTGAATAGACTTCAGATGGGAAGAAAAAAGTTGATTTAAAGACACTGTGCTTCATAGAGATGTGTTGTTCATTATGAAACTATGATTTGCCTCAGGGCCATAGCAGGATTATTTTGGACAATAGTATACATGACTGTTTCCTGACCCACTTTTTTATTTTTTAAATAACTGTTACTTGATTTCCCCCTATTCTATCTGCAAATAAATCAGAGCAGTTTTTTATAACACTGTTGTGGTTTAACCCCAGCCACCAACTAAGCTCACTCACTTCCCCCCTGGTGGGATGTGGGAGAGAATAAGAAGGGTAAAAGTGAGATAAAGACAGTTTAATAGCTAAAGCAAAAACCATGTGGGCAAGCAAAGCAAAGCAAGGGATTCATTCCCTGCTTCCCACCAGCAGGCAGGTGTTCAGCCACCCCCAGGAAAGCAGGGCTCCATCACATGTAACAGTGACTTGGGAAGACAAATGCCTTCACTCCGAACATCCCCCCCTTCCTTCTTCTTCCCCCAGCTTTATTTGCTGACCATGATGTCATCACAGAATCACAGAATTGCAAGGGTTGGAAGGGACCTCGGGAGATCATCTAGTCCAACCCCCCTGCTAAAGCAGGCTCTCCTAGAGCATGCTACACAGGACTTCGTCCAGGGGGGCTTTGAATATCTCCAGAGAAGGAGACTCCACAACCCCCCTGGGCAGCCTGTTCCAGTGCTCAGTCACCCTTAGAGTAAAGAAGTTCTTCCTCATATTCAACTGAAATCTCTTATGTTTCACTTTGCACCCGTTGCCCCTTGTCCTGTCACTGGACACCGCTGTAAACAGACTGCTTCTGTCCTCTTGACTTCCGCCCTTAAGATATTTGTAGGTGTTGATGAGATCCCCTCTCAGTCTCCTCTTCTTCAGGCTGAACAAGCCCAACTCTCGCAGCCTTTCCTCGTAGGGGAGATGCTCCAGACCCTTTATCATCCTCGTTGCCCTCCTCTGGACTCTCTCTAGGAGTTCCTCATCTTTCTTGAACTGGGGAGCCCAGAACTGGACACAGTACTCCAGGTGGGGTCTCACCAGGGCAGAGTAGAGGGGGAGGATAACCTCCCTCGACCTGCTGGCCACACTCCTCCTAATACACCCCAGGATGCCATTGGCCTTCTTGGCAACAAGGGCACACTGCTGGCTCATGGTCAGCTTGTCGTCCACCAGGACTCCCAGGTCCCTCTCGGCAGAGCTGCTTTCCAGCCGGTCAGCCCCCAGCCTGTACTGGTGCATGGGGTTTGACCTCCCCAGGTGCAGCACTCGGCACTTGCCCTTGTTGAACTTCATCAGGTTCCTCTCCGCCCAACTCTCCAGCCTGTCCAGGTCCCGCTGAATGGCAGCACAGCCTTCCAGCGTATCAGCCACTCCTCGCAGTTTTGTGTCATCAGTGAACTTGCTGATGGTGCACTCTGTCCCCTCATCCAGGTCATTGATGAACAAGTTGAACAACACTGGGCCAAGTACCGAGCCCTGGGGAACTCCACTAGCTACCGGCCTCCAGCTGGACTCTGCCCCGCCAATCAGAACCCTCTGAGCCCTGTCATTCAACCAGTTCCCAATCCACCTCACTGTCCACTCATCCAACCCATACTTCCTGAGCTTCCCTATGTCATATGGTATGGAATAGCCCTTGGGCCAGTTTGGGTCAGCTGTCCTGGCTGTGCCCCATCCCAGCTTCTTGTGCACCCCCAGCCCACTCACTGGTGGGGTGAGGAGCAGAAACGGCCTTGACTCAGTGTAAGCCCTGCTCAGTAATAATGAAAACATCCCTGTGTTATCAAAACTGTTTTCAACACAAATCCAAATCATAACCCCATACTAGCTGCTATGAAGAAAATTAACTCTATCTCAGCCAAAACCAGCAGAAGCACACAATAATTCCCTTTAACATTGAACCACCAAAGAAATATTGTGCATGTTTTTAGTAAACACAGTTTTCCACTTCTACTTTCAGAAATTTTTATCTAGGTTTTTCATAAAGATATGGGAACAAATTATTAGATACTCATTTTGCCACTGTTTAGATAATAAGGTTATAATAATTAAAAGACCTACAAGAATTTAGGAAGAAAAAGATCTTCTTAAGCTACTTACTTATTTATTTGTTTATTTTTAACCAAAGCCCTGCACCAGTAAATAGAAGGGAAGGAATTTATCTGGTATACTTTTTGAGATAGTTGTGTATGTCACTTGTCAGTGCTAACTAGAAGAATATGGAAAGTAGACAAAAGTACAGTAAAGCTGGGTATAAAACTAACAGTTACAAGATAGTTGTAATTAATTTTGCTGACATACTAAGAAGAAATACTTAGCATGTAATGGATAGTTCTGGCTAGTCATTTGAATGATGAAAAAAAAAATGTGCCTATAATATGCATGTACAATTAATTTTCATTGGGAAGAGTTACAAGCATTTTTAAGGAGAAGTTTAGATCCAAAGTGATTTTGATAAATTGCCAAACGCTTTGAAATCAGAAATATGAAACTCAGTACAGACAAGTGAAAAATGCTATACACAGAAAGCAACAATCAAATGCAAAATGTTAAACCTAAACATTTCTCTGGAAAACATGCTGTAGATTATGGAGTATGTAGACTGAATACTGGACTACAAATGTGACTGTGTTGCCAAAATTTTGGGCCATAGTATGGACGCATCATGATAAGCCGAAGGCATTTTCTCTGCATCAACATCCGACAGGAAGTCTGATATCAAAGACTGGTTTATGTTAACACAAGCCTTTTGCTACTGTCTTCTGTTTTCTCAGGGAGTGAAGGGATGAGGATTGAGAAAGCCAATCCAAAAGAGAAAATCAGAAGATGTTGAGAAATAATATATGATACAAAAAAGGACAAAACTATAGATTAGAACAGAGTGCTGCATGGGCACGGCCAATCACTTTGAATATGTGAGCAGGCTTGGGTCATGTAACATAAAAAAGAATTAAAACCCTTGGATACTAAAAGAAGTTGATTAATCAAAGATTTTCTGTACCTTAAATAAATCACATCATGATTAAAAGCAAGGTTTTTACAACAAAATTAAACAAATGTCCATGTACTCAGTTTTGAACCTACTGTTAAGCATCTGAATATTTAAGATTTGAAAACAAATGTGTTGCTTTCAAAGGTCCTGATCATGGATATAATCTGTATATTGTTTTCCACATAACCATCCTGAAAATTTAGGGTAGAGCAGCTGACTGTTTCATGACTTAAGCCAATTCTAACCTTCTCTTTGAAACCCACATACTCTGCACAGCTCTTGAATTACAGGAGGGGATCTTTTCAGCTCTTTTCTAGCGTCATGGGTGGTGTGGTTTTTTTTTTTTTTCCTTTATTTCCCTTCTTATTTTATTTTCCTTCCTTTTCTTTATTTCACTGTTCTTTATTTCCCTTCCCTTCCTCTTCACTGGCCCCTTGTCTGATAAAACAGTGCTAGAAAAGAGACTCTCTTTGCAAAATATTTGAAGTAGATTTATTAAAAAATAACATCAATGAAACAAGAAGAAAAAAACCCCAAAGCCCAAAAATGCCTGCATGAAAAGCATTTCATCTGAGAAGAACAAGCAGGTAAATCCTTAACTTCATGCATGTTAAATGTATGTATGCCTTTTTTCATGTTGAAAATTTCCATAGAAATACAGGGTTTGTTTTCTCACTTCCTTCCTTCCTTTCTTTCTTTCTTCCTTTCAGAAAAAAAAAAAAAAATCTATGAGAAGGCTAAATGAAATGTTTCCTGGCAATCCAATTATTTTAACCTTCAGATTTTCCACTTTAGCAGTTTTCTGTCATATAAAACAAGTTAATCAGATTTCTGAAATTATATGTGTTCACTAACACAGACTGAAGATATAATTACATCAGAACCAGTCCTATTAGGGAAAACAAAGAGCTAATTGTAATATTATACTAACCTGGTATGATAAAAACTGGTAATAGAGGCTAATACATAAATTGTGTTAGTGCTAGGATACACTATATTTCCAGTTAATTTTAACAGGACTGGGAACTGTTGTCTAATGGCAGTTTGAACTTGTGATAGATATTTTATATCTTGTCAAAAAGGATAGAAAAAAATGCATAAAGTTCAGATCCCACCACAGCAGTACTTCTAGGATGATGATGATGGTGGTGCTGCATGTTTTGTTTGTATGTTATACATGCACACACATATAAATAAAACTTTAACCTAGGTTTTGAAGAAAATAGTAGATAAAAAGCTATCTGAACCACCTAGTTTCAACGTCCATACAAATATACAAGTAAGGTTTATTTTTAGTATACTTATATTGGATTTTGTCTACTTATTTTCCTCTTTCTCTGATGTCTTCCCTGGGGAAAAAAAAAAATAAAATTAACATTTTCCCATGATGTCTAAAAATATTTTTCACTAAGAAAATGCATGTAAAGAAAAAAAAAAAAGATCAAACCATCAAACCATACTAGTAGTAACTTAAAATGCTCTGTAGCACAGTCAGAACAGAAAACAAAGCATGGATCTTTTCTTCCACCTGCCCCTCAAGGCACCCAATATAAATGTCCACCTACTAATACTCTAAGCATATTGTTACCTTGCCCTTTCTGTTTTATTTTGCCATTTTTTGGCTTTACATTATTTATGTAATATGTCTTCAGTGTGTACCATCTATGATGTAAATAGCTCTTCTAATGAGGTGTACAATTTGTTAAATATATTTAAAAAAATAAATAAAAATGTGCAGAAGAGGCACTGAGTTTAAATGAAACTTTCTTAGGCAAATTTAAACAAAAATGAAATTAGATCTCATGAAACAAAGTATAGTCAACATTTCTTTCCAAAGTGGCAATATATAGCTTTATGTAGTTTTACACATTTGAGTGAAAACTAGACCAGAAATATCAAGCGAACACCTCAAATCCATGTGTGCAGCTCATGTAGTTCATTTGAGTTTAATTCTCAGAGTACAAGAAACAAAACTGCACATTATTTCACTGAGGATTTCAGCAAAATTAATGAAGAAATCAAAGAAAGAAAAAAAATTGTGATTTAGACAAAATACTTAAAATCATTGTCTTCATTGCCAAGTCAGTATGAATTTTACAGTCATCAAATACAGATTAATTTTGTATTTTAGCTGTTAACACATATTTAAAATATTTTTTAATGTTAAAATATTTTTACATGGACCATTCCTTCTCTCTAATTTCTCTTAAAAAAGAATAAAAATACATGTTTTGCAAAGTTATTCCACCCTAAAATATTCCAGCAGTAAAATATTTCTAATGAAAGAAAAACGTCCAGTGACTGGGAATACGTTTCAATATTCTGTGGCTAAAGTGAAAAAGAAAAAGGCAACTGTTCCTCAAATTCATGCAAAGATTTGTCCCATTGACAATTGCTGGATACTCTGGGCAGACTGGCATTTTTTGCCTACCAAACACAAACACGTGAACTTAATGCTTAAACCTCATTTTTATGGGACCCCAAACAAGCTTATGCATTTTGAAACAGCCAAAAAAAAGGTTTGAGTCAGCTCTTGTAATTCTGGGTTTGCATTTTTAAATATAGTACTTGAGGAATACAACTTATAATTCATGGTTTTAACAATGTAAATAAAAGATTTCTTAAAATATTTTACTCCTGAAAATATCAGGGTGAGACAGCTGTGGAAAAATATTGTCACTGTTGCATACTGGCAAGTTATAACCTCATACTGTGAAGATTCTCACACTGATGGATGACGTAGGGAGACATGGTCAAGTCTGTGAATTACTGTGTCCTAAATAGACCCTTGGATTCAAACCTGGGGAATTCTGCATTTGATGTAAACATGAACATTCTCCTACAGAAAACCCAAACAGGGGCATGAATTACAGAGAGTCAGTCTGCTTATGAAATGTCTCCACACCCCACCTTCACATCTCAGAAGTAAATCAAGAACAATCAAGAAAACACTGCAGTAAAAACCTGACAGTCTTCACAAAAAGTTCTGTACCAGTTTTACTGTCAAACTGCTTTTTTTTTTTAAAGTCTATTTGACCAGTTTTATAGTTTAACTTGCATAAATGTCTCCATTAAGCAACAGCTGAATTAGAAACACTTCTCAGTGACCTGAATCACTGAATATGGATTTAGATAACCTTTATGTAGATAGTATTCCTTTGCATTATTTAATTCACGTTATTGAACTTAAACTAATGATTTAAACAAATATCCCTAGATTTATTAGCAAGTTAAATACTCTTTCTTTGTAACACAATATGCAAGATTCAACCTTCAAATCTGTTTCAAGTTAAGAAGCAAGCACATTTTTGTATGCCGATGGTTAATAATAAGAAAAAAAAAAAAAAAGAAACCCCCCCAAACCATCCTTGCAAACATGTGCTCCTATCAAGCTTCACAGAATGAAGATGACAGTTTTTTTCACCTCCCAGTAAAAATGATTTCACTATGATGTGAAATGGCAAAAGAGAATACCATTCAGCCTAAGAAGGCAAACTGTATTTTTTCTAACCTTTTTAGGTAGAGTGATAGTCAGCCAAATTAAAATGACTGCTAATGAGGACATACAGTCTTATAACAGAGATTTCAAATAGTTTATCATCCAAGAATTAAGTCAGTTTTTGAATTTTGTTAAGCCTGTAAGATCAAAATGAAAAATCTTGTGAGAAAGAAGGTCTCTTAAAATTCTTGGTGCTAAGAGAAGTCTACAGTAACAGCTAGTACAGTTTGGAGACACAAAAAAAATTATCTGGAAAAAAATATTCCAGTCATGTGTCATGAACAAAATTAACTTCCAGCTATGCATTAAAGATCCTCATTTTGAAGAGCTGAGAAAGGGAAGACAATGGCTGGAAGAAAACCTGTTGGTTTTGTTTGGTTGTTGTTTTGTTTCTGTTCTTCAGAAAAGGCAGAGAATATAATTAAAAGGTGAAGGAAACAAAGACTTTTTGCTACGCAACACTTCAACAATGCTTCTAGGAACTATCAGTTTTACTGGATGGGTAATGGTGGGTTTTTCAACATCAACAGCTTAGTTTGCAACTAGTCTTGTAAGGTGTGAATCTTGTTCTGTCATCCTGTGCAGCTTGGCGTAGTACAATAATGCAGGTGAATTTCATCATGATGCATATGAATTTTTTTTCATGGCCAGCCAGATGTATTTCAGGACACAGACCTTTGTTTCCATTTTCCCCTTTCTTTTTCTGTCAGTATGCATGACTGAGAATGACCTTTCAAAGTGGATTTGATAAAGACCCCCAAAAAACAAATCCCAAAGTATATTAATCTCTTCTAGATCATAAAAAGTTTTATCAAAGAATGATATCTGATGTTTAAACCAAAGTCATGTCAACTGCTTTTCCTAGACCATCTGCTTATTTTAAAATATTTTTTCTTTTTTTTAACTCTAATGCAATTTTTCCCAACTTAATACATGTTGTACTTCCATAGGTTTTATTATACTTCGCTGGAAGATAAAAAAAAAAAAAAACAAAAACCACAAGCATCATATTTTGAAATACATCACAAATATTGTAGAAACCTGTAATTGTAGCTCAGTGATTTGATTACATTGTGTTTATTCAATTACTTTAGCTTACAGTTATACTCCCACTCCTGCACAGTGCTAAGCAGCATAACATTACAGCAGGCAAGCCATGCCACTCTTGGTTAATGGTCCTCCAGCATTACAGTTACATTTATGATATTTTGCCTAGTTGAGGCTTCTATTACATAATTATCTGACTGCAAAATTTCCCTTTAGGTTGAAACTTGCCATACATGATAATCTCAGTATATGAAGCACTTTCTTCTTTACATTTTTAAATAATAGCTTAAAGACCTATTCAAGTCAGACAAAAAGTTCTGAACATCTTCACTGGAATATGTATTACACTGCAAGCAAAATTTACAACCAAAGATGGCATGAACTTATGTGATAAAAGGCCTGTCTCCACACCCAGAAAGGAGCCCAGAGGCACCGCAGCAGGCAAGGCACCCCAATAACCCAGTCAGGGGAATGGTCCCCAACTCTGGTCCCCTGGACTGTCCCAGGAGACCCCCAACCCCAACGCTTGTGCTGGGGTCACCAGCAGCAGCTTTTGGGGGCACTTGCCATACCTGGGAGGTGACTAGCAAGGGTAGGGAATACACTGTGGAATGCAGGGGAAGAGGGTTTTGTGATTGCACTGGGCTTATTATGAGATGTTTTGAGGAGGAGCCAGAGATGGGGGAAGGGAGGGACCTAGATCATTTAGGGAGAAACAAGTGCAGGAAAAGAAAGCAGTGAGTGAATAAAAGGGGCTGGTTTAAGAGTAAAATACTGGGGCTTAGGGGCAGCTACTGTGCAGACTAACTGTCTGAGCCCAGAAGAAGGATGAGGCTGTATGTCCTGTTTGTGTTTGTGTGAGTGCTGTCTGTGTCTGCTTCTGTTAATCTATGTGCATGGCTATGTGTATATTTGCATGCATGTGTATATATGTATATGTCTATCACATGCATGTGCTTTTCTGTGTGCCTATTGGAAATGCATGCCCAGCCTCACTGCCAGTTGGACCTGGAGTCGTGGAGCCTGTGTCAGACTGCTGGATGTGGCTACTCCCTCGCCAAAAGCAGCTGTGAACAGAGATGGAGGTGCCCTCTCCTCCAATGCCTGCCATTACAGGGATGGGGGGATTTGCAAACACCTTTGGTCTCCCTGGCACTGGGAGCACTGGGAGTCCAGGACAGTCCTAAACACAGTGCAGTAGCAGCTGCAACAGAGTTGGATCTGTCCTACAAGAACTCTGTGATCTGGTGATGAGGTCATGTATCACCAGAATGATATAGCTGGCTGATTTCAAACAAGAAGATGGTAAGAAAAATGAGCAGAAAACAAAGCAACGACTCCAGAAGAGACTTCTCAGAGGGCTGAGTAGCTCATATAGCAGAACAGAGGTACAATTTCACCTCCATATTGTGTGTTGATATCCTGTGGAACCTGCTGAGCTAGTTTTAGGGGAGAAGAAAAGCAGAGAAGCATGCTCAGGAGAGCTCAGAAAGGGAAATGGAGAAAGATATGAATCTCACTCCCCAGAAAAAGCAGTCTTGAAAAAATGTTCAGACTGATGACAGAGAGGTCTGAAGAAATTGAGTTACATTCGAGTAACTATAATAGCACATCAAGGCCATACAGCCTATTCTTTTCTGGAACAGAGAGCAAGACAAACACGGTAAGAATATTTCTTTTAGATTTTCTTTTTGTTCTCATTGTTAGTGTTGAATATTAGTTCTTTTTGAGATGGTTGTCTAGTAAATTTGTCTACCAGGAAAGGATGGGACAGTTTTACCTCTGGAGTAAGCACAGTGGATGGACAGTGGAAGGTACTCCTGGTTCAACCTGTGAGCAGAGGGTCTGCAGCATCTCAAGACAGGGATAAAAAGGTGGGAGGTGACAACTTAGGGGTTTCAGCCACGGGGGGTAATGACAATTAGCCAGTTCTGCAACCTCAGCTGTTCCTTCTAGAGGTCATGTTATAGGTTGATCAACAATTAAATGAAAAAAACAGAAATGTTAAACTGATATGAAATAAATCCTTGCGATTGCAGGTGAGAGGTATGGACAATACTGCTTGAGGTGTGAAGAAGTCATACTATTATAATTAAAAAAGTATTAATGTTATCATACTACTTACTCAAACCACAAAGCATGGTTATTATGTTATCTACCTTATGTCACAGGTACAATCGAGCAAGGTATACAATCTCAGCAAAAGTGCTAGAAAACTGGCACAAAACCGATAGTTACCAAAGAGAAGGTATCAATAATTCAACAGCAGACAGTGAAGGAATGTCAAGTGGGTCCTCTAGACCCTTGTCTTGTATGTGATGAATGTCCTGTACCACTTAATATTTTCGTTATAACTTGGATGGCTGAACAGAGTGTGTGCTAATAAAATTTGCAGGTAACACTGACAACAGATGAACTGGCAGAACATGAGTGCAGTAGCAAGCAGAGATGCAACTCAAAATTGGCTCAGTAAGAGAGAGAAAGTGCCCTGAAAACACCCATTATAAAGACATTTTATGTGTTTTTCTTGGCAAGAAACACTAACATGCACAAAGATGGAAAGGATTGTAACTAGAAAGGTGTCTGTACTGCAGAAGTGGATCTGTATGTTACTATGAAGTACAAATTTAATAGTAATGCAATACTGTTGACAAAATAGTTGGAGCCAGGACAAGGCCAAGATGCACCTGAGGAGCAGGAGTGTGGTGTATATCTCAGTGTCATCTTTCTTTAAAGAAAAATTGTCTCAGCTCTTCTGGAGGGAAAGTGTAATGCAGCAGATACTTCACTACAAATGACACTTTTATATACATAAACAAACCCATAGTTTTGCAGGTAAAGATCTGTTAATGAAAGATCTAATTAAAGATTTAATTTTAATTAAGATCAAAACACCAGAACCATCTCCTTTGTTGTTTATCACTACTGAACCTAACCCTTGGCCATTTATGTATTGCATTCAGTGAGATAAACACATTCACATTTTGTAATGCTTTCCTCATGATTTTATTGTTAACACTTAAAATTAACTGAAAAAGATGTTCCAGCTTATCATGGGAACAACAAGCTAAGTGTTGATTTTAAGCATGAAGTCAGTTTCTAAATTACCAAACCCACCTCTCCAGGAAAAGGTATGATCCTTTTGTTACTGGCATGTTCAAAGGATTGCAAAGTAGATTTAAATATTGATGAAAGTCCCACAGTTTTATTTTTTGGAATGTAGCAGAAAGAAAGTCTGCAAAAGAACACAAATACAACAGACCTGAATCTAGAACCCCTTCACCTATATGTAAAACCTTTGCCCATATAAATATGCCTAGAGAAATTAATGGACTGAGATGAACTTGACTAGATTAATACTGGCCTTAATTACATTGTATCACTCAGATGAAGTGTATAATGATTATCTTCCTGATAGAGAAAACCTGCACTTGACTCTGAAATAATGAAAAACAGTTGTTGGGCCTTATCAACATAAGTTTATATTTTACTCAGATTAGCATAATAGTATTATTTTAATTGATTCTCAAAGAGCTCAGCCTACTTGATTTTTGTGATTAAATGAGTATTTCATCTGATACCATTTCAAGGTTTCTGTTAAAAAAAAGATGATGGATAGCAGAAAAAACCAAATACATTAATTAAAGAAGAATAAATTAATAAACTTTCTAGTTCTGTATCATGGCACTCTTATTTTGGAAAGATTTGAGAAATCTGATTTCCCACTGTTCACTGAAAACAATGTTGGTTTATTATGTCTATTTTAAATTACATCGTCCCTTATGTCTAGAAGTTTCAAAGAAGTTTAAAGAACTTCAGGGGTTCTTATTAATCTGTTAAATCTCATTAAGAGGATACCACCAGTCCCCAGTTAGATTTCCTATGAACTCTATCATGAATATGATTGGTATCATTACTTATTTCCTCTGGTAAAATAACTACATACACTATGCCCATAAAAAAAAAAACCCAAAACCAAAAAACCCACAAACAAATCAGTGCGGGAGAGGAGGAGAGGAAGGAATTGTCTGCAAGAAAGGAAAAATAACAAAAGCTCAAATAATATGTACGTTTACTAAGACTGAATTAAATATTTATGATGGAATCAGCACACTTAAAAAAAAAAAAGTGATTACCTGGGTTGGATGGCATAGTTTTCCTGGCACCAACCATGTTTGATCTGCCTTCAGGCAATTTTAATGGTAATTTAGAAGTACTCAGTACTCATCATTTTATGGCAGACACTCATTTGAAGACATTACATAAAATGATATGAAGCTCTTATATCCTCATCTCAAAATACATTAGTGATTTCTGCTTAAGCATTTATAGTGGCAGACTTCTCCAATCTGTAAAATACAGAGCTGAGATGAAAACAACTTATCCAAAGCCCTTTTTCTGCTGTGGGTTACTTTTCTATTTACCCTCTGGATACGGAAATATATTCCTCCATTTAACAAATACGTTAATCATCAGCGTACTTCCTTTCAACCACCAGCTAAACTGCTATATTAGAGTGATATGTGGAAGTTGTGCATCAAACACAGTAGTTTAAGGAGTAGTGGACAAAGTGCTTCTAAAATGTCTCTTCAGGTTTTTTTTTAATGAAATAAATTAACATACCACATTTTATTGATAGTGCTTACTATCTGCTCTAAGTCAACAGAGTCCCAGGAGTGAAAAGCAAACCCATATATACCCAACACTGAGATCTGAGCCATAATAATCAATATGATATTGAAAGGAGTTTAGAAGAGCAAATCAGTCCCATCTCTTCCAGCATTTGGTGCATGCAGCCATACTGCAGGACTCTCAGGAACCTAACAACTGTATAATTTCTTTAATTTTCATTTTCTGAAATGACTTACTCTGATAGTGACTGTACTTGCTCTGATTTACTGGTCTGAATTAAGGCCTACTGAGAAAGCAAAGCAATTTATGTTTACACATAAAAGCAGTTAGCGTGTTGCAATGTAGGGGTTTTTTTTTTTTTTTGTAGGTGCTTTCATGGATGAGTGCAACATTTTAAGCAAAGCAGATTATCAAAGCCAGTTTTGCATCCAAGTCCCATTCCGTCTGCCATATTTCTTTCAAATATGGTTTTCTCTTTTTCTTCCTTATTCCATCCTTTTTGTGTTTCTGACTAATCTCATAAGTCACTCAATTAAAACAATCAAAATTACATTATATATAATAATCTTAGGAAGGGCAGTTATGGAAATGAAAATGAAAAGGACCAAGAAAAGATGTGAGTTACCAGGGAGAACCTGTAAAGACAGTAAATTTTGGTATCTACTTAACATTATCAAAGTAGGAGATTCTTTTTTTCTTTCTGAAAGCATTTCACACAGACACACATACACACCTTTTTTATTTTTTTCCTTTTTTACTCCTCTAAATGCTTTTAAAACTTTTTTGGAAAAGCCATCATTTTCAAAGTACCCGTAAGAGCATGTAATCCCTATATAATTTAAAAAAAATTGCTCTTTTCTAAAATAATGGCAATTTTCCACATAACTAGTTTACACAATAAGGAAATGTCTCAGACTTACTTTGAAAAAGGTAATGCAGTAGAGATGGACAGTTTATTCCATACTTCGGAGGGAGTATATTACCAGCAAAAAGAAAAATACTCAGATTAATGTGCATTAGTGAGTAATCAATACTCTTATCAGAAAATAAGACAGAAAGCTTCCTAGTAACAGACTTCTGAATACTTTTGGGAGGAAAGTGCAACATTGTATTTCAAGGCTTTCCAAGACTTCAAAAAATAATCAGTATGAGGGAGAGCTAACATTCCTAGTAGGTCTAAGAAGAACATAAATTTCTGAGGGGAACAAAAAGACAAATGAGTCCTAAGCTCAGTGAATTAATCAAAGGAATTCCACTGAATCCCAGTGATGGGGTTTGGAGATTCTCTTGTAAAGATTAGAGGACTGGAATGTATAAAATTTAACACTGAGTTAGTATTACCTTTTCAAAATCCATTAGCAATTTGCTGGAATTCTTAGTATTTTGATATAAAATCATACAGTTTCCAACTGTAGAAGACATGTAAGAGGAAAAAAATATGGAAAAAAAAGAAAATAAAGATTTGCTGTCTTAATGTTTTAGTTCTTCTCCTTTCCAAAATTTGGTGATATATTCACTTCCAGACTATGGCACACAAAGACAAAGCCTATGGCCGGTCCAGGGTAATCCATGAGTTATTATTTCTTTTGGCTAGACAACCATGAAGCACTCATGTTTATGAAATATAAATAAGAAAATACATAGATTTACAATAACATTAAAATTAATCCAAACAAAATAAGGGAAAGGTGACTGAAATTTCCAGCTGAAAACTCAGTCATTACTACACTATAGAAAATGGTACTAAAGAAGCTGGGAGAAAAGAGATATAGAACAGAATAAAAATCTGGCATCCAAATATGAGTATGACATCTGCTCATTTCAAAGATTTTTTCAAGCCAGACACTGAGCTCAGCACAGGATATGCAAAATGACCAATGTCCTATAATAAAAGAAGCATCATGGTTTTCTGGTAGCTGCATTTTATCTTTCTGTTGATGTGTGACAAAACATTTGCAGATGTACGTGTAGTCTCTTCTATCTAGCCATCAATTCCAGATGCAGGAGTTGAACACACCATTAGCAAGTGTGTTGACAATACCAAACTGGGAGGTGCTGTTGACTCTCTTGACAGATGAGAGGCCTTGCAGAGGCCTAGATAGATTGGGTCATTAGGCAGGCATCAATGGCACAAAATTTAACAAGAACAAATGTCAGATTCTACACCTGGAATGGAGTAATGCCAGACACAAGTATAAATTGGGAAATGAGTGGCTAGACACCAGCCCTGCAGAAAGGGATCTGAGGGTGCTGGTCAGCAGCAGGCTCAGTATTGAGTCAGCAATGTGCCTTGGCAGCCAGGAGGACAAACCGCATCCTGGGGAGCACCAAGCACAGCATAACCAGCTGGCCAAAAGAGGTGATCATCCCACGCTATTCAGTGTTGGTGTGGCCTCACTTTGAGTGCTGCGTGCAGTTCTGGGCCCCACAATTTAAGAAGGATTTTAAGGTACTTGAGCGTGTCCAGAGGAGGGAAACAAATGTAGTGGAAGGGCCGGAAGGCATGTCCTGTGAGGAGCAGCTGAGGACTCTGGGTTTGTCTAGTTTGGAGAAAAGGGGGCAGAGGGGTGAGCTCATTGCTCTCTACAGCTTCCTGAGGAGGGGAGGTGGAGAGGGAGGAGCTGAGCTCTTCTCCCTGGTAGCCTGTGACTGAACACGTGGGAACGGTTCAAAGCTGCACCAAGGGAAATTCAGACTTGACATTAGGAAGCATTTCTTTCCCAAGAGGGTGGTCAAACCCTGGGACAGGCTTCCTAGAGAGCTGGTCAATGCCCCATGCCTGTCAGTGTTGAAGAGGCATTTGGACAATGCCCGTAATAACATGCTTTAACTTTTGGTCAGCCCTGAAATGGTCAGGCAGTTGAACTAGATGATTGTTGTAGGTTACTTCCAGCTGAAATATTCTATTCTATTCTATTCTATTCTATTCTATTCTATTCTATTCTA
>JADKXX010006625.1:0-59940 GCA_017310255.1 Butorides virescens | reverse complement strand
TATTCTATTCTATTCTATTCTATTCTATTCTATTCTATTCTATTCTATTCTATTCTATATCTGAAATCTATAATTAAATTAACTTTTTTTTTGCTACAGAAAATGAAGAAAGCTCAGGGGTAAACTGAGTAAGAATCTCTCAGGTTAAAGCTGCACATATTAAAGAAGAATAAAGTAGAGCTCTTTCATATTAGAGGAAATACTGGGTTTTTCAGAATTCAGTTATGAAGGGAACTGGTACATTTAAATTTCTCATTAGAAACATGGAATATATAGCAGCAGAAATGAAATTTCAGAAACTAATGTTTTTGATTCACTCAGACTGTTTCAACTTATTTTCTATTTAAAGTATGAAATATACATTATATTATATAAATGCATATAAGTTGAAGAATGTTTTGAAAAAGGTATTTTAAAAATACAATATGTAATGTGTAACCATATAGCCAGATTGCAAATTATTTTTCTCTTTTTTTAAGAAATTCCTCTAGAATAAGTTTGAAAGGGTAATGTAAAGTCAATATGCAAAATATGAAGTGTATTGTCCTCACCATGACAAAACAGTTGGCTTCAGAGGGACTAAGCTTCATTAAAATAAAATGTTGAAAATTTGCAATCTTTGACAATATTTCCTCTGAAATATGTATGCTTTTAAGATTGGGCATTCTCTCAGTTAACTTTCACAAGAAGCTCTGAAACAAAGTAGTAGAAAGAGCTTTTAACAGTTTTTTGAGAGTATGTGAAGAAAAAGTTCCTTTAATGAATACTTAGCAATGAGGTTTAAAATACTAAGATCAGATAATAAAACAGGCATCTTTCCCCAGTGGTCTCAAAACCACTTGAAACGAGTCTGCTTTTGAGGACTTTTACCTGTTAGTTCTGTTGTTTTTATTGTTATTAGCAGTTATTTTGGAGGAAAACCTTTAGCAAATGCATTTCTGCAATTATTGCCTTTTCTAAACTGAACCACATGAAACCAACTCAATGTTTATATGTCACACTGAAAAATCTGCAAAATATCCTTACATGGGAATCAGAGGTAGTAATGCAAATATTGAGAAAGAAAAAAAAAACAAACAAACATTTCTAGGAAAAACTAAGATCTTTAATTTTCTCTCCTCTACATTTCATTAAAGATAAAATAAAAAAAGCTGAGAAAATATTTTTATTTTCACCCTTTATTATAGTAAAAGATCCTTTCACACATAACAACAAAATAGTCAGGTAATTTGTCTGTTTGCCTTCAGGTTAGTTTTGGTTTCAATTCTAGCCTTAGAAACCTGCCCTGCCTGTCTATCCTGAAGAGCCTATAACCACCCATCATGGCACACCAGTCACAGGACTCATCCCACTAGGTTTTGCTTATGCCAATGATGATGTAGCTCTGGGACTGAGCCAAAGCTTCTCACTCCTCTTGCTTATTCCTCATGCTGAGTGAATTAGACACTTCAAATGTTCTCCAGTGTACTCAGCACATTATGGAGAAGACTGAAGGTCCTTCCTAGCACACCGTCTCTCACACACTGGTGTGAGACCTCCAGGCTTATATCTGGCAAGCCTGCTTTTATCCCTTTCCCCTTCAAATCTCATTTAAAGGTCTTTCAATGAGCCCTGCTAACTCTTGCGCAAAGATCCTTTTCCCCCTTTGAGACAGGTGTGCCCCTTCTGTAGCCAGCAGGTCTGGTGCTATGTAGACAGACCCCTGACAAAAAATCCCAAAATTCTTCCAGTGACACCTGTCTCAGAGCTCAGTATTGATCTGCTGTGTCTTTCTTTCATCATCATCATTCCCTGCAACTGGAAGGATAGAGTAGAACACTACTTGTGCTCCTGATCCCTTAGCCAGACATACTAAGGCCCTGAAGTCTCTCTTGATTGCCCTTGGACTTCTTATTGCAACTTCATTGCTGCCTACATGAAAAATCAATAATGGATAATAATCTGAGGGCCGTACCAGTGTAGGAAACCTTCTCTTTGCATCTTTAACCCAGGACCCAGGAAGGCAGCAGACTTCCATAAGAAGTGGGTGAGGCCTTGCCATTTGACAGATTGTAAATTCAAACTGCAGATGAAGAAGCTTTAATGCAAGCAATTATAACACTCTATTTCTTAATATTTATCTTCCTGGATGTTTCTCACTCACCAGGAATACCAGCATTGTATTATGGCTGCTATCTTGAGGGATGCCACTGTTCCCTCCCACATGCTATCAGGCAATAGGGAACTCCACTGAAGACAGTTTTCTTTGTGTATCTCCTCCATATTTTATTTCATCTTTTCTTAAAGACCCAAGTTAATATTTTCAGATAGAAACACACAAAAGAAAATCTCTTAATCTCTTAAGGTTTGAGTAACAATTTCTGACACAAATATCACATGCATCCACGTATGTATATGGGGAATCATATTTCTTTTATTTAGAGGTCACCTATAAGCAAAACTGACTTATGGACAGTAATTAATTTCATCATTGGAAGATAACATGATGCTATCAATATATTTGTTTGCTTCCATGGAGACAAATGAATTCTAGCAAAACAATCCTGGTCAGGAGCTCAATAAAAATTGGCTAAGATATTGAGATGGGTATGAAATTGAAACAGGTCAATACAATTTAATTTGCAAGGTCAAAACATATTTCCCAGTTTCTGTATTATTACACATAATAATAGGCTCCCTATTATTCTTCCTTAACATCTATTTAAAAATCACAACTCTATAATACTCATTAATTTTTATAGCTTTAATTTCTTCAGTTTTGAAGTTCCTATACAACTTTGTTTTGGATTATTTTGATGGCTGTTTCTTTGGGACAGGAAACTTGAATTGAAACTTCAATTAAAAATTGAAGGGGACTGGGAAAAATGCAGTGGAGGGATGAAAGATATAACACTCCCCTGTACATGCTATTAAACTCACATATTGCAAGCTTTATTTTTTATTGCCATTGGTCTTCACTTAGGAATCATTTAAAATGGACATTTTCTGTTATTTTTATGATAACCTTAGCAAAGTGTTCACATTCCAAAATTTATTGCTAAAGATGTTAAATAAAGTTCAATAAATGGAGGGTTATAATCAACAGGGGAGAAATGATGCACTGATAATAATGTTAAATGGTTCTAATGTGACTGTTTTCTTCTACAATGCCTCATTCATCCCATCTTGGTAATACAGTAAACAAGCTGCTCTAATAAGACAGGGAAAAATAAAATGTCATCAATTCGAGAATGAGCAGCTGCTGGTAGGCTTTATATGATTAAAACAAAAAGAGAAAGTTTTGATATCCCAGGGTCTGTTTACATCTGACGGGTTCAGCTCAGAGAGTTCACCTGTCTTCCAAAGAGGCAGGGAGTTTGGTTTCCTGGTGGGAAATGAGAGCTGTTCCCCATCTGGCCTTGTGATGCTGTGCAGGTGCACACCAAGTCCTGCCCCATCATGGGGACCTAGCTTCTATCTGCTGAAATGGACTGAGTGGTCTTCCAGTGATGCTGAGTCAGCTTTTGAATTGAGGGGATGGTGCTCAGATATAGAAGTTCCAGATTGACAGGCAGCAGGTAATGTGTTTTATTGTTACTTTGATACACTTACTGTGATAGGCTGAAAATTGACATGTATTTCAGATTTTATCTGATTATGCTTCATATTACAGTGGCTGCTCGTGGCTGTGACAAGGTCCATGAGTAAGACAAAGCCATTGATCAAAGGTAATATCTTTTATTACAAATATTAATATAGCTAGGAAAACTTTAGACAGAAGAAGAAAAAAAAAAGTGACCCAGAAAAAATTTGATGACAAATACTAGCTGATATTAGCTCTATTTTGTCTTGAATATTGCAGGGCTTTTTTGTATGTAGACAAAGGTTCTATATTCCCAAGGTTGTGGTATTCTTTTTTTTTTTTGATCCACAGTTCATGGTCTAGAGGAAATATTACAAGCACTAGGATTACATATCAGACAGAAATGGCTGCTGCACACCATTACCATGCATATTGGATGTAGACATCTTTCTTTGAAATGCTTGTTACAGCCGGAGTGAAATACAGCTGGATGTTGCATACACATCTGTTAAGAACTGGAGGAGCCAGATGTGCTTTCCTAAGAATAAGGCTGCCTTAAAAAACAGCCTGACACTCTGCTACAGTTTGTGGATACTGGGTGAAGCCTGGCCCAGAGAAGGAGATCTTGATCACATCTGCCTGGCTTGAAGTGACAAGGTTAATAGCGCCCGCACTGGAAAACAAAGAAGCATTGAACAAACTTAGTTAAGGCAGCTGCTGCTGTCTTCCTACTTTCAGTAAGACATTTGGGAGGAGAGCGCAGAAGAGAACAGATGCTCGTGACAGCCAGTAGTGGCCCATCAGCATGGGTACCCCATAGGACAAAAGTCTTAGAAATCTTAGAATTTAAATCTCTATGCACCCCAGTTAGGAAGACAAAAACAAAAATGAAAACAAAAACCCACACCTGCAGATGGTAAACCACTGAGCATGGTTCTGCATCCAGTTTCCTCATGACAGCTCTGCTTATCAAAACTTGTGAGAAATGGTGGTGAGTCTCTTTGTCTGGAAGCAGTAAAATAAGCTATGCTCTACAACCACTTATGTCCATGTGCAAGCATGACTGTGCTGCTGGAGCCACCGGGGTTACTCCTGAATTAGACCAGAATAACCAAGAGCAGGACATGGCCTGGTGTGTTTGAACAGCCATTTCTGGAACAGTAAGAGAAATTATTTGTAAATTAAAAAAAAAAAAAAAAAGATTTACTTAGGCCAGACAGTGATT
Source organism: Butorides virescens (assembly GCA_017310255.1). Taxonomy (NCBI): domain Eukaryota; kingdom Metazoa; phylum Chordata; class Aves; order Pelecaniformes; family Ardeidae; genus Butorides; species Butorides virescens. The sequence continues at coordinate 55,153 of JADKXX010006625.1, read as the reverse complement.
TCCCCAGCTAATGAGGTCAGAGAAAATGGAACTTTCTGGACAGCACAGCACAAGCATGAACATATATGCTAAATACAGAGACCAGCAAAAAATTATCTTTTAAGATCTTTGAGCTTTAAGTATCATATATCAAATAATAATGATGAAGCAATTACTGTAGTGAAATAATTTCTGAGCTGTAAAATGTTACTGCCTTTGGATTAAATATAAAACCAGAAGTAAGCAGTGTCTCCTCTTCACTGGAAAAAATACTAAGCCATATTTTGATCCTATTTACCTATCTACAAATACCAAATAAGACAGTGCCATGCTTATTTATCCTCATCAATCTGATGTTGGAAGCAGATCTAAACCAGTTCAAGAGTTATAAAATCATCATTCAAGATTCTTCTAATTAAATTATAAAATCTGTCATCTCTTCTACCAGCAGCCCATTGTTTGTGTTATCTACACAAGATCTGGGATCACAGCTCAAGCCCAAACTGCTTCAAAATCAGTTTGACAGTTTTGTGTTGATGAAGTAACTGAATATAAAGATAATGTGATTTTACATAATTTGACTAATATTTTTATGTCATGTGTGTAAATAATATCACTTCCCTTTGTAATATTTTTTTAATCTGAAAGAATAATTAGAGAATTTTTGGTTTAGAACTCTTTTTCACCTTTTTTGCGAGGTGAAGGAAAACCAAAACCAAAAGGGTTTTTACCCATCACAATATGTAATAGCTGTGGTTTAGAGAGGAACAATGGTTCTCAGTTGGGTTTTATTTTTCCAGAGCAGAATGAAAAAAAAACTCTAAATTATTTCTTTTTTTTTGACAGTGGATAGAAGGATTAATTATAGTTCTTCACTTTAAAGCAGCTGTGTTAGTATCATGCATGCTAAATAAGTTTACAGTTGTGTGATATCATAATTGGAATTTAGTAAGCTTTGAACTACCCACGCTTGAATTGAGGTCTATGAGCCTCGAGCAAAGCTTTTGACAGTTCAGATGCTATAATGGAAAACTGTGAGAGAATTACAATATTTAGAGTCCCCTAGATCCCCTTCCTCTCTCCCTCTGACACTAAGCATTATCTCCAACAGCACCCGTCAAGGCTACAGTGTGGGTCACACTACTGTATCCTGTAAACTCTTTTTTGCTTGTCTTTCACAACCATTGAAAAGTCTACCATGCTAGCTGGAAATACTCAGAAGCCTAAAATCAGAATCTTGCAGCCAACCAGTGTACCATAGAAGATGCTTGCTTGATGAAAAGCATGGTGTTCTATGTGGTGTGGCTGCTGATGAAGAGTGATAATCAATACAAAGATTAATAAGGGCTGGGATTTTTTTCCTTTAATCGAGGCTGTTCCTTTGCAGTAAATGTTGTGCAGGGGAACAGACAAGCTGGAGTCACCATTTTGAAGAAGATCTGCATGGAGACAACAATGTTTACCCCATCTAAACTCACTACTTCTCTTTCAAATCTGTAGCTTTCTGTAAGTTAAGAAAAACATTTTTATTTTATTAAAAGAAATTGTAATTAAGGAAACCTCGGAGCAATTAAGACCTCACTGGTGTGTATATCCTATAAACCTGTAGTGGAGTGCATCAGTGCTGCACTTGCAGTTTTGGGCTTCTTTCCATTTGCATCTTTAAGGCAGGAATGAAAGACAAAAGCAATTGAATACTTTTCTTTCAGAAAGATTTTTCAATTACAATTTCACAGATTGAGAAATCAGGCAGATAACATCCAACAACAGGAAAGTGAGTGAAGCAGGTGAATGTAACTTGTACAGTTATTTACTGGAAGGAAATGACCTTGGGAACTTTTAGGCTATATTATCTGAACAAGGAGACAAAAATGGTTGAATTCCCAAGTGTTTTAGCGGAGCAGGAATTTCCCAAATATGTGATTTCAAACCACTCTTGAAATCCAATGGCACTGAAAGAGCGATGTTCTAGAAAGTGAAATGTTCCTTTTTTCTTTACTGAACGGACAGTGCTTCATTGTTGAAAAGTAAATTGGTTTAGTGTTCAACACAGTCTTTTTTTCTTATTTCCTCTGATTTTTGCTTTTACTCATATTTTTCTTTAACCATTTTCTACTGGCCATTTATAGAGAAGTTGAGTTAGATAGACCAATTTTACCAAAAATGGTCTTATCTGCATTTTCACATACAGAAGTATATAGAAATTACTTTTTAATAATATTTCTAATGTTTCTGAAAAGACAGTATCTGGCTTATTCAAACATGCAATTCCCACATTTTTTTACACACTTCAGTTAGAAAGAAGTTTGCATTGTGGAAAGAGACAGACAATCTTTCAAACACTCTGGAAAGTACTACATAATTAAAAACTCAAAATTTTGTTAAGGAAATTCAAATGAAATATCAGTATCAAATGAAATTAGTGTAAATTAGTGTAAATTTAAATACTATCATTTGCCTGTGAAAACTCTTTTTTACAAGTTCAGCAACAAATATTGTCCAACAAGAAATCCAAGAATTCAGTTATTTTCTTGATAGAATATTTGACTTTAAATAAATCTAGCGTTACTTCATAAGCAGCCACTGCATGGCAGATGCATTTTCACCTCCCAAGCACTCAGATGAAACCTTAACACATTTACCTAGAGTAGCAACAGTTTGACAATATTTAGCCAAGTTTGTTTTCCTTTTCTGTATGAATGACTGGAAGGTGGTTTGCAGAGAAATGTAAGGGAGCCTTTATTTATGTGTTTAGTATTTTAAGATGTTAACAAGCTATCAGAAAACAGAAGTACAGCTGTATTTAAACAAGCTGAAAATACTTAATTTCAATTCAGCTAAAATTAATCTGAATTTCCCTAATGTGATCCATTGCTTCCTGGAAGCAGGAACTCAGATACTTATTTTCTTCAACAGTCAGAAGCTAACTGTACAACATTTTACAAGATGAAATATAACTTCCATTTATTGGATTTGCAGAGGAAATTGGATGTTAACAATTGTATCACAGGAAAAGTAGTCCCAGAAACATCCATTGCAGAGTATCATGCAATTATCACTCTTTCAGTGTACAACTCTACCTTACATAAAATGTAATTTAACAGCGGTTGGATTCAAAGAAGAAATTGTTCATCAGTTCAGTAAATCAAAAAGACATTTTTTAGTTTCATGAATATATGATTTTAATAAAAGCTTTGAAAATTATTCTTGCCGATGAAAAAATCCTGAAAATTTTGTGTTCATTTACACAATTTAACATTTTAATTGCATGAAATAAACCTAACCTGTCTGATTTTACCACAGAATGATAATTCTGAATTTTTCGACCCCTACCTAAAATCCACAAGTCTTTAAAACACCAATATTTTTAACTGCTGTCACAGACATGCAACAAGTAGCTCAACTATTTAAAATCTGAAGGAATCTGTGGTAACTGTCAGTTATCACTGTGTAGTGTTATTTAGAAAATGACAACTTTTGAAATAGATTTCTTTATTAATCATATGTGCAATTACTTAATTATTAACTGAACAACAACAGGTAGGGCAGCATCTGAGTTTGATTAACTGTTATGCATGTAACTGCCTATTTAAAATATAGTGATAGATGTGATGTTGTTTACCCCTGTTCAAAGGCATAGCAAAGCAAAAAGATGTTGCAGCTGAAGAAAAATGGAATTAAAAAATTACAAGATTATACACTCACACCTAGTTATATATTACAATTTAACTTATCAATTTCTGCACACAGGCAGATTTGCTCATGACAACGTATATTCAAGTATTTTAGTCAGTTAAATTTTAAAATTTAAATTAAATAAAAGTTAAATTGAACATGTGATATAAATATCAATAAAATTTGTGGTTTAAGGAATGGTGTTCCCGGTTTTGCTTCATACATAAGAAAATTTATTTCTTAACAATTATTTTTTTTAAACCACTATACCATTAGTTTACAGGAAAAAGAAAAAACAACCTACAATACCAAATTTCTTAGCCCCTTTGGTTTAATAAACAGATTTCCCCTTCCCTTCAACTCTCACACAGCATCAGGTGTGCCATAGAGCTTCCCGTAAGCACACATTCAAGCACAATAATTAGACAGCTCATTTTAGAGCTTGCTCAGAATACAGTTGGTTTCCTACTACCTGTAAGGGTCCTTCAAGCATTATTTCAGCATGTCCCCATGCCACACAAGGATATGCAACATTTGTTTTTATTGTCAAACTGTACCAGTTTGACAGTATAAGATATGTCATTCTAATTATTTCAGGAACTTTGAGGTCAGTTGCTCTAAAGAAATATGCCTTAATAATGTAAAGACATAATTTGACCCAAAGACAACCAAGGATGCTTAAGACATATGAATGTGACTTTTTTTCCTGGTGTAACACCTTGAGAACACCCTTTATCATCATAGGTAGTAGTAGCCTATCTAGTAGTTTAATTTGTTAGTAACAAACAAAATGAGGCAGATCATTTTCAGCACTTCATATTCATTAATTACAAATAATATTTATCTTTCATATAACATAGTACCATTTCTGATCCCTAGCTGGGTAAAAGTCTTTAAAAGCAATCAATTAAATCAGAAGAAAAATTAAGCTGTAAGACTGGAAAAAAATTATGATTACAGCTGAAAATATTAGCAATTTTGTTGAGCCCATATTCCATTCTGGATTTCATTCATTTCATACATATCCTCTCACAAAATATGCAGTTCAGCATCACAGTACATGAAAGTCTATGTCACACATAGAACTTTAAAATAGGAACTTAATAGAATCCAAATGATTCATCTGGATGTAGATGTGCCATTTCTTATTCTGTGTCATACACAGTGACATACAAAGATGCGTACACTAACAACCATGTTGAATGCTCTTTCCCTTTTCACTATTTTATTTTTTTAGGAAGTCCATCTTATCTCTCATCTGATAAGAAACAAAATCAATTACCAAATATTTTTAAAACTACTTAGAGTCCTTTTGAGGGTAAAAACTTTCTGGAAATTTCTGTGTGCAAATAAAACTCTCAGATTTAGTAATAGAGTTTTTGTAAACAGTACTAGTTTCTTTTGTCACATTAAAAAAATTCAGATACTAATAAAAGAAACATGTCCCTTTTTCTCTACATGTGTCCGCATGTATTCTTTGCTGAGTCATCCAACACCTAGTTATCCTGTCCTGCTACACAATTTTAATCCTTTTTTAATCTTACCTTTTATATTACAGAGCTGCATGCTATTTTCAGCCCACACAGCTGCAGAAACTTTGCAAACATTTATGAAAAATGATACTTTCTGTTTACAGTGGAGAAGGCTAAGGTGTCAGACAAAGCAAGATTCTCAAGTTTCCTCTAGAAAACGTTAGCATTCTGATACAACAGACTTTGAAATGGAGGAAAGGCTTGAGATGATTTTTTGTTTGTTTGTTTGTTTGTTTCCACTTCTGACACACTGCTGTTCTGCTACTCATTACAAGGGGAAAAGATACCAGGCTGTTTATGTTTAGCAGCTAGGAAAACGGTATCCAAGTCAAGCACAGTGAAATTAGATTTTAGATCCTGTGTTGGTATAAAAGAGAAAATATTTCATATCAAGTCCCCGCAATGATTGGTAACAAGAAAGTTATATTAGTTCTAAAGCATTCGGTGATTTGGAGAGTTAACAGGCTACTCTTTTTCCTTCTTTAACCAGATGCTCTCCTGTTTTTTTGCCTCTCTTTTCTGTTTGCTGCTGTTGTGACTTAATCCTTTCATAAATTTCCATTATGGAGCCTCAGCTTGAATTAATAAAACCTTGTATCTGTTTCTCAAACAAAATACTGCACAATCTCACAGCATATTCAAAATGTTGACCTTTTCAGCTATGAAATAAATTTTTTCCAGACTTACCTTCTATTTTTTTTTTAAATTTTATTTCACCTCTGCAGTAAAAACTGCATGCAAACAAATGTTGCTGGCTAAACTTTGCAGACAGAATTTTTTTCTGTTTATTATTCTGGCAACATCGCTCCTTTTTATTGTTTTACTAAGCACCTGTTTTGCTAAGAACAATCCTTACTTACACTCCCAATCATTAATATAACTTTGCCAAATTTCTACAAAAGATACACGAGAGTGCATAACACCTGCTGCAGCTTCTGGGAGCTGCTGTGCATAAAGCAGCAGAGCATATCTGGGAGCATCCTACGCATGGGGCTCTAACAAAGCAGTTTGTATGCCCCAAGGATAAAAGCATCCATGCCTATTTCAGTAGGGCCCAGCTGCACAGGATAGCTCATGCGTATGAAGGAGTGGTCTACCTGTCTTATAATCCATGCTCACATCAAGACATTCTCCTGTGTCTGCCATTCTTCCTTCTCACTTGGTCTGTAAGTATAAGCAGGGAGAAAAAAAGCCCACCAAAAAAAATGGAATCTCTTTGTACTTTAAAAAAACTACTACAGAAAAACCTAAACAACTTAAACAAGATCTTCTGTTCTCTGTATGGGTGGACAATAACATGCTCAAAGCCAGTTCCAGCAAAGATATAATTTACTTTTCATGCTTGCTGAGTATTTAAAAATGCAGCTGCAACCTCAAAGTGGATAGGAAGGTTTATTCCTTTATGACTCTGAATAACCACTGGTGGGAAAATGTCAGAGTCTGGAGGTCCACTTTGGGAAAATATACAAATCTTGAATGCTTGTCCTTCCATCTGCAAAATATTCAATGACAAGTTAGCAAAGTAAAGATGTCATTCCTGAGAACTGGCTTCCCTGTGACATTCACATTGTCATAATAGAAACCCAGTTCTTAGAAAAGCCTTTCATGTAAATAATTGTTACCTACAAGATGGATAAATAGAAAATACTTTGCTTTCCTTTTTTCTTTTCTTTTTTTTTTTTTTAGGTTTATAAAATATCTGTTTGAAATCATATCACCATGCATTAGATCTAGCACAACTAGCAACCTAGCACATTTATGTGGCACGTGTTAACACATTCCAAAAATGAATTTCATTGCCAGATGTATTTTATAATTTTTTTACTTTTGAAGATGATCCTATATCACTGTAGCAATGCATTCAGGACTTGGGTCCTGTAAGCACAGAACTTCCTATATTAAACAACCATTACCATACCCTCTCATTGTTAAAGACAATGACTTTCACCTTATTTAACAATAAAATCACAGTATCATCAATAGAAGAACTGTCAGTGATTATGTGTTTGTATAGCTCTGAGGAAAACAAGCCCTTGACCTTCCTGGGCCATCAGAATCATACTGTAATACAAATGCTCAATTGTTAATGTTATTGTGGGCAATATCATTCTGGAAGGATGCTCCAAATTGACTCATAATTGACCGGTACTTAATTTCTCATGTGAATATCTGGAGTAAATCTGAGTCCCTTGCAAAAACATTGCTTAAAAGTCCAGTCACACACAAAAAAAAAAAAAAAAAAAAAAAAAAAGAAAAAGCAGGCTATATCTACAGTAGTAAATTAAGCAATGCTAGGAAATGTTCCAAGTATCGAAGTACTGTAACTGCACGTATTTTTCAGTTGATAGTACACTCTCTGGCAGGTACTCAGCCTGGGTCAGCCATCAGTCTCTCAAACAATCCCTTGGCACCATTATGGAGTTTAAGACCACCCCCCGGTTAAGTGGGACCCTCTTTTGGAGGCTAGGAGGATTTAATGATTTGGATTCCATCTTTTGCACCAGTTGGGCTCAGTGCCAGAAAACACTGCCTAGCACTGTTTTACTTGGTGCTACAGATGTTGCCACAGGGGCCAGATATCACAGTATCATTGCTTACAATATTATCAACAACAGTCATCTGTCAAAGCTCTGGAATGTGCTCATTATTTTAACTGATTTATATTGCAGTGTAAACTGTTCAATGTCTTCAAGTGTTTCTGTTCTTGTACATGGCCAGATTGCAAACAGCAGGGAAAAAGCTCTATCATCTATAAGCAAGTATTTAATTTCTTGGCTGAAAATTTCACACAGGAGAGAGGTCTCTGGTTTGTATGCTAGTAAATGCATTTACAGCTGAGACACCATCACAAAACGGACTGCTCGTTATGAGAATAAGTTTGCCCATGACTGAACAAGTCCAACCCACTTACATTCAAATTATCTAAAACGAATGCTCCAGTTTCTGCTATCCTTCAGTCTGCACTTGTCATCCTGTGCATAGATGTTCAAACCACCATGCATTTGTGTCAGCTGTTTTACTATCTAAACAGGTTTTTTTCAGGGTTTTCTTTCTTATCACAGATACTTTTCAGAAAAGGCTAGGAACTGTTTCCTGATTACTCTAACTATTGAGCAAAAATTAATAAGCAATAATGATGGATGAATCTCCAAAGTTGTATGATTTGGCTCACAGGACCCCTCTCCTCTCTCTCCAAATAATAATTTGGAATCGGCTAGCTAGAAGTCAGGAATATCTATTTGGAGCTTTTCAGAAGCATCTTAGTGAATGGGGGATGGATTCCAGGCAATAGGATTTTCCCTTGGCATACCAAAACAGGGAGGGCAGAGAGCCCTAAGAGCTTCTGAAAGAAGTTGAAGTGAAATTTTATGATTCCAAGAAAGTAAACTTCAAGGTCTATTTTTTTAATTACAGTATTGGGTAAGCTTTATCAGGATTTCTCTCTTTATGCCAGACCACTTCCACAACAACAAAGAAAGTTCTTACTCTTCCTGTGTCTCAGACACACAAACTGGCATTTGCTTCCCACACTATCTGTACAGGTTTTTTGAATACTTAAATGGGAAACTCCTCCAGGCAAAAGCTGAGCCTCAATACAGCACGTACAGCTCCCAGTACAGCTGACTCTGACCTACAGTAACAGTACACACTGTAAACAACTCAGATATTATGTGATCTGACATTGAGGTTAAAGCTCATGTATTACTTATTTAAACTGAGTAACTCACGCCTGACAAGGTGAAAACTTTGGTTTAGGAACAAAATTTCAATCGTAATTAAAAGTGTTACCTCACTTTTTGTTTTTGTCCTTAACTGGGTTTTGACCAAGATTTTAAGACTTCTTTTTCTAAGGATGTTTAAGTATAACTTTACACCAGAGGTTCAGTTAGTACAGTAACATTAACTGTGGCCTTTAGCCGCAATGTAGACAGCAAGAGTAAGTAGAAGTAACCCCTTTCTCTTGGATGGATTAATAGATGAATGGCAAATAAAATTGACTGTCAGTCACCAGATGGTGCAATTTTCATTAGTCCTTCAAATTTTGTTAAACTGTATGTATGGTTTAATCTTAAGGAGAATGTACTTTGTTGGTCACACTTTTTTTCATCACAGAAGATACATTTTACAAGCATTGGTTCTAACTGGAAGTATTTCCTAAGTGTGGAGATGGTACCCATAAGTTATTGTGATAACAATAAAAAAATACATTGCTTGATACCAGTTTCCTAAATGCAACCTAAAAAACCTATTTTGAAGCTGGAGATTTGTATCCATAGTTTCATAATTCATGCATTTCACGTTCATCTAGTAATGCCATTCTACATAGTAATATTGCACAATTTAATATATTCAGCAGGAATACTTTACTCAATAACTTTAGATACAGAAAAGGAAAGTTCAGCAAGAATGTAGCATTACTTTACATAAATCTTTTTTTACTGGAAATAAAGTGATTACAGTCCTTGTATACACACTAATAAATTTAGGAATAAATATTTAATATTATCATATGTGGAAAATATTTGGGAAGGAAGTAACAGAAATCCACACACTGCTGTATTTTTTCTATTATGTAAAAAGTGGGTTCACTTGAGACAGAAATTACCTTGAAACTTGATTCAGTAAATTCAGTTAGATTTTTAAATTCTAATTCAGAACATTTAGCCCTTACAAGAACAGCGCCACATATGCACAAAAGCAGTGTTGTTGCAGTTCAAAATTATGTGCTAAACCCCAATATTCCTACAAGGCAAGTCCAAACAATTTTTCTGCATCCATTGAGCCTGATCACAAATAATCCTTCTGTAATACACACTTGTAATGCAAAAGATAGTTTATTTTATCATAATGGTCATGTACATAGATGGGGAAAAAAGTGTATCTAAAAGTAGACTTATACATGAGATACAGTGTTTTTTCATTAGTAAGGGAATATGTATGTAAGTGTGCATGCACATTCAAATATAGTTTAAACACAGATTTCTAACCACAGAAAAGGAATTACAGCTCTTACTGAGATAAACAGAAGTAATCTATAAATATACAAGGCCAGAACTACAATTGCAGTAAGTAAAATGACCTATGTCCTAGTTGTCCTAGCTGAGTGGTGCGGTTGACACACCAGAAGGACAGGATGTCATCCAGAGGGACCTGGACAGGCTGGAGAGGTGGGCCTGTGTCAACCTCATGAGGTTCAACAAGGCCAAGTGCAAGGTCCTGCACCTGGGACGGGGTAACCCCCAGTATCAATACACGCTGGGGGAAGAAAGGATCAAGAGCAGCCCTGCCGAGAAGGACTTGGGGGTGCTGGTGGATACAAAGCTGGACATGAGCCGGCAATGTGCCCTGGCAGCCCAGAAGGCCAACCGTACTCTGGGCTGCATCAGGAGGAGCGTGGCCAGCAGGGCGAGGGAGGTGATTCTGCCCCTCTACTCTGCTCTGGTGAGACCTCACCTGGAGTCCTGCGTCCAGCTCTGGAGCCCTCAGCACAAGAAGGACATGGAACTGTTGGAGCGGGTCCAGAAGAGGGCTACAAAAATGATCCAAGGGCTGGAGCACCTCTCCTGTGAGGACAGGCTGAGAGAGTTGGGGTTGTTCAGTCTAGAGAAAAGAAGGCTGCGGGGAGACCTGATTGCGGCCTTTCAATACCTAAAGGGGGCCTATAGGAAAGATGGGGAAAATCTTTTTAGTAGGGCCAGCTGCGTTAGGACAAGGAGTAATAGTTTTAAACTAAATCAGGGTAGGTTTAGGCTAGATATAAGGAAGAAATTCTTTACAATGAGGGTGGTAAACCACTGGAACGGGTTGCCCAGAGAAGTAGTGGAGGCCCCATCCCTGGAAACATTCAAGGCCAGGTTGGATGGGGCTGTGAGCAGCCTGATCTAGTTAGCAGTGTCTCTGCTGACTGCAGGGGGGTTGGACTGGATGACCTCTAGTGGTCCCTTCCAACCCAAAACATTCTATGATTCTATGAAAGGAACACATAGTACATGACTTCTGATTTAATTAATCAAGGGTCCATAACTTTGAGAGATTATCATTCTCTTGTCAAAGTAAAAAAGGCAGAACCACAAGTGTGGCCAAAGTATCTTTGCAGTACCATGAAAAAAAACAGGAAAAAACCTTTTATTCTTCTGGCCCTGAAACACTGTTAGGTTTGTTTTTCTACCTTATCTGTCCAAGGCCAACAGTCAGAGACTGCTCAAACAAATACATTTCTATGGGTTAGAAAATTTCCAAATTTGTGGCTGCACAAGTCAGTGAAGGAAGAGAAACAAAGGAACTTGCCATGCTGTCTTTGGGCTAATTTAACTTCAAGATAGTTTCACAGTGCTGAAGAGTCCAAAGCAGTCAACATTGGGCAGGTACTAATTTCAAGTCAGTAAATATATTAGCCTACTGTAACAGTGGAAGGATAAATGGATAAGAAAGAAAATGACAGATTATTTCTTGTCTCAGTCATACAAGAAAAAAAAATTTGCTGTATGATTTTATCTCAGAAACATTAGCTAATGATACAGTCAAAACTTTAAGAAGAAAGGCACCTGCTGTACAGATTGGTATATAAATTTATAACAGCACACCCCTCCCCCAGAAAACAAACAAACAGACAAACGAAAATTATCGCTTGAGAAGTGTTGCCTGGTATATATATCCAAATTAGGTCTGTGACACTGCCTGGAGTTGTAGTACGGCATCATGGGTTATTTTGGACTGTAAAGTTTAAACTTAAAGTAAAAATAGCTATAGCCAGAGTGGGAAAAGGAGCTAATGACAACAAATAAAGTTACTAGAAATAGGACAAAAAAAGTTATACCAATTTTCTTATTTTTTTCTTTCTCCTTGCAATTTATATAGTATCCTAAATAGAAAGATGGCTTAATTATGTGTGTGCAAGAATTTCTGATTATGCTATACTTTTCTGAGAAGAAAACTCCCACAAAAAAGCTTTCCACCTCATCTGAGATCATAGAATCATAGAACGTTTTTGGTTGGAAGGGACCCCTAGAGGCCATCTAGTCCAACCCCCCTGCAGTCAGCAGGGACACTGCTAACTAGATCAGGTTGCTCAGAGCCCCGTCCAACCTGGTCTTGAATGTTTCCAAGGATGGGGCCTCCACTACCTCTCTGGGCAACCCGTTCCAGTGTTTTACCACCCTCTTTGTAAAAAATTTCTTCATTATATCCAGTCTGAACCTACCCTGTTTTAGTTTAAAACCATTACCCCTCGTCCTGTCACAGCTGACCCTACTAAAAAGATTTTACCCATCTTTCCTATAGGCCCCCATGAATGCTTATGAAAAACAAACGTTGAATTACACAATTAAAAGTAGTGTGACTTTCCAGTATTAACACTGCTTTTTATTTGATAATCCTTCAATTCCCTGAGCATATCCATTTCTAGCAAAGCCCAACTGACTGACCTAAAGTGTCCCATTTTACCACTGTTTTGCTTTAGAGTTGTTTGTATCAAAATATCACCATTCATTACATCATACGTTTTGATAATACTGTCCTGATTTCGGCTGGGATATAGTTAATTTTCTTCACAGTGGCTTGCATAGTGCTGTGTTTCGAATTCAGTACTAAAAGAATGTTGATAACACCCTGATGTTTTTGGTTGTTGCTAAGTAGTGCTAAGACTGGCCAAGGACTTCTCAGCTCTCAGCTCGACCAGGTGCACAAGAAGCTGGGAGGGGACACAGCCGGGACAGCTGACCCCAGCTGGCCCCAGGGCTATTCCAGACCATATGACACCATGCTCAGTATATAAGCTGGGGGAAGAAGAAGGAAGGGGGGGATGTTTGGAGTGATGATGTTTGTCTTCCCAAGTCACTGTTACACATGATGGAGCCCTGCTTTTCTGGAGATGGCTGAGCACCTGCCTGGCAGTGGGAAGGAGGGAATGAATTCCTTGTTCTGCTTTGCTTGCGTGCACGGCTTTTGCTTTCCCTATTGAACTGTCTTTATCTCAATCCACGAGTTTTCTCATTTTTACTCCTCTGATTCTCTCCCCCATCCCATTGTGGGGGGAGTGAGAGAGGGGCTGTGTGATGCTGAGTTGCCAGCTGGGGTTAAACCACGACAAATACTTTTTGGTATTCAGGCTACTGATTAGCTCTCTTTATAGGCAGGACTGTAGAGAGGGCAGGGAACACAAATACAAGATGATGTAAGGCAGAAATGCAAGTTCTGTCCCTGCAAAGATTTATGTACCTGATGACTCCATGCACTGCAGAGAAGCCCTGCTGACATCAGCTGAGCTTCTCTCATTGTGCTGAACTACATGTGATTTCAAATACTTGCAGGCTCAGGAGCAATTAGGACAGAAACTAGTTGGTGCCTTGTGTCTCTAAAGCCCTAAATGCAACTTAAAACAATCAGTTTCAGTTTTAGAATTTATCTCCAGGGTTACATGTGGTCTGCACATTTTCATGGCATGGTTCAGTGTATCTTTTGATTTTATATTACTGGACACCAGAGCATCGATTTTGCTTTCATGACTTGCATTCGTCTGTTTCATGTAATGAACGTTTTCCCCCTTGAGTAACAAGCCCAGTTAAGTGTTTTCCTCCTTGCTCAGCAGCCCATGCTGGGCTGCCCTGACCTTTACAGTGCAGCAAGATGCCACAGATAAACCTCCTGAACCCGCACCTCGCTTTCTGGCCACGCCTATGTCTGACCCCACACAATGTGGTTTGGATTGCTGTTACTCCACTTGGAGCGTCTTGCTGAAGCAAGAGGGAGAGAGTGCCTCCATTTTAGACTGTGATTTTTGGAGTGATGATGAAAATCTACAAAGAAACTGTGAAACACCTAGTCTCTTCCGTGAACTGTTTTCACCCTTTGTCCCATGGGCAGGAACATGGTTCACCACTTCTGTCAAAAAAGATATCAGCACTGTGATCGCTGAATCTATGGGCGGTCTCTGGTGGATTTGCTGTTTGTTTTTTTCAAAATGCAATGTGGAGCAATGAACTCCAAACCTCTAAAAAGTCACTCTGTAATATAAAGTGGCTCTGTGAAATATGCAAGGTATAAGTTAAAAAAACTTGTGGGTCATCTTATAGGTCACTGGATTCTGGACACATGAACAAGGAGAAAATGTTTAGCAATAGATAAAGGTGGAGCTACTGCTTAAACAAAGTGGCCATGCTTTGAACTATCTGACACTTGTATTTAATATTTAAATATAATGAGATTGCATCTCTTCTTCAGCGTTTCCTATGCAGCAGCTTTTCTTTTTTTTTACTTCAGCTGAAAGAGCTGGGTGACACTGGGGAATTAGGTGATTGTCTAAAACAAGAAAGTGGGCTAAACCAGGTCTTGTTTCCTCCCCTCTGCTACAAGCTAAGAGCACACACATGAACTGGTACCATAGTCCAGCTAATGCAAATTACTTTTGAAGTAATCACAACTTGATCAAGTGAGCCTGCATTCTGAAGGGTTTTGTGTTTTTTTTAAACAGCTATTTCATCCTCTGTTATACAGTGAAAGTAATTAGAAAAAAAATTTATTTTGCAGTCTAGTAACTTTCAGGTTTCAAGTGTTTACAGGGGCCTTCATTTCCATTCTTCTGGATTTATTATTTGTATTGAAAGTTTTTTAATGCTTATCGCCACGGTGGCAGTAGGGCAATAATAATTTGATGTAAAAGCTTAGTGTCATGTGTAGCTGTGCTATGACATACCACAGTCTAAGCAACTGGTTTCCTCATCCCAGGGTTTCTTAGTACTCCACCTTCTGTTAAAGTGAGAGTGTCCTGTGGCATCTGAGAAAACAAGAACATATCTGTGTTACTAACTTTGTATCTAACACAGAGTCAGACTGAACTATCTGGAAGAAGGGATTAATTAACTTTTCTCCTAGATTAACCAAAACGCTCGGATTGGAGAACATCCCAGAGTGTGAAGTGAATGTGTGAGGGCAGAGAGCAAGCAAGCCCACAGCTCACTGCAGTGGTGAGAAAGAGCAGGAGGCTTTTAAAAATCTGCCTGCAGCAGAGAACAAACTCAAATTGAAGTCCCAGAGATGGGTGTGAAAAGGAAACTTCCCTGCTGTCCACATGGAGGGCAACTCAGGAAGCCATAGAGAGCTGCTCAGCTGTGAAGGCAGAATGGAGAAAGGGCAATCCTTTTTCTCTCTCTTTTTCCTCTGTGCACCACGACCCAAGGCAAAAGGTGGTTTTGTTCTCAGGCTTTTATTTGCTTTGACTTGCCCAGAAGACTTAAATTCTGTGCTACTATTTCCCTCATCCAACTATATTACTTTGTTGTTCTAATGAAATGTAGTCTAGAGACTGAAACACTTTTTTAATGCGTTGGTGTTCTTGCTTTAAATAAAAACTTGGAGTAGCTCCATCTCAAGATTGTGGGATCTTCTTACAAAAATATTTTAAACCCATTTCTTGGCAAAAGATGCCTGTTCTCCCAGTAGGTAACAGTGGTGTTAACAACTATTTTAACTGGTAAACATGTGTCAAAGAAGTTAGATTGTCATTAATTGTAAATGCCATGGTTCAACATATTTGTAAGAGAATTGTAATTGTACAATTGTACAATTGTACAATTGTACAATTACATTACAAATGTACTTGTAAGAGGCCAAAAAATTCTAGGCAGAAGGATTTCTTTGTGTTTATATATTACAAATAGCAGACTGGGAACCAAGAATCAGACATTATTAGAAAATATCAGAAATTACTGCATTACTGATACATTTACCTTGTATTTGAAGGAAACACATAAAAGAGCATTAACAATTACGAAGGGCAAAAACTACATCATTTGAAAATCCCAGGGCTGGCAGCAGTGTGACCAGCTGTAACTGAATTCTCCCTCAGCCAATTTTTATAGAGCATTCATGTAAGCCATGAGATGTTTGCATGGAGAAGTAAAGTTACTTCTGAATCTTCTCCATGTTTCATCTGGTAAAAAAGGGTCTGGATATGGTGCAGAAGAATACGAACTACTGGAAAAGATCCTTGCTTTTCAGAGATTTCTAATCTGAAATCCACGTGTTATCATGGTGGTTAATTTCAATTAGATAAATATGTTGCCACTTTTAATCTGTTTGTGCTTGGTTAGTAACACTAATAGTAGATATTCACATGTTTCAATGTCAATAGAAAAAGTACTGACAGTAATAATAAGATGGAGATTGTTTAAGCCACAAGGAGCTTTTGGAAGGTGCTAGACTGGAATCTGTACTACACAAACCTGGTCTAAATATAAGAAGAACTACTTTTATTGACATCTATAAATATTAGATAATATTCTTTTTGATCAAATATTTTTTCACAGCACCTTTCTGTTTTCATTGGTGAAAAACAGGAGAAAAATAAAATATTTCTTTTCACCAGTATTTTCAAAATAAAAAGATTGGGTCATTATCTCTGAATAAAAAAAAAAAAAAGAAATTCAAAACCTTGCTGAGATTCATAAAAATAATGCAACAGTTTGAAAATTTAAAAAAAAAAATCAACTCAATTGAAAGATTTTTTTTTTACAGAAAAATAAAATGAAAAAACAAACTAAAAAAGCCTCTCAGATTAACTTGAAAGATTTCATCTCCTCTTCCCTGCTATTTATTTTAATAAGATCAAATAACAACTTCCAAACACACTTCTAAGAAGTTGCCATATCAAGCTCCTGAGTTATAGAAGACTCTAAGCTATACAGCTAAGACCTGGGACTATAATTACTTACACACATATGTGTATTTTAGATAGTGTCTTCAAGCTGCTTAATATTTTTTATTGGCAAAGCTGTTGCACCCAAGTACAAGAAGACTCATTTTGGTACCTCAAACATTTCATATGAGAAACAGAAACAGTTGTTCTAGATTAAACTCATCACACTGCAGTATCTGTATCCTACCTACCCTTATATTACACAGTTGAAGTCCAGCCAGTTTTCAATCTTATTATTGGCTGCAATGTATTTTCTAAAACTTGAAGACAAATTAATTCAAGAGAGCACTTACAGTATGAGCTATCATTAACACAGGATACTCTAACAGCCATTTTGTGTAAGAAAGACCCCTGTGGCCATCATCAAATATGCAATAACAAATCCTTCTTTTAATAATCTGACTCTTAAACAGCTTGAGTTATCAGTGTTTAAAGTATTATCACCATCCAATAATGCAGTCCATAGTACAGTCATCCTATGCTCTTTTGTCACAAAACCTCAACAAAACAGATTATTTGTTAATAATGTAATGTCGTTTAGAGAATTCTTTCAGCTTCTGGAAATACCAACTGACTTTTGGCATCTTTGATTATGTATTTAAACATTTCTATACTATTAACATACTACCTAAACTCAAAGAAGATACTCTAGGATACCATGTCTGTAGAAGTTCTTTACAGGCAACTTCATTTTCAGTTTCAGTTTACCCTGTTAGACCACCAAAATACCATGAATCTGGAAAAGACATTGGGATTATTTGAGGCTTAATTCAAATTTACTTTCCTGTCCCTTGCACATTCTTAAAATCACTGAACCAAGCTTTGACTTGTCTGTGGAAGGTCTCATGAAACACAATGAAACTGTGAAATGTATGTATCCTAAAACATTTTTTCCCTTTTAAGTCCTAAAAGTCATGAAATTCCTACATAAATAACTGTAGGTACTCATAATTGCAAGATTTATAGGAAAAAAATCTCTAATATTACACACCACAATTCTGTTTTATTGTTGATGTAATCTACAACCCAAAATATATTCAGGTAGCCATTTGGCCTTTTTCATTTTCTTTGTTAAATTAGCAGTTACCAAAATTTTGGAAATTTTCAGTTTCTAAAAAAAACCCCACCAATCTAACCCAAAACAAACCCCAAAGTGTATTCATTTCACTGAATTGTTCATAACTCAAAAGAGGTATTTAGTCGTAGTTTAACAGGGAGATTATTTGGTTTATGGAATAGAGATGGGAGGAGTTCACAAATTGTCATTGTAACTACTGTGTAAGAAACTGAATTACATGGATGTCATATCCCGCCAGACATAGAGGGAGAGGAGACTCAGCTTCACCTATCCTCTTGGTGTGAATTAAGGTGCCTGTTGTGTTAAATTTAACAGGCAGGTAGCAGCGAAGCTCTTGCTTTTCCCAAACAGCCAGGGCTCAGCCCTGCTCAAACTTCTGGCTGTATCTCTGAGAGGTCACTGCCAGACTTTCCCCTCCGGGGTCCCTGTAGACAGTTGGCATACCTCACCTGCTCCCCTGGGAGCAAGGAGCTGGTATCCTCAAAAACCTTTCAGCACCGAGGGGATCCTCGGATTCCCTTTTTTTGGAGAGGGGTGTACAAAGCACCAGGTCTGTAGGTAGACAAAAACTTCTATTCCATAGCTAGGCTCATTAGTAGTGGAAATGCTTATCATTTGCCATGTGTGCGGGGTCTATGCCTTGCATCGCTTACTAAAGACATAAAATACAAAAGAGTAAGATAAAAGGCAGCCTAGGCAAAGAGAGAGTTTGAGAGAGAGATCACTGGTCTGGGTTCCAGCATTGGTCCAGCCAATGGGGGTGTGTCCACCTTCAAACTTTTTGTCCACAGTCTTGGGGTGGCTTGTGTCTTTTATCCCTTCCTTAGACACACCTTCTCTGCTTCCTATGCCATATAGCATGCATGCTCTGTCTGGTCCTCTTTTGAGTCAGTGCATGTATTTAGTTGGTGGTCAGTGAGTTGGTGGTGGCAATCTCCCCCTGCCCAAATTACCTTTGGGCTGAGAGCTCATGGCTAGTCTCGCAGACTGCCCTCTCAATCCCTTTATCTGCAGAGTGTTTGAGACATGTCTGGGAAGGGTGCAGGCTGCCTCTACCCCCTGTTCCCTTATCAAGTCCTGTCCTGTTGTCTGCATTCCTCAGAACAAACAGTTCTTTGTGTCAGTGGTTACAAGTTAGCCTTGGTGTGAGATCTTCCAGCTGGTCTCCTACAATGAAATATTGTTGTTGGACTGTAATGCCAGAAGTGAAACAGGAGGAACAGTTTCACTTACATAAAGTTGTTTCTTAACTTTAATATTAGTCTCATGTTTTGAAAAATTCATTTCAGTGATAAGCTCTGATTCAGAGTTTGCAATTGCCATTATTACAGCAATACTACGTCATAAGATAGGGAAAAGTACTTATTACTTGTCCTGATCTGTTCAGTCCAAAAATCCTTAGAGCTAAAGAGCTCTAGGGTCTCTCTAGGGTCTAGGGTCTAGAGCTGAAGGGTCTCTTTTTATTCTATCATACTATTATTGTGTTGGTCATGGCTTAATTTTATAAGTTTAGTTTTCATAATGACTTGAGAACTCAAAGTACACAAGTAGTCCTTATACTTTTCCATGATCAGTACAACACTTGTTTAGGTCTGACTTATCCAAAGTGCTAGATCTTATTTCCAATAATATGACAACATTAAAGGTGTCTCAAGTTGGAGGCTCAGAAGTGGAAATAACCAACATTAGTCATCATTTGTCCACAAATAAAGATAATTTTCTTTATAATTCTAAATAGTCAATGGTGATAAATTTTTTGTGGCTCAAGACTGATTTGAAAAACAGAGAGAAAATACCTGTAATTGCTTCAAGTTAGCTGAACAAAAAAGAAAATGTAATCTCCTATGCCTAAATAAGAACTTATTAATTTATATTCTACAATCAATACTCCCACACTCTGTGACTTGACTATAATAATGCGCTCCAAACAATTTCTGTAGAAGTCTATTTCTGTTACCGCCAAAGCTAAAGGTTACATTATCTCCCATTTCTTGCTCTTTTCATTTCATGCCTGACCCATGGCAAAAGAAGAAAACATCTTAAGCGTGATAAAGTATCACCAAATGAAGTATCTTCTTCTGTGACTAAATGATTCAGAAAGCCTCCCAGCAGGCAGACTGATGCACAGCCATACTCCAGCACATATGAGAAGGCAAAGACACAGGTTGAAGAGACAAAGATGAGTACAGGGCTCTTGTAATAAGGTTTGCCAATTTTGGGTGGTTTTATGTCTCTCTGACTGGGTCAAAACACTCTGTGTCCTCCTCCTCCCTCAGAGTGAAAGAAAATTAAAAGGTAGCCGACTTCTCCACTCAGCAGTTTTATCACAGTTTTGTTTGAAGATGACAGGTGCACTTTAAGCTGGAAAAATCTTTGAACTCATCCTCTCCACTTGGCAGGTTTTCAAATTTGCAATCACCCAAAACATAGAAATAATCTGTCAACAAAAGGCATCAGAAAGGTTGGGCAGTGCTATGAGCTATAATCCCAGAAATGAGAGAGGTCAGATGTTGTCCTCACTGATATTATCCAAAGAAAAGTTGTCAGGCACCTGAGGCTAGAGGGTACCAAGACAGACATCACCCCGCAGAACTGGGAGACGTGTGTGGAGGGCACCCAAAAGAGCAATGGTGAAAGGACACCATTGAAAGGTGAAGTCCTGCATCTCACAGCTGCTTGAAGCACAGGGATTTGTGTTGTGCATGGCTGATTTTTCTGACCTCCACCCATGATGGGGCTGATTATAGAGATGCCTAATGTTTAAGCAGGAAAAATAAGAGTTTATTTATTAAGAATGTATACCAAAAAGCTTAAATAAATATCCATATATATAGTTATATATACTTATATAAAAATATATAAATAAAACTATATAAAATGAGCTATGCAATAATAAAGTATTTGTCAAATGCTCTGCAAATAAAACTGGTTTGGTAGATTGCCTATGAGCTTCACCAAAGGGATGTGTTTTCCAGCCTGTACTCTGGTGCTTGGTCTGTGAAAAACAAAATGTGGACTTCAATCAAAGGCTGTTAAATTATTATTATTATTCCTAAACTAGTATTTTATTTTTACCATTTGCAAAGTTGAAGTGCTTTAATTAGCAACCATAGTTGCTTCACTCAATGATGGCCCTGCTTTATAGATTTTCTTCTTAGGGAAAATAATGAAATATACAAAAAATAAACACACTGGAATTATCATTTACCCTCCCTTCTCTATTTCACACATTTCATCAAAATGGTTACAGAAAGTGGCCACTTGTGTTTCAGTCATCATACCATACAAACAAATAGGTGACATTGTTTCATAGAAAATAGTCTGTCTAGCTGTAAAGAATGTAAATAGCCTTCATGTCAGCCTGTTCCTAAAGCAATACATACTTAAGCAGAGCAACAATATAGCACCTGGGAAACAGTGTGAAGGGCGGGATGCAATGTTCAGTTATTACCTGAATAAGCAACAAACTGCAATGAAAGCACATGTCAAGATGATAACATTGTTCCAAGTAAACTGTTAGTTTTAATGATGGTTGAAATACTAAGCTGTTTCTTTGGAAAAGTTCTGAGATCTGAAGTATATTGTGTAGTTACACAACAAGAAAAAGCACAATTTAGCAACTGCATAACAATCCATATAAATATTTTGTGGAACTAATTTGCATTTTCCCATGTGGAAATATGAAATTTATATTTTTGGGGGGAAAAACCAAGAACCAACCAACCAACCAAACAAAAACGAACAAAAATTCCTAATGATTGTTCTTATTATGCTGGTGAGGTAACTGCTATAAGCAAGAAATACAGTGTAGAGAGATCTGCATATAATACATTTTACATATTTGATAGTGTGAAACAGTGTGTTGGTTCTTTTTTCTGGTTTAGCTCAGTATTACAGACGTATATAAGTATTTAGTGTGTGTTACTTCTCTTGTATTTGTTGATTTTAAGTCAGTGGAACTTGGGGCTCTGGAAAGCTGCCTCTTCAATTCCTCTCATCTAGTTCAGCAGCAAAATGTAAGACTACTTATGCCCTCAGATTTCCTCATTTGGAAAGAGAAAATCTTCAATCACATTCTTTCAGGAGATAACTTGAAATGTAAATGAAGTTGAGATGTTATATTTCTTGCACAAGTGGACTCATAAATCTTTTATGTATCATATATCATTACAGTTTACTGTACAAAAATTTGATCTCCCTTACTACCTTTCATTTTGTTCCTAAACAAAGCCTTCTGAAAACCCTTACAAAAGCATTATATGTTTTTTAATCTTACACACTATTGCATTCTTCACAATTATATTACACAGCAATGCTGGACTTCACAGATCTCTCCTGAAAAGTAAATGTTGCTGTGTCTTTTGCAAGGTCTGGAACTTAAAACCTGCTAGAAAGTTTTGTTGACATGTCATGCACTACAGACCTTCTGGAGTTCAGACATCAAGCAAGAGCAGTCCTCTGTCAGAGTTTGTGGCTTGGAGACCTTCCTGCTCAAGAAGGAATGAGTTTCCAGCAATTGTGTATGCAAGTTTTAGGACAGTCAAGATTTTAAGAAACTGTGTTGGTATGGAAAGCTGCACAACCTTGCCAAAGAGACTGTCACAAACTCCTGAACATTACTGGATACAATCAATACCATTTCTGAAAGGTTACCTAATCAGTAATTTAAACCATGGTAGCTGCCCCTCCTTGACATCACAGCACCTAGAAGCAGCAGCAGTTTTCAGTAGCTTACTGAAGGAACAACAAAAAGTCCATATCTCTTTTGAAAACCTGTGTTTTCTTTCAATGGCTTAACTACTTGCAGATGTACGCACTGAATTGAATTCTTTAACTTACAACTGAAATTGAAAACTCCAGATGGCCTTGTAATTGGATCTTCCTGTTTCCCCAGAGTATCCTGGATCCTTGGAAAATAAGGACAGGTGTTACAAACAAGTATAATTTTATTTGTCCTCAGTGTTGCTACTTGAATGTGACATGAACATGAAAACTCCTTTTACAGTTGGAGATGATGTCAAAATGAATCACAAACTGACCTTTAGTATTCTATAAAAGACAATGAATGGAACTTTTTTTTATTTTTTAGTTGTTCAATAACTCCCCTCCCCTCCCCTCCCCTGCACAAAGTCTGGGAAACAAACAGGAGGAACTTGAGCTCCATGCCCAGTCAGAGGCTATGATATAATAGGACTAACTGAAACAAGGGCAGGCAACTCACACAACTGGGGGATTGTGATGGACAACTGTAGGCTGTTTCACAATGACAGGCAGGGAAGATGAGGTGGAGGAGTCGCACTCTGTATTGTTATATGCTTTCTCTTCTATTTCCAAGGCATCACTTGTGTTGTCCAGCTGAACATCTGCAGGTAAAATAAGAGCTTTCTTTATTCTAGTGGTCAGATGCATCCAGTCTTCAATATATAACACTTCGTCCTCCATGGTTCCCCCATCACATGAAACCTCTGACCATTCCTTCTCTGCAATTCTGGACAAGGATCCTGTGCCCAGCAAAAAACACAGGGAAGCAACTGTCTATATGTGCTAGTGCTTTTGCATTTCAATTACCTTAGGATTTTTATTTCTCATTTTCAGTGTGCCAATACTCATACTAAGCTCTCTGAAAAATTTTGTATTTCAAGGGTGGAGATATCTGACTGATAAGTAATTCAGAACTGAAAATACAAAGCCACTAAAGTAATCACACACTTTTAAAATATAATCCAGTTTAATGAAGTGCAAGGAATAAAGCATTCTAAGCCTGCTTTGGACCTCAGCAGTCAAGTCAGGGTGGAGGTTATATGTAAAGTCCTGAGAAGAAATAAAACTTAAGCTATAACCCTTCATTCCTTCTTGGCTTTATACTTCGAATATGGTGTATGGTCAATCCTAATTCATCCCAAGTACCTAACTCATCAGTGGAGAGTTCAAGACCAAACTGGTATAATTGAAAATATTCAGTGCTTAATTCCATCCTGAAGTAGAAACTTAATCTATAGTGCAATGTTTAAAACCCTTTGTCAACCGAGATCTGAGTCAATGCAACATGGAGAGTAATCAGTTAAAAATCCTTGTATCATAGTCAGCTACTACAAATATAGTAGGCAGTCAATTAATAAGCCTTTTTGAACATTTTCTATACCTTTATGAAGAGCAACTGAGTCTCCTGCTTACATATGGAAATCATTTTGCCCAGACTAGAAGTCTGTCTTGGAAGGACAAAGCAGAGTTTTAGAGATTAATCTCTTTTGAGGGCATTGAGGATTTCTTGGTCTTAGAATTTTAAAGAATTATAAAAAATGCTCAGTACTATGTTTAACTGGTTCAGAAACCTTGCAGACAAAACAAAGACCCATGACACCCATAAATTATAAATATATTATAAATATGTTAATTATGTTAAATATAATTAATATTACTTTGCCTTGAAAATTAATACAAACTTATTAAAATAGTGCAGCTAACAATAGTAAGTAAATATTTTGGAAAACTGTGATGGTGTAGTCAAACATCATACATAAGCATTCCACATAATCTTGTGAACAATGTAATCACCAAAGGGGCAAATGAAGATTGGTGTAGTTGCACTTGAAAGGTAACCAAGTAAAAAAGTTGCCAGACAGGGGTTAAAATAAGCATAGGAGACTGCAAACAGATGGGGTATCCTGCTGAATGCACCAGAAGGGTGACTGGCAACACCAATGGAAGCAAGATAAACAGCAGTGAGAGCACAGTGGGAGCACTCTGGGAGGGGAAATGGCATAAACCCATCAGATTCCAGTGAAGAAAGCTAGAGAAGAGAGAGGACACACCTGCTCTGACTTTGACTTTTCTTATCCAACAGGTCTCAGGCCTCATCATCACGCCCTCTGTGACCACGCGCCACCAAGGACCCCAGCTATCAGCTCTAACTCCACAGCACCGGACTTGGCACTGCATCCTCATAGCTCATCTAGGATGTAATTGTCAAAGACTAACTAAAAGATTTATATATATGTTGATGGTGATTAATACTGTGTAAGATTTAGCACAAGCAGTTTTCTTAATGAATCAATTTTAAAGTTCAAAGTTGGACAGATTTTTAAGGCTCCTAAAGACATCACAATAAGCTCTTATCTTCTGATATATTGTGAACAAACATGTCAGTATTCATATATATATACACACTCATATAAAATACATTTACAGATTTATTCAGTCGCAACATCAGCACAATAGTGATTATTTCAGTGCTTTCTATGAATGACTTGTATATTTCATGTATTGAATTCCCTGTTGATATACTGTTAGTCCTTATAACACAGAGCTAAAATAAATGTCTTGAACAGCATAATTATTTGAAATTGTAGATATAATTTATTAAACAGACCCATAATAACTTCTTTCTAAAAATTTAGTGAAAGATGAAATGTTATGACAGCTGTCAGTCTCAAGAGTGTCAAAACATTAGACTATCAACCTTAAAAATAGCTTCAATTACATAATAGTGCAATTTCTCAAGTATTTCACAAAAGAATGGAAGTCAATTTTCTATTATAGCTCATTTCCCAAGACCCAGTTACATATATAAAAAAAAATATTTATAATAACCCATAAAAGACAAAATCTGACCATTTTGAAATAAGAAAGTTTTTATCAGCTTTCATAGCTCTGCCTCCTAGTCAAAAATATGTGGAACCAAAAGACAATAGATCTAGTGGAAGATAATAAAAGACTTGATTTCTGGAAAAGGTAAATAATAATTTATTAAGAAAAGTTTTAATGGGAAACAAGTTAGAGAAAAATTTCCAAGAGGAAAAATACATTTTTTAAAATTGTAAAGTGTCATAGAATGTTAATTAGTTTTTTTCTTTTCAAGCAACATATGTATCAGACTATGAACATTAAAAAGTAGTGGAAACACTTTTTTTTCCTTTTTCTTCCCCCTCACATTTTGATTTCTTCCAGTTTTAATAGGAAATACTGTTTTCTCCATTACTTTTTGCCATATGGTAAGAAAATTAAAGTGTTTAAAGACAGTCATACAGAGGAAATGTTATTACTAAAAGCAGCTTTGAACTAGAAGACAAAAACATAACAAGAACCAATACCAGAAGTTTT
Organism: Butorides virescens; assembly: GCA_017310255.1. NCBI lineage: Eukaryota > Metazoa > Chordata > Aves > Pelecaniformes > Ardeidae > Butorides > Butorides virescens. The sequence continues at coordinate 29,097 of JADKXX010006625.1, read as the reverse complement.
AGATTCAGCTGAACTGATTAAAAATAAGGTAGTACTTTTAGTATTGAGAATGAATAACCATTGAGAGAATCCACCTTGAAAAACAGTGGGGTTTGCCACTACAGAACTCTTCAAATCAAATTCAGTTCTGCATGGGACTCAGTTAGAAAATATCCATATACAAATATATGTGAGTTGTGGGGGGGATCAGACTGTATGATCTTCCATTGTAGGAATCTTGAGAGGCTTGGTGGCCATTGAGGTTTGGGGCATTCTTTCCTGAATAGGGGAGGGCCTGTGCATAGCTTTGTTTTTACATAGTTGTTGCATTTTCACTGTGTGATATTTCATTTTTATCAGTGGATGTCAAGAGGCAGAAGTTTGGCTCTCCAACCACCTCCAATTCAGTGAAGCAACCAACACAAGATATGCAGTGAGACTTCAGGTCAGGAACCTACCTCTGGTTGCTGGAGCTTGGCCAGAGCATTTCCTCACTTTTTGTAAGGAAATCATCCCAATGGAGCAGTGTGCTAATGGGAAAATGCTTCTGAGGCCGTACAGGCTCCCTCACAGTTTATCTGAGACATGTGAGAGAGGCATGTTGCCCCAGAAGCCAGGCTTATCTGCAGCTCACAGGAAGAACTTGCAGCTCTGAAATATCACTGCTTATCAGCAGTCTGCTCAGCAGAAAGCATGAAGTCTGGAAATTTCCTTACATTACAGCTCTCTGGAAAGGCTGCCTTGCCAGAACTTCCCCAAATGCCCAGGTAGTCAACACCATTGGAAAATACATTTTGAGGGTTATTCAGATGTAAGCCGGTCAGATAATGGAACTTTTCCTGTTAGATGTCGATCCACTATTTTTATCATTTCTTTCTCCTAAAACCCAATAATCAAACAAAAAATTTCAACAAAATAGTTTCCAGACAACTTGCATCTTACTTTCTAGCCTGAAGTTCTGTCGCGGATGGAGTGAGAGGGAGACAAAAATAATGTGGTTTATTGGTGTAAAACAGTGAATTAACAAAGTTCAGTGATAACTGAGACAAGAGTTTATGAGATTTGATGGCAAGGTACACTTTGTTATTTACTGCACAGAGGACAAGGTCAGACAAGACTGTCAGGGACACCCTCCCGTTGAGTCATGAGGTTCAGAAAAGATCCCCTTGCTTTCTAAACTCCCTCAGAGAGGAGTCTAGGTGCAGCTGGATCCAATCCTAGTCCCAGACTTGGTCAACGGTTTATGTCTAAAGGATTATATATGCGCAATTAATCCTTTATGTCACTTAGCTAAGATTTCCAAGTTAGCATGCTGTTAGTCACTTACCGAGAATCTGTTATGGTAAGGAATCTCTCAACCTCGAGGAGCAACCTTGAGAGGCGTCCCTGCTCAAGGGGAGATCCTGGCATGCAGCTGCTGCCGTGCAGGAAAGCTCACAGGGCTCTTGGGCTGCTCACTATTTATGGGGGTCTGATAATTGGCTCATGGTCATATTTGCATACTGGCCACTGTGCTTAGGTGGGCACATTCCACAATAGCTCTTGGCTATTGTATTATTGTCTGTCTCCCCCACATCCAGTGGGTGCATCCTTCAGGACCAGACACAGACCAGGTGCATCTATCACCACCGTCACTTGAAAGAGGTCAAAGGAGGGGGAGTCAGAGACAAGGGGGGAGCACACTGTCACAAGTTCCTGACTATTCTGGGGAAGAGAATGGTGGAAAAAAATCTAGGGTCATATATAACCACAGAATAGTTGATATTCTGTCTCCTGCTGCTCAGGAAAAGAAGAAATTTGGATGAATGATAAGACTAATTTTCATTTTAGCCTTGGGAAAAAAAAAAGCAATGGGGGGGATTATCTGAAACCTTTTTTTTTTTTTTCCCCTTAGCTAGCCATTTAAGCACTGGATGCAAACTACCTGTAAATGCAGAACAGGATTGCAATTAGGACTTCTCATGCCAGGTATTTGTAAGCATAAATTTCATAGACTAGGTTGCACAGTGATATCCATCTCTGTTTCTTAGTACTTTGGTACTTAAATTTATAAGAGGATAATATTATGTTATGGTAAATTGTGTGTACTAAATTGTTCTATTCAGACACACAAATGGAGTAAAGTTATGATTTTGCTTGCAAACTTATGTTTTCCACCTCCTGATTTTTAAGTTCCTAGCTAATTGACATAAATACACTTGTCATATAATTATTTTGATTAAATAAATTAATATGTAGTCATTGTCAAATATGAAATTAAAATTAAAAGATAAATAGGAACATAAAATTTCCTCTTTTTTTTTAATATTACTTGGCTTGCAAATTCAGATAATGTTTCATGAAACGTGTGAATTATTTTATAGACACACTAGATATAAACTTCTCTCCCCCCAGCAAAAAAATCCCTAAACCAATAAACACCACTAGAGATAAATAAAAATGAAATTCTGAGAGAGAACTCGGCTTCAAGATGATCTTTATGATGTTATCATTTTCCATTTTAATGCTGATATTGATACAGTTTTTAAAGGGTTGCAAGTATCTATATGGCTGTACCATATGAAAAATGAGCTGTCACACGAGAGAGACAGAGCCCAGAATAATTTAAGATTTGCTGATCTAGAGTTTAACAATATTTAAAACATTTCCACATGATCTCCCTATGACCTTATCGTAAGCATAGAAGGAATCTGCAAACATTCTGATGTTTTGATTAAAGTTGATTTACTTATTTCCAGAATTGTGCTTAGTTTAATCTCTATTTTAATAATATTAAAACTGGTTATGAAGGGAAGTAGGTGTATAAATGAAAATTTGACTAGTAAGGCAGTACAGAGCAGAAAACTGTTAGCATACTTAGCAGTAAGAACACCAGTGAATAACATTGATCAATGTATCAGAGGAGAAATAATAAAAATAGCCTAGGAAAAGGTCTTAAATATCAGAAAGAAAAAGAAAAAAAAATAATGATCTTAAAAACTGTTCTTGAAAATAAGTAGTATCTGTCCTTCCATATAATGACTCTGTTTTTTGTACTTGGAGTTAAAAGCATGTAGATAATTTCTGAGAATCACATTAAATTAGAAAAGGGGAAGACAGGTTTGATTTTATTTCCTGGAATTCCATGGTGCCATGTTGATGGGAGTACTGTTAATGTCATATTGAAGTGACTATTATGAAACATCCAATTAAAACCAATAAAAAAAATAGCAACTCCCCACTTTTTTTAATGTATATGTTGTATTTTGCCTATCCTTTGTAACATATACATATTCCTTTTTTTTCTGAAGAAAAATGTACAAAATCTCTTCTGCCTAAATCCTAAAAACTTTTTCAAAAACTATACAGTATTATCATTTTTTTGTTTTCAACAAAACACAACAAACTGAAACTTAATCAGAACCCAGGGTTTGCACTGAAAAGGATTCAGTTTCTGGTTTCAATACAAATTTGCAAGTCTAGATTCAATGCAACAGCTGACTGCCAAATTTTGCAGTTTTGACAAAGGGCTATTGTTTCTGCCATTAACTGTTCAGTGGAAGCATCTCAGCAGTTCCCTGGTGCAATTTTACATCAAAGTTTCCTTGATCACCAGGACTGTAATAGTGAACATTGGAATAATACTGACATGAAGACTGATGCTGTCATTTTCCAACCTGAAAGTTTGAAATTATAAACTCCAGTCAGTATATAAGAAATCATCCCATCCTGTTATTTGTCTAATTTTAGGAAATTAAATTTAAAAATGCTAGCCAGAATGCAAGGATTTTCCTTCTGATGTGCTTATCTTTTCATATCACATCATTCTGAAGTGAAAAATATAAAACAAAAAACCCAGGAGCAACAATTAAAAAAAATTGAACTACTTTACAAACTCCAGGCCGTAGGTAAGAACTTCTCATACTGAGACATTATTATCATTTGAGATGCTATTCTCATGTTGATAATTTACAGTTTCTCAACTAGAACTGCAGTGAAGCATGTGTGCTGCAAACCTGGCAGTGTTATGACGCATCCTCATAATACCTTCTAAAAGAAGCCACTCTGGAATTGCCACATAACCATGAAGTCTGACTGCTTGACCATGTTTAAGTATTGTAATAGCTAGGCTATTATAACAGTATCAAGATGTTAATGAAAACTGTAATGGAACTGTATAGCCAGTTTGATGTTAATAACACAGGGGCAATCTCTCTGTCTTCTGTTTAGGCCCTTCATTGCACCTACACAAACTGCTCAGGAGGACCAGAAATCGCTCTGGCAATGATTTCTGGCATTGGAACAGCCCAGGCTGACTTTCAAAGCACAGTGATGGGAGACTGTGGGACTGGAGCACGTGCATGCAGAGGACAGGAGCTGGATGTTTCTTAGGATGAGCACTGTGACAGAGCGTTTCTCAGCTAGGAAAATCAAGGCACTTTTTACCTCATTTAAAAGAAGACAGAAGTGAGGAGAAGGACCAAATGACACTCCTAATGCTGTGTCCAAATGACATTTCCCAATAGTCAGGGCTTGTTCCTTACATCAGACTGATGATATAGCAGCACACTGTTGTTGACTGCAAAAATTTAATATTGAAGCAAGGGCATAGAGCATGATGGTTCGGCAGAGTTTTGTGGTGGTGTATGGATGAAGAAAACAATCTTGCAAGTTTCTATTAGTGAATGTCCATGGACATGGCGGTTTTAGAGGTCTCAGAAGGAAAACCAAACATTGCTAATTTCCTTTACATTGTCCAGGATTTTATTATTGTTGTGATTTTAACAGGCCAGTGTGACTGTAGATCTGAAGTGCCTCTAGTGACTAATACTACCTATAGTTTCTAAGCTCTGAGGACAGCTAGATTGTTAACTGAGCGCATACAGTAGAAACGTTTATATTAAAAAATCAAACAAGAGAGAAACAAATAAAAAAAATTATTCTTTATGAACTCTTAACATATGTTCTTAGGGTGTTGTGTTGGTTCATTTTTCTAAAGTAGAATTTAGGCATTTTTGTTCAAGGGATTTGTCACTTGGACATAATAATGTAGTACTATTATTAATCAAAGCATAACATAAAATCTGCGTTATGTGCAGGTGTGCAACTTGAAATATGATATCCTTCTGTAATTTTTGTGAGAATTGTTGAACTTGTTAACTGGTCTTTTGAACAATGTCATCAGAGAATCACAGCACAGTTGAATAATTTAGTGTGGAAGGGACCTCCAGACATCTTGTCAGTTCAAAACAACTTTGATTAGACCAATTTGCTCAGTCCTGTGTTCATTTGAGTCATGAACACCTCCAGCCACAGAAACATCACAGCCTCTCTAGCGATCCACTGCTGTATTTAACACCCCCTGCATTAAAAAAAAAAAATAAATCACATCTCATCAGAATTTCTTATATTCCAACTTACACACGATGACTCTTGTCCTACTGCTATATATCACCAAGAAGAGTTTGGTTTAATTTTCTCTGTAGCCTACGTCTGTACCTGCTACAGAGAGCAGTGAGGTGTCCCCTTCGCCTCATCTTCCCCAGGCTGAACCAGCCCAGGGCCCTTTGCCTCTCCCTGTGTGTCCTGTGCTCCAGCCCCTACTATCATGGAGACCCCACACTGGACTCATTCCTAAGTGTCAGGGTCTGCCCTGTGGCAGGAGCTCAAGCCTGGACTTACCACTGCCAAGCAATGGGTCAGGATCCCTTTCCCTTGGTGGTACAGCCACAGGTGCAGGGGCTGTTTTCCTAGCCAGGTGCACTGCTGCATCCTGGCAACTTGCTGGCCGCAGGTCCCCAGGGACATGTCTACAAAGCTACTCTCAACCATCAACCCCAGCTTGTCCTGTTCCAGAGGTGAGTTCAGTCCTCTTCAGTACCTTTGCCTCCAACAGGCAGTTTCCCATAGGATCTTGCCAAGCAAGTCTTTGAGCAGGCCAAAAATCTGCTCTTCTAAAATTCAGGTTGCCTTTATGAAATTCTGTTGTTTGTTATGCTCACTTCTCTCAGGATCTAAAGCTCCAGAGTCTCAGTCACCACAGTCAAGACTGCCCTTGACCTTTGTGTCTGTTGTGGTTTGACCCTGGCTGGACACCAGGGGCCCACCAAAGCCAGTCTATCACTCCCCTCTAACCAGACAGAGGGGAGAAAAAGTAAATCAAAAGGGAGAAAAAGTAAATCAAAAGGGCTTGTGGGTCGAGACAAGGACAGGGAGAGATAATTTTATCAGTTACCATCATGGGCAAAACAGACTCAACTTGAAAATAATTTATTATCAATCAAAATCAGAGAAGGAAAGGAGAAAAACTGCTGGATCTTAAAAACCCTTCCCCCCACCCCTCCCTTCTTTCTGGCCTCAACTTCACTCCCAGCTTCTCTACCTACTCCCCCCAGCGGCGCAGGGGGACGGGAATAGGGGTTGGGGTCAGTTCATCACACGTTGTCCCTGCCGCTTCTTCTTCCCTAGGGAGAGGACTCTTCCCCTGCTCACGCGTGGGGTCCCACTCACGGGAGACAGTCCTCCACGAACTTCTCCAACATGAGCCCTTCCCACAGGCTACAGTTCTCCACGAACTGCTCCAGTGTGGGTCCATCCCTCCCACAGGGTGCAGTCCCTCAGGAGCAGACTGCTCCAGCGTTGGGTCCTCTGCGGGGTCACAAGTTCTGCTGGCAAAACCTGCTTCGGTGTGGGCTCCTCCCCCCACGGGTCCGCAATGACTTGCCAGGAACCTGATCTGGTGCAGGCTTCCCATGGGGTCACAGCCTCCTCCCTTCAGGCATCCACCCGCTCTGGCGTGGGGTCCTCCACGGGCTACAGGTGGAGATCTGCTCCACCATGGACCTCCATGGGCTGCAGGGGGACAGCCTGACACACCATGGTCTTCACCACAGGCTGTAGGGGAATCTCTGCTCTGGCACCTGGAGCACCTCCTGCCCCTCCTTCTTCCCTGACCTTGGTGTCTGCAGGGCTGTTTTCTCTCGCATCCTCTCACTTCTCTTCTCTCTCTGGCTACTGAGCTGCAGACAAGGTTTTTTTCCTTCTTAAATATGTTATCACAGAGGCACTTCCACTGTTGCTGATTGGCTTGGCCTTGGCCAGCGGTGGACACAGGGAAAAATTCTAGCAGCTTCTTGCAGAAGCCTCCCCTGTAGCCTCCCCACTACCAAGACCTTGCCACAGAAACCAATACAGTGTCTTCAGCCAGTTCTTCCTTGCTTGTGAGTACCACCTCCAACAGAATGTCTTTCCTGGCTGATTCACTAACCACCTGCATCAATAATTTGTCCTCAGGTTGCTCCTATCTGTGTTACTCTGCATCACTGGTGCTGCTCTGTCCCCTAACCTTTATCCACGTTCCCCAGCATGAAGTTCCATACCTCTGAGCTATCCCTTTGCATAGACCACCCCTTCTCTGTCCCTGACAACCCTGCCCTTCCTGAAGCACCTGTACCCCTGCACTGCAGCTCTGCAGGGGTGAGAGCTGTACCACCATGTCACTGTAATCCCTCTGAGGTCACAGGTCAGTTGCTGTGCACCCACTGCTAATGCCCCTCCCTCTTTTCCCCAGGGCTACCTGCATTTGTGTGTGAACATTTGAGATGGGTCCCAAGTTGTGCAGCTTTTGCAGGTAAAATGTGAGATCCCCTCTGGCCATCCTGTCCCCTGGACACCTGAACACCCTTGTGTCCTTGCTTGTGGGAATCCCCCTCTTGCATGTTTCCAGCCTCCCTCACAAGGCCAGCAGACTTGCTTGCAAACACATACTCACCCCATGTTGTCAGACATATCCCATCACTTTTCAGTAGCCCTTTTTGTGAGAGAAACTTTGCTAATTAATAAGACAGGAGACTAAACATAAATCACAATGTTGGCCTTTTAGGCCATCACCCCCATCTGACCATGATGTGTGTGCTTCCACATATACATTCTTACCAAGGCTGAATCCTTCCTGCAAATAACAAAAGGCCTTACGTCATGAGGATAAAACCTACTTATGTCTGGATTATTTTCAGAGCCTGAAATCACTTTATAAATCCAACCCATGACATCCCGAGCCCTCCTTTCTATCAGCCATTTCCCAGTTGGAAAACTGGCAGTAAGAGGACCTCCATGTCTCATAGACCGTTGCATTATTTATTATTCTGATGTGATCACAATGGGAGAAGGATAATGGAAACAAACCCAAGTATTTTGAATGCATTGATTCTAATAACTAACTAACTAAGTTTAATATCTAGTAAACAAATAGGGTTTTTTTTAAAAATATAGTTCTGCCTTTTCAGAATCATGAATTTTCAGCTGTTCTGTTTAGATATATTATAATATATTCCTCAAAGATACAGAAAACAACAATTTGCAGATCCCAGGTTAAACTTGCTGGGCTGCTGGCTGGAATAGTTACTCACTGTAATTCATCAGTACTATGAGTAAAATTCCTAGATGTCATTAAGAAAAAAAAATACACATGGGACCTGCTTATGCCAATCTTTTAGGGAAAAGTTTCTGACTATAACTGCACTTAAAATAAGTTGCAATTACTAACAAGAAAAAGGCACTTACATTGTTTTTCCTAAAGTTAGGAACTTTACATCTAAAAAGCTTCAGTAGTTTTCTTAGATGCTTAGAATTTTTAAGTGAGACAAAATATCTGCTTCAGTTACACGTAGGTGAAAAAAAACCCTGTTGCTAACTTTTTTGAGATCATTGTGTGGAGTGGAAGAGCATCTGGCATATTCACCACAAGGGTCTTGTTGGCATGTCATGTCTGGAGGAATACAAAAACTCAGCTCAGTGAGCCACTGTAAAATCTTACCTTTGAGATTATTACATTGATTTATATATAATAAACAAGAAGAACATTACTTTTTAAATAATGTAAATAAATTATATTCTAGTAACTCTTAAGATATAACTACAATAAGAACAAATTAAATATGCAAGACAAAAAAAGTGAAAGACGCTTCTTATGGTAGGATTGGATTTCTGGATTATACACATTTTGGCTTCAGTAAACCTAGGGCACAAATCTGTGTTTTATCAGAGATTTGTTTGCATTCTAGTGGTCCCTTTGGGCCAATATAACACAAGTATGAAAGCTATGATGGAAACATAATTAAAAACCTCAGAATGTGTTTGAAGTTTACCTTGGAATTAATTTTTACCACTAGTTAGAGTTACATTTTTTCTTACCTGTAGCAGGTATTTGGTTTTTATTTAAGTGAAATGTGTAAATTATATGCCAGATCCTTCATAATCAGAAAATATTCCAAGCTATTAATTGTTCTTCTGTTCTCGATTTACAATCTAGATGACTGTTTAGCATGAGGCAAGTACAAGTTTGGTAATGTCTGAGCTCAATAACAATGAAATAATAATTTTATACCAACTCAACTGAATATCTTGAGGAAAAATTTAAAAATCACAGAATTTGTAGTGGAAAATGGGATTTTTTGAAAAAAGCACAATTTCAGAGTTAGCAATACCTGATACAGACACAACTGTTTCCAGCTAGTAAATATGTTTTGTTATTTAATCCCTCAGTATCCCAGAATGGAAAGAAAGATTGCTTTTGCCTTATCTGTTTCAAATTTCAGTGACAACATTTCTTTTGGTAAATTCCTACCTGGAATCACAGTAAAACTATGAGGCAGAACAGAACCCACTCATCCAGGACTATTTAATTAAACACGCAAGCCAAAGACCTTTTCAAAAAGCCAACTGAACGGATTCCTGAGAACACGTAGTACTCTTAGTCAATACTGTTTAACCTTTTCTTCCAAACCAAAATCCTGCTAAGAAATCTGTTGAAAGGAAGAATATATAGCTAAATTTTGTATAAATAGTCCTATTTAATTTAATATCATTTTCTTATTAAAAAAAAGAGGTAGCTAGAAAATTCATTGATTGAATGAGATTGCTGAAACTTTGGCTTTATTTCATCTCGAGGAAGAACATTCACAGTATTTCAGTGAAAATAAACCTCCTTCCCCCTCTTCCTCTGATGGTTTATATATGGGAAGCCCATTGTCACAGTTTATGGCTTCCTAGACATTGTTTCCATAGTCTCTCGTTTGTTCATATGAAGACCACATGTGAGTCTCATAACCTCTCCCTAAAAGGAAGAAACTACTTTCTACATCTGCCTACAGATCTAATGTCTTTGAAAAATAGCAGAAATGCAAAAAACCCTTTCTAGGCAGAGGATAGAGAAATATGTTGTCCTTAACAGATGTAATTGTTTAATAAATAAATAAATAAATAAATAAATAATATCACTGACAAGAGCATAATGATCAAGTACTCCCTGATAAGTACTATCATGGAGAACACATGTTAACACCTTCTAATAAGAAATAAGTAATAAATAAGAAATAAATAAGAAATATTACATCATAACTGCTGGTGTGCAACATTTAAAACACCTAACATTATCTCCATGTATTTTAATAAACATATAAATAGTAAGAGATTTTAATTTGTCTTTTCATAGTCTAAAATATAAAATAAATATTTTTAAATTATTATTATGAATTCATTTGTAAGCCATATAAATGAATGTTCTAAAAGCTGAGATTTTACCTCAACTTATTACATACGTACAATAATCCTGCAACCACAGATATGCTTTACAGAAGACTCACTGAAATACTTCTTAGCTTAAATCTTCATTTTTCTAACAAGAAGCTTATACAAATACAATGTGCAAGACTCTGTATTTACAAGATAAACTCATCTTACAAGTAACAGTTGTAAAAAGTTTTGAGCTTTTCGTATGGAATTACTTATATTGGCATGTGGCCGTATTATATATACATATCACTTCTAATACCTGTACAAGTACTAGTATGGTGCTTAATCACTGAACAGGTTAGAGAAAAACCTTTCATCAGAACAGACCTGAATTCCACTTGCGATTTGTATTACAAGAAAAAGATTTCCCTACTCTTCAACATTAATGCATGATTTTCTTGCATCTTGGCATGAATAGCTTTTACTGTCTGCCCAAGACTCTGCCCAAGACTTGAAATAGCACAGCTGATGATGAAGAGGAACTGGCAGACACACACTTAGAAAAAGTTGTGCCTCTTTCAAACTATGTATTTTATATTCCCCGTTTCCTGTAGAACAATTTATCCCAGCTCTAAATCACATTCACATGGACTATTAAAAGGAGCATACAGGGTAATACTTAAACACAAAATTAATTAGCAGAACTCACTCAACCTTAAACTTTCTTTTTCTGATTGAACTCTCCTAGCGAGAGAAGAATTAAGGCAGCAGATATCTTTAAAATTCTAGCAGTGTTTTACTAGGTTTTTACAACAGGAACACACCTTTCTTTTATGTTCAAAAACCCGAATAATAATGCCATGCAGGAAGTGTTCTCCATTAAATGAAACAAGATACATTAAAAAATGTAACTATGCACATTATATCTAGTTGCTTTATAAAGACAATATCTTTTTTTTGTATTGGAATTACTGAATTCTTTGTTTATTCTTCTGCAGTATTTAACAAGATATAAACATTAATGTAGTAGAGGCTGGAATGTTTTGTTGTGGGAGGAAGCACCTGTTATTTGAAGCTTTTTTCTTCATGTTTATTATCCTCATCATAGGTTCCTTCATTTTATTCCTCCTTACTCTTTGTACTCTCAAAATCCTATTTTTTTCAGCTGTAATATAGCTTTAATATATGTATATCCCTATTTCTACTCTGCCTTCCTATCCCCAAATGTTCATGAAAAGTTTGATAAGAGTGGTTAACACTGTGTGAACTATTACACCATTTTAACTTTGTATATTACCACACTTTGCATACACTCCTTTAGCCAGTTTTTTTTTGGTTTTTTGTTGGTTTTTTTTTTGTCTAGATTACAGCATTTATGTGAAGCCAACTGGTAAACACACTGTAAACTTCCACTCCTGCAAGCATTTTGGCAATGTACACAACCAAATAGAAATACGTAAAGCCTGAAAACACTGCAAATCTGAAAATATTTAAAGTGGTCTAATAATTCGTACAGTTGTCCTAATGAATTCAGTGGGATCACTTGCAGTCAAAGTAGGCAATATATGTGTCAGCATGTCTGGGTCTAGAGAGCGCACAAGTTAAGTATATTTCTAATAAGGTGTTAAAAGTCTATAAAAAAATATTTTTCATTAACTAAGATAATGTATGTGGCTTCCAGAATGCCTTGTTTTGGTTTTGAGTGAATAATCCTTCTGAAACACAATGTGTTGTATTTTTTCTGTTTAGAACTTTGTGAAGCATATTTATCAAAGAAAAAACAGCGACTTCAAAAAATAGGGAGAGCAGATTCAAGAAGTATCAATGCTGTTGAGACAGTAAAATCTACATAGAAAGAGTGGAAATTCTGTTCACTTACAATGCCGTCAAAATATAAATATTCCATAATGAAAGTAAATTTCTATTTTACAAATTTCAAACAAGAAAGGCTAGATCCCTATTTCATTGTAAGAAGAGGATATATGTATAATCCAGTCCATTAAGCTTGAAAGGGGTAATAATATCAATGCATATGACACAGGAATTGGTGTTTTATTAAATTATTATAAGAACTTTTACATGTTAATGACTAAGGGTTTCATGGAGTAGAGAGATTTATCTCCAGTGAGGCAAAATTTGTTATACATGACTCAAGACAAAGGTATAGAATCTACAAAAAAGAAAAATATTCATCTGTTAAATCATTAAACATAGGCAGTGCTCAAGGATATGATAGGTTGTTGAGGGAGATGTATAAAGTGTTCTTGTATAATTTTGCATAATATATTTGATTAATTTCAGAATCTTATAGATGCTTTTAATTAACTAAGCTAGAGGATTCCCAAGTGCCACAAGATGTGTCATGGATGACTCAAAATTGGCACAATTTTCATAGGTGATAAGAGAATTGACGTGCATTATGACCAATCCTGAACTATCTCTGCACTGGACTGGATTCTTAGCATCAGGTATTGTCTTCTGTTTTCCTTTTTAATACTAAATATACTCGTGGCACTCTGAACAAACCTCAATTTGGTATACATAATTATTTTCCAAAATTTCACCCCAAAGTTTCAACAGCAGTATCATCTTTTTGCCACTCTTGCTGCTTGTGCCTGCACAAACCCCATTCGGTAGTGAAGCAGACAACAGTGCAAAAATAAACATTTTCAAACCAGCTGAGATGTCTACAAGTCAATGATGTCTGAAGCTGTCTCCAAACATTATTTTGCTAAGTCTGTAACACATTCTGGAGTTAAAATTTATGTGAATATATGAGTCGTGTGTTGTAGCACAAGTCCATGGCAGAAAAAACAGCTTCTTGCCCGCCTGCTCAAAAACTGCCCCTTCAGAAATCAGAAACTCTTATCCTGCCTGGATAGAAGCAGTTTGTGACTGTACAACACCATAAACAACCCATAGAAAACAGGAGGTATTTGATTTGTTGGTCCTAGCTTTTTTACAAGCATAACTGACTCCATAGATGTGACTATGTGAGCTCTATTTCCAGATCCAGACAAATAAATGAGCATACACTCACTATGTTTGCATTAGGGGTACCAGTGAGAAACTAGAAATATGTGATAAAAACGGTTTTGTCTGTGCTTCTGCAACTAATACAGTTGCTTTCAGATTAGTACTGCAAATTCATTCCTTTTTAATAGTTTCTTTTGAACTACTACATATCTGGCTATTTTATTCAACATCCAGTCCCATACTAGGATTTGAATATACCTTTCAGAGGGAGCTGGCTTCATACAGATTTTTTTCTCCTCTGAGCTACTGTGTTTTTCATTACTTTCTTTTCATATTGTACTAGCACTTGGTAGGGTATTTGCTTTTTTCTTGTTTTTATTTCTTTATACAACTTCATGGAGTAAGGTGGTTTAGAGGATTCTATAAAGGGAAGAAAAATTTAGACTTGCCTGGTGTTACTGCTGCTCCTGAGGATACACTGGGATGAACTCATCACCACGAGATGGTAGGAAAGATGTTTGGGGATCCAGCAAAACTTCTTCAATTAAAATTTCCCATAGGTGAAAGGGAGAATGGGATTGGAAGGCCAATAAATTCTATTCTGTGCACAGACAACTGTCTCAGTAATGGATAAAGAAAGAAAAAAAAGTCATTATTTAGGCAGGTAATGATGCATTTATATTAATCACTTTCTCACAGAAGCTTCTGAGACCAGCCAAAGGAGTTTAAAATCTCTCATCAGAGACTGTATGTTTCTGCAGTCTCTGTGTAGGGACCTCTTTCTGCAGCAGAAGCAACAAGCACCACCTGACAAGACTCACTCCTATAACTCAGGGGGAGGACTGAAATCTTTCATGCATAAAGTCCCGGTTACTTTTCCTATTTGAAGAACCAAGTGTTACAATACTAGAGAAAAAAAAAATCATTGCTGTCTCAGCAGTGAGATATATCAGGGTTTACATTTCTACCTACTCTCGTATCTCTGAAGCATGCTGACCAATGTGGAAGATGTGGTCTCTTCATGATCCTCTGGTTTTCTCTTCTCCTTAACAAATCCCATTGTATAGAATGAACCTTCAGAATGTAAAACTCAGAATGCCTGTTGCAGGTCCCCAGACTCCAAATTACATAATTGGGAAAGCGTCCAAAAAACAATTAATAGAATAATTGCTCTAATCTGTCAGTTGAATTTCTATGAAGAGGTTTAAGAAACATCTAGTGACTCACAGCAGCTGAACGTTCATGCCATATGGGCCACTCATTTCAGACTTTTTCTCCCTGGTTTTATAATCCATGTACCATTAGAGACCTTCTCAGAATCTTAGAAAAGTATGCACGGATTTGAAGATAACATTTTTATTAATAAATCTTGTTAATGAACATAACCAATAAGAAAAAAAAGTGAGTATAGGAAGTAATTATATACTGGGAATCAAATTAATTAACACAATGGAACAGAATCCTTTAATCACTAACACTCATCTGAGTTTTATTTATTTATTAGAACAAAAAGACTGATGTAAAACCTGATGTGAAATCCAAAAAAGCAAAAGTGCACAGCTTAAAACAAATCTATTTTAAATTGGCAGAGTTGAGTCTGGATCAGCCTACAAAACAGGACTCTCACAGAAAGGTGATCTCTCATCATCTCTAATTTATTCAGAACATTCTTTAGCAAATGCTGGCCTTCATATTTGGAGAAAAACATTGTCTATGAAGTTCTCAGCAGTTACCTACTTGTAGACTGGGCTGCCTACCAAACTTTACACCAAGATTTGAGAAATCAAGCAGAATGTACAATGCACACCTGGAGGTATTTTAAGGACATCTGATTTCTAAGCTCCTCTGTTACTAACTAGTCATAATATTGTAAATAAAAGAAAGGGAAATAAAACTAAATACATGCAAACATATGGCTGCATTAATACCTGAGTGCTAGGTAATATTTTGTTTTTCTCAGAACGGCTTATTGGCTTGGCTAATCATCAGGCCAATTGCTGTTACTGGGCTTGGAGTACCGACAAAGCAAATAAAACTCTGTCTAAAGCACCACCAGAGACAGTCTGCAGATAAACTCCAAGCATCTAACTTTAAACTATTTTTTTCCCCTAGTTTTCAGACGAATTTGCAGCTTTCCATTGCAATCTCCTCAATTTTCCACCATCCTTTTAAAGATACGTGTGCTAGAGGTGGGTGCTCATTTCCACTACTGGACATATTGTGACAGTTATCTTCATGCTTCCACTCCCATCATCGCTAATCAGACTTTGAAAGGATGCTCTTTGTCTCTTCTGCTGCTCCTTTGCTATATAGACTGCATTTCATGATTGAGTTAAATATTTATGATTCTGTCACATTTTGCATCATTGTAAATACTTTTACACTTACTTTTGTTCCTAGACCACCAATAAAAAACCTAAACTACACCAAAACTAAGTACTGATCCCTGAAGTATTACGGAACAAGTACATTATACTGACGTATATATATATATATATTTTACATTTTCTATTTTAATATATTTACAGTGTAAAATATCAACATTTAAAAATATAGTATTGTACCCTATTAAATTAAATGCCTTATAAAAGCCTAAGCCTATTATTTTGTCAATTCATATATTCATCAGCAAAACTCACTATATACTTTTGTCATATAGTGGGGTAATGATATTTCTTTGACTACCTGCATTCTCCTTTTAAACCACATTGCCTTCCTATTCACCTTACTTGTTTCTTAACCTTTGTGCAATATAGAAAAAGTAGCAAGGAAGAATTTAAACTTATAAAAATCTGTGCATGGATCTAAGTATTGGACATATTGATAAATTATTTTGAAAAGAGGGTAAGAATGTAAAGGAACAAGTTTTGCTGACTTCATCATGGTATTTGGATAAATGAAGATTAAGATATATTGTGAAGAATAACAGAAGGATCTTAGGAAATTGTGTCAGTAAAAAAGCAGCTGAAATGCAGTGTAAATTAATTTAAACTATTTCACATTGTTATGTTCTAAATATCTCATTTTAAAAGGATAAAATGCATTTGGAAAAAGAACAGAAGGGTGGAAAGAATGATCAAAGTATGGCAGAACATCCAAGAAAAAAAGAGTTAAACAGACTAAATCCCTTCCGCCTTGAAAAAAATGACAACAGAGTAATATACTGGTCTACAAAATCCAACAAAGGACTCAGAAGAAAATCAGAAAAGAATTGTTCATTACCTTTTTCCATGCAAGAACTAGACATGTATCTAGTAGGGGTTGGAAGTGAAATGTCTGGGAAAAAAATTAAGAAAGAGGTTCTTGCAACAAAGTGTCCTGGTTTTGGCCAGGATAGTTGATTACATCACACTCCCACAAACCTGACAAGGCAAGTGCCATGTGCTTACAATGGTGCAAGCAACCACCAGATGGCTGGAAACATAACCCGTGCCCCATGCCACAACCCGTAACACTATCCTGGGCCTTGAAATACATGTCCTGTGGCGACATGGCATTCCAGAAGGAACTTAGTCAGACAACAGGATTCATTTCTGAAACAACCTCATAGACACCTGGGCCAAAGAGCATGGCATTGAGTGGGTCTATCACATCCCCTATCATGCACCGGCCTCCAGAAGAATGGGACGGTATAATGGACAGTTAAAGACTTGTGGTTTAACCCGGCTGGCAACTCAGCACCACGCAGCCGCTTGCTCACTCCCCCCGCCCCCTCAGTGGGATGGAGGAGAGAATCTGGAAGGAGAAAAAACATTAGAGCCAAGGGCTGAGATAGAGACAGTTTAATAAGAGAAAATAATAATAATAGTAATAATTAGAATGATAACAGAATATACAGAATATACAAAACGAATGATGCACAATGCAATTGCTCACCACCCGCCGACCGATGCCCAGCCCGTCCCGAGCAGCGATCACTCCCCGAGCAGCGATCAGTCCCCGAGCAGCGACCACTCTCCCCGCGACCGACCGACCGACCTAACCCCCCCCCCCGAGCATGACGTTCTATGGTATGGAATAGCTCTTTGGTCAGTTTGGGTCAGCTGTCCTGGCTATGCTCCCTCCCAGCTTGTTATGCACCTGGCCGAGCAGGAGAAGCTCAAAAAGTCCTTGAGTAGTCTGAGCACTACTTGGCAACAACTAAAAACATCAGTGTGTTATCAACATTCTTGTAGGACTAAATCCAAAACACAGCACTATGCTAGCTTCTATGAAGAAAATTAACTCTATCCCAGCTGAAACCAGGACAAGACTACACTAAGAGCATGTGATGGGACATTCAAACATTGGGATACACATTTAGCAAAAGCCACCTGGTAAGTCGACGCTAGAGGATCTGCCAAATGAGCTGGCCCTGCCAATCAAACCTCTTACATACTGTAGAAGGGGGTAAAGTCCCTGTAGTGTATGTAAAAACTCTGCTGGGGGTAACAGTCTGGGTTACTCCTCCCCCGGGCAAAGGCAAACCCAACCGTGGGATTGCTTTTGCTCAAGGACTTGGCTCCACTTGGTGGGCGATGCAGAAAGATGGGGAAGTCTGATACGTACCTCAAGGGGTTTGATTTTGGGTGAAAATAGCCAATAAACTGAATGGTATTATCTTAATTGCTGTACAATATTTTATGTCATCACTTTTATGATTGCTATATGCCATATCAATGTTATTACAGGAAGAATCACCCAGATTAATGAAGAATGTATTTTGATGAAACCAAGTGCAGCAATAACGGAAGCAGAATTGGCCTCAGCATGCAACAATCCAACATCACACACCATCTCTCTTGCCCTGAAAAACTGTTACAACAGATAGAGCCCAAAGTCATGGGCTAAACGAACCCAACAGACATTTTAGAAGGATGGCCCATAGACTAATGGAATGATATCTGTGCGTATATATCAAAAGACAGGGAAAGTGAAAGTGATTAATTGAATGTATTGGAAAAGCTAGGACCTAGGCATAAGAAATGGTATAGAATAAGGGGTGGATATTGTCCTCGTTTTGGCTGGGATAGAGTTAATTTTCTTCCTAGTAGCTAGTACAGTGCTGTGTTTTGGATTTAGTGTGAGAAGAATGTTGATAACACACTGATGATTTAGTTGTTGCTAAGCAGTGCTTACCCCAATCAAGGACTTTTTCAGCTTCCCATGCTCTGCCAGGGGCACAAGAACCTGGGATGGAACATAGCCAGGACAACTGACTCAAACTGACTAAAGGGCTATCCATACCATATGATGTCATGCTCAGGGGGAGTTGCCCATGGAGAGCAATCGTTGCTGGGGATGGGCTGGGCATCAGTCAACAAGTGGTGAGCAATTGCATTGTGTATCACTTCTTTTATATATTATGTATATTCTCTCATTATTATTATTATTATTATTATTATTATTAATATTATTAATATTATTAATATTAACATTTGTTTTATTAAACTGTCTTTATCTCAACCCATGAGTTTTACCTTTTTTCTGATTCTTTCCCCCCCCATCCCACTGAGCAAGTGGCTATGTGGTGCTTTGTTGCCTGCTGGGTTAAACCACAACACAAGGGTATTTTAATCTGTGGAACTCCTCCCTGGAATGTTTGGGGCACTGAAAGGTCTCATGGGTTCAGGACGCAGCTGAAGGAGCTTTTGAAGCAAAAGTCCCTGCAAGAAGTAACTTTGCCTTAGAAAAGCCTTGAAAAGCTGTCACTGACATTTTGGAGGGCACTGTGAGAAAGTATTATATGTATTTCCCTTGATGTTATACTTTTCACTATATACATTTATAGAGAGGGGATATTAGGCTCAGTGGACCTTTTCTGACCTTGAATACATGTTCTAATATATTAGTAAGGAAATAACTGCTCCATACCTTCACTATAATTTGTCTCTAAGCAGTAATGAAATAAGAGAAATATTTTCATAAATAGCCAGTGAAGTTTGTGCTTCTTCTGTTCAATGCACCTACTGCCTGTGGCTTTCACTCAAGCTATGAATGTAGCCATTGCCACTGTTGCTGGTGAAGGGAATCACACAAGAGTTCTTCTCACATGGAACTCTGACTAAACAAAGAAAACGAATGTGCTAAAAATTATTTATAATATGTAACAGTTCAAATCTTACTTTTTTCTACTTCTGACTTGTGTTTATTTGTGTAAATCATTAATAAACAAAATAAGAAGTTAATTCTGATCTTATGTTCATCTTAAAAAGCTGCATTTCCATACACTTAAGCAGGTCATTTTAACATAAACCCAAGATTCACCGAGGTCAGTATGGTAGAAATAGTTCCAAAATTTGATTTGGCGGCTCTCCTTTTTTATTCAGAACATCACTGTAAACTAATTAAAAGGAAGAAAAAACCCAAATGAAACCAAAACCCAGCCAATTCTAGTCTTTTGCTCTCTTTCCCATAGATGGGAAAATTATCAAACATTGTTAAGTCTTTTCCTTGTTATGTATGTTCCTTTCTGAATAAAAAGAGCACTCAAAGTTTATGTGTGCTGATTTTAAACTCACCAGTAATTTTCCTGTGTTTAAATTAATGTGAACAGAGTTATTACTGTGATCAGAGGTAAAAATTAATGAAACAAAAATCATAACTTTGCCTGATTTCTTGTCAAGAGACTTCCTTTTAGTTATACCTACTACTAATGATGCAGCATTTCTTTTAATCCTAAAAATAATCCAAACCATATTGTGTGTGTTCTGAGTCTATCTAGGACTTACAGGTATCTGGGGAAAAAAGTATGTAACACCCTCCCTTTATAGGCAATCATCAGGGCAGAGTACTGAAGGGAGGAATCATCTGTTTTTTTCATTCTGTGTAAAGAACAGTCATACTTTTCTCCCTACTCTTTTGAGGCTCTCACTGTGCCATCTGCTAAACCTGCAGAAACTAATCTGGTCTCCTACAACACTCTTGATTTCCCTTGCTTTTATGGTAGTCTTTGAATCACCTAGTGTATTCATCCACCTTCAAACACCGTAGACACCTTGTGACGGAGGCACTCGACCCCTTAACCAAAGTAGCAGTAGTTTGGTACAAGCTCCAAAGGGGGTAAAGGCCTGAGCCGTAGCCAGGTCAAGAAATACTCTAGTTTCAATATTTTCTCTAAAACCCCACAAAGGAGTAGAGTGACACAGTGAGCATCAATGCATATGAGCTTGGAACACTGATCATGTGATTAATAAATGAATAGCGGATGGCTTTTCCAAAACTCATCTATCAAGGAACAAAGAAAGTTATGGGTACAAGGAATCTCAGGCATACCTTTCCCATTGCATGTAGTTTGACTACAAGCCAACCACTTTATTCCATAAATATAACAACTTAGGTGAACCTTCTTTGACCTCTCCCTGCTAGGACGCATGGCTGCATGGGAGTGATCTCCCCTTGAGCTAGGACACCTCTCAAGGTTGCTCCTCAAGGCAGAGGGACCTTTTACAACAGCAGATCCTTGGTAAGTGACTGATAGCATGCTGCATTAATATTAATGAAACATTGCTATTGAATTTTAATTACTATAAACATTATATAGATAAGTCCATTAGACTTAAACCATTGTCCAAGTCTGAGACTAAGATTGGACCTAGCCACACCTAAGCTCCATCAGGTGTTTAGAACGCAAGGGGATCCACTATGAACCTTGTGACTCAGTGGGAGCATCTTCCTTACTCTGTCTCTGGTCTTTGTGTGAATCATTCTAACTTGATTCTAACTCAAATTTCCTTTGCATGTTTCTTCCATGCAGTAATTAATAGAGTGAACCTTGCCATCAAACTTATTGTACCTCGGTAAATCACTGTAAAACTTTGTTAAATTCCATCAAATTTATTGAACCCTGTCAAATTATTATTCTACCTCAATAAAACATATTGCTGTTTCTCTCTTTTGAGTGAGGTGCATTCCACTCATTCGTGACAAATGGGTGTAGTTGCCAGGATCCTAAATCAATTTGCAACACACCTCAATGAAAAAGTAAGTAGTGAATTTATCACTTGCCCTTGGGAAGATACAATGCATGGAGAGAAAACAGGATGGTTCTATCCAGCAGATTTTTGTTCTCATGTTATTCCACTCAGCCTTTCAAGCATAAGGGCTTCCTAGCAGAAGCACAAAAAAGTGAAAAGAGAGAAGGCCAGTGTTCTCCATAGACACAGAAAGAGAGAGCTGTCCATTCACAGTATGTAACTGGGATCGTTATCACTGCTTTTGACTCTCAAGTAATGCTGGCAACAATTATATAATTAAAGTTAATCTACCTATGTAAATTAATAGAAATCAGTAATACTATAATTCAAGTTGAGTAATTTCCCAACTAATTCTAGGAAAGGGGAAAGTGTGCAGTTTAACCACCGATTTCAAACATCACAGACAGAGGGAAGTCATCTTTAGTAACTCAATATATGAGTAGCCGGATCTAGACTTCAAAGGAGACTGCCTCTAGACTGGAGATAGTTTAGATTCTGAAATGTAGTCTGAGCCTTTTTCACTTAGATCCATGACATTATTAACAGCTCATCACTTTTATAATGTTAAACTAATTGCTTAATTAATTTCTTGAAATAAGTCACTATTACTGTACAGACTTTTTCTCACAACAGAATCTATTTTTGATTTTTGGACTTTTAGTTTTCCACTATCTCCTTCACTAAGTTTCTGAGGAAAGCAGATTTTCTTTAATCCTATTGGCAAGTGTCTGAGCTCTCCAAGGGTATATTGTCAGCTGTCCAAATTTAATTTATATCTAAGATAACCCAGCTAGCCAGAAACTAGTTTTTTCCCTGTTTCCTGTAAATAGCAAAGGAAGTATATTACATTTAAATTTCCATAAGAACATTAAATATGGTCTCACTAAGATTGCTGTGGGAAAGAAAAAAAAAAGTTTGCTTTAGGTTCAAAGTAGTCTGTGGAAAGTCTGACACAGAAAAAAAAAAACAAACAACATGTTAAAAATGTTTGGGGTTTTGTTTATTCTGTTTTTCTGTTTATTTGTTCTTCAAAAAATTTTTCTTAATAATTTTTGCTTTTATGGTGTTACATGGATTTAGGTCATATAGAATCATAGAATCATTTGGTTGGAAAAGACCTTTAAGTTCATCTTGTTCAAGTGTACCTGTCCACTACTCAACCATGTCTAACAGCTCATCTACCCCTCTTTTAAATACCTCCAGGGATGGAGGTCCATATGCCATAACATCACAGTAGACAATAGAAGGCCCTGAAAGCAGATGCTTGTCAAAAAATTTTTGTACACATACACCAAGGTAAAATCTGATGCATTTACTTTATAAAATAACTAATTTGTGATCATGATCAAATCAACACACAGCCTCAGCAAAGCCCTTTAGGATGACAGCAGGACTTTTCAGAATGACAAGCAAGCCGTATATGTAAGGATACATCTGCATACAGACACATCACACTGAGATGCCCAACAGTTCAAATGCCTGAAGAACTCATTTGGTTGTGCTTTTTATCTACTAAACATAAGTACCCAAAAATAGTTTAAAAATTATTTCCTACTGTTTATTACATAACATCAAATTGCCATTTTCTCCAGGCTATGGAAAAAGACTGTGGTCTTTCTTTTCTATAAATGCACAAACAATTTCAGCTTTGAAGCTCTTTCATCTATGATACTTACCTCTTTGTTACCAATAAGCTAGACATATTATAAAACTGCAACTTAAATTGTTCTACAGTAATACCACTTCTTTTTCAACAATCGGTCTTGTCACTTCCCACCCTAGCACTAGCATCCCACAGCTAATTTTAGAGTTTCCCCATTTGCATAAGTGAATGGCAGGGGTGGGCTGAAAAAAAAATACACCGAACAATACAATCAATCTCACCATATTTCTGTGTAAAAATAAAACTATTCTGACACTGCTACAATTGAAACACCCTTTCAGACATTCCATGCATTTAAATTTTCAGTACAACTCATCTTCACATCTCAACACCAGTTAACAACAGCGCAAGGTATCTCAACACTTGCAGTTTCACATATCAAACCTGTTTTAAATATCTTTTTTTATCCCACCTTCCTGTGCCATTTATGCATTCTTCCTTTAGGAAACTCCAGAAGTTGTGGTTAAACCCATTCCTCTTGCTCCTGTTCTCATACACATCCTTGTCACAACTGACATCAAAAACCCTGTTTGTCCTCATCTTCAAGTCTCTTCATCCTCATTTTAATCTCTCTCACAGTCTGGTCCTCTGCCTTAGTTGTTAATCCCCTTCTTCAAATACTTGTTAATCATTACTTCATCTTCACATGTGACATGAGGCTTCATGACATAGAATATGGACACTGGTAACAAGGTTATTTCTAAAGATTCAAAAGATTACATTTACTTCAGCAGTATTATTTTATACTTCCAGAAGCAGGCCAAACTCATCAGCTGAGAAGCATTTCTACCCTACACCTTTTTTCAAAATATCATAATTAATACAGGATTTGTTTCACCTATTCAACCAGTAACTCTAAAATCCGCACAGTTTGAGACTATCTCTGACTTCTCAGGCTCATGAGAACACAAAATCACCTGAATTAAACAAGTGTCACACCTAGACTTATCTATCAAAATGGTTTCAGAGAAGATAGAATAAAGCATAAAATGAGCAATCGTGGAATACCAGACTGGACAACCTGATGTGACTTCATAGCTGACCCTGCTTTGGGCAGGAGGATAGACTAAATGGTATCCAAAGATCTTGAATTATTCAGGGGTCATGTCATTCTATGAATATGCTTTTCATGAAAATTTCTCATCCAAAAAGAAAAATGGACTCATACCCTGAAACTTGACCATGTTTGTAAAAATACATATGTATCTGTTACATGTTTGTGCTCGGGCATGCACATGTGTACATAATAGTTTTTCTAACACTTAGAAGGGATTTTTTCTTCTTAGAACAGGAAGAATATAGTAATAATTTCCCCAAAACATACATGCAAAGCTCACACATACTAAAACCCTTATGGTCACAGATTTGAGGTTCTGCCAGATGCTACAGGATATTGAACTATTTCACCTTTTTAAATACCATTGAGAAGTTTAAATATAATATCTAGCTTGTAAAAAATCATAATCTTATCTTGTTCATTTCCACTTTAAAAATTATGTCTTCTGAGTCTGAAAGGGAATCACTATCTTAAGCAAAAACTGGCAAATCTGTCTTTCTTTCAAAATTTAGAAATATTTAGTGTTGTGAACGATGAAATGCAGAGCTTGCATATTTGTAGTTACAAGCTATGTCCTTGTAGAGGGCTTCTCATCTCTTTAAAGAGATGCACAGCCATAACATAGGCTTGGAGTTCATGTTAACAGGCAGGAAATTTGGATCAGCATACTGCTAAATTCAGTTCTTGCCCAAGACCCTGTAGAAGCAGATTGTTTCCAGAAATTACTTGAATACTAACTACTTTCTTCAACCTATTATATTTCTCCAGTCCTGAAATCATGCTTAACTGGCTGTCTTCACAACATGTACGTAAGTCTCAGGAAGTTATTTAGACAAAACCTAACAGACTGTAAGTTTAAAAGGAAGTGTTTTCACCATACCATCTTCACAACCAAACATATGGTGTAGCTGGGGTTTTTTGGCCTCAAGACTAAAAATCCAGACTTCAGTGTCCTTACCCCCCACTGCGGAATGCTTTTATATCTTGATAGAAATATAGATGATATAATATCTAAATATAAATAGCTAAAGATAATCTGTCTATAAAGATACATAAATGTACATATGTAATGTACAATATATATAAAGCGCAAATATAGAACTATCCTATTCTGTTAGAAAGAGGAAGCTTTTTCACTTACAGTAAAGACTGCCATTTTTCCCACTGATATTGATTACTATATGTTGTATGAATATATGGGTAACATGTTTATATGTTATGTTATATGATACAAACCCACAATGCTGAGTAAAAGAAATAAAGATCTGAGGAAAGAAAAGATTCAACTAGAACTTCAGTTACAAAGTCAGAAAAAAGGACAGAAATCTTAAAAATATTACAGTGCTTCAGAAGCATTTGTCAGAGGAGAAATTCTGGGATTCTGAAATTCATAGTGTGTCTTGTCAGGGGAGCTGTAAGTGGAACCAAAAAGCTGAGAGTAGTGGGAATACTTTAAGCTTAACTTTGCTTAAAAGTTATCACTTGTAACGTATTTGTTTTCCAGTTTCCCTCAAAACAAAAAAAGGCATTGAATTTCTATTCTCATTTGGAATCAAAATACTTTTTAAAAATTCAAAGCCTCCAACAAGAAAGAGAATTTCCATCCAGATATATAAAGATGTCACTGTCAAAGGTTTTTGGTGACAGACCAACTATTTATATTCAGCAAGGTCTCTTGTTGTTACCACTCATGTTATTTAACATGATTTTATTTGGCTGGCAGTCACCAGGGACTCCCAATCTTTAATAGCAATTTTTCCTCTTTTTCATGCTGCTTTAACTGCAGGTTCTCTGTCCAATTTTATGGAACCTTTTATATCAATTTTTATTCCACCCTTCTGTTTGCAAAAAGCCTTTTGATGTCTTTTTGGATAATAGAAAAGTGTTGCTGTCTGAAAAGAAATTACAATTGCAGATACAATTTAAAAGATTCTCTTGCTTCCAAGAGATACTCCAAAGGCAAAATGCTAGAAGATTGTGGCATCCATCTATACAAGGCAATTGATGGGTTTTGTGGGTTATTAAACACCAAAATAAAATGGAGGAACAGCTAAAATGGCAGCAGCTGTTTATGTAGCTAACACTAAAGCTGTAAATAAGCTCTTTTCACTTCACAAATGAGCTCAAAGCTGAGAGGACATATAAAGGAGAAATATTAACACTACTTTTGAACGCATCTTGATCAAAGGACTATATGCTTGGTTTACCATAGGGTGGTAAATTTAAATCTTTTTAGAGATCTAAAATCTAACTCACTCCATACACCCTTAGGTTAAAAAAAGATACCTCAAAAGCAAAGGATGAATAAGCCACTTACACGTTACCAAAAATGTATTTTGAAATGGAAAATAAAATTATCATAAGCCAAATAATTCTCTGTACAGACAATGTTCAAAGCCAAAAGTAATGCACTCTAGCCAAACTGAAAATAGAAAATACAAGGCAAACAAATGAGGAAAGCTAGAGAAAAGTATCTGAAAAACAAAATCAGAGGGAAGTGGGATAAAAGAAGATCTGTGATATGTGTCATAGAAAGCACGTGTAGAGCTCTGAGATCAAAATAAGCAGTTTGATTCTGTAAGTCAAGATACAAGTGGTAGACTCATCATATGAATGAATTGACTAGAGTAGCAGAAAAACAAGATCACCTTCAGAGCAACATTATGAAAAAAATTTTTAGGACAAAGCAAAAAAATATGGAAATTTAAAATAATTTAGTCAAATCTTGACATGCAAGAGGATATATTGCTGGGTAGCAAGGTGGAAAAAAAATGCTGGTGAAGTTTTAGTGCACACTTTTAAATAGGAAAGGGAGTCCTATAAAGTAGAAGTACCAAAAATTATGTATACTTAAAAAATAAGGAGGAAATATATTACTTAACTTTGGGCGGGGGGGGGGGGGGGGGGGGGGAGGGGGGGGGGAGGGTTAGAGGAGTAAATGGAACAGAGACAACATTGTAAAGTAAACCGCTATCAGACAGAAGCAGTGGCATATGCCCCAAATACAGAATGTCCTGTCCTGAGCTGACTACATCTTTCTCTAGCAGGCAATTAAAGTACACAGGGCAATTATTTTCTTTCAGTACTCCAGTAGCAGTGGCATATAGCTTATCAGACCAGACTGTGTATTTAAAGTAACATTAACTTTTCTTTGGCATAAAGTCATGGCTTTTTGAAAAACAAGATAAGTGTTTCTTTGAACATCTAATTATATAAGGTCCATGTATATTTTGAGTGACTGTCTTCATCCTGGAAAAAATCCTTACTTATTTCAGGGCTTATGGCCTGGAATGGTGGATTTGAAGCTTCTGTCACAATGCAAAACTCCAAAGTAGAAACCACAATATTTGCCTTCAGAGAAAAGAGGGCAACATTCTGTCATGTTACTTCTCTTGTATTTAAAGAGTAATTGATATCCATGTCCAGGCACTGAAGAAGTCCACTGTGTGTCCAAAAGAATGAGATATAAAGAAAGCAAATACTGACAGTTTATCCCTCCTCAGAAACACTGGAACTTGACTGGCGCTGAACAAACTGATTTAAGGTGGCCTTGTAGAATATCATACCAGGGGCTACCAGTGGTTCCTACCAACTAAAATTATTCTGTGGCTACACAACAGTAATTCCTTATTGTGAAAATTCTTATATGGTGTTGATTTCTTATATAAAATCATTCTTGCTGAGAAAAAGGTATGAGAATGACAAATGTATATGTGAGGTAGTTTTAAACTAGTGAGAGTAATATTGGTGGCAATAAAGAATTTGGAAGAAGCTCTAAAACCAGATTTTAAAAAAAAAAAAAATTGTTTACATGTTCTCCAAAGATGTCCACAGATGTTAGTGCAGTATATGGACAATAAGGTACTAGAGATATATTAGTATTGCCTGCAAGTGCAAGACAAGAACTTGCATCCTTTTTTCTTGTCTTATAAGATCTTAAGAAAAACAGGAAATAAATTGTGAAACTCTTTCTGAGACCAGGATTTCCAGGCCTACAGAGGAAGTCCCTCCTTACAGCAATCAATGAAAAATCACTCTGAAAAGGGTATAGCAGTTATAGCTATTCCCTTTAGCTAGGACTATACATACCTATGATCTCGTGTGCTTGGAAACATAATATATAGTAAATCCCAGTGTCAATATGGTGATTCAGGTTCAAATATTACCGAGGTGGGGATGAATACACAAAATTCCTCAGAGCCCCCTACCGCAGCAGATCAGCAGCTGAAGAGGCTCTCTTAGAGTCAGTGGTCTTTTAAATACCTCCATTCCAGTATATTCCAGATATTAGGAAAAATTTCTTCACTGAAAGGGTTATCAGGCACTGGAACAGCCTACCCAGGGAAGTGGTTGCGTTCCCATTCCTGGAGGTATTTAAAAGACGAGTAGACGAGGTGCTTAGAGACATGGTTTAGTAGTGGACAAGTACAGTTGGACTCAGTAATCTTAAAGGCCTTTTCCAACCAAATGATGCTATGATTCTATGATTCATACACTTGGCCTCAGCCCATCGATCCAGCCTGTCCAGGTCCCTCTGTAGAGCCTTCCTACCCTCAAGCAGATCAACACTTCCACCCAGCTTAGCGTCATCTGCAAACTTGCTGAGGTGACTGTGTCAAATCTTTGCTGTAGAGCAACACTAGCACAAGACTTGAATAGAGGAGATTTTGCCTCCCCAGAATACTTAATTTCCCTATATACCTGACTCCAAGCTGACTTATGTGACAGCAGAGTCTAATCAAACTGCATAACATAGCTGTTAAATGAGTTTGTTAATGTGGTAAAAATACAACTATTATTAGCAGTTCTTCTTTTTTCTAAACAGAAATTATGGATTATAAAACATAACACTAATACTTTAGTTCCCTAGAACACGTTCATTTATAAAAGCTTTTCTTAATATGCAAGTATGAAACAAAACTAAGTAGTTGTCACGATCCACTATTGGGTTGAACAATTTGGCAGAGGTTAAACCC
>JADKXX010006624.1:0-147676 GCA_017310255.1 Butorides virescens | reverse complement strand
CCGCTCTCCATCATTTATGAAAGGTCGTGGAGAACAGGGGAGGTGCCTGATGACTGGAAGATAGCCAATGTCACTCCAGTCTTCAGAAAGGGCAAGAAGGAGGACCCAGGGAACTACAGGCCGATTAGTCTCACCTCTGTCCCTGGAAAGGTGATGGAACAACTCATTCTGAGTGTCTTCTCTAAGCAAGTGGATGGAAAAAAGATCATCACGAGTACCCAGCACGGATTCACCAAGGGGACATCATGCCTGACCAATCTGATAGCCTTTTACGATGGCATGACCGGCTGGGCTGATGAGGGGAGAGCAGTGGATGTTGTCTACCTTGACTTCAGCAAGGCTTTTGACACTGCCTCCCATAACATCCTCATAGGGAAGCTCAGGAAGTATGGGTTGGATGAGTGGACAGTGAGGTGGATTGAGAACTGGTTGAATGACAGGGCTCAGAGGGTTCTGATTGGCGGGGCAGAGTCCAGCTGGAGGCCGGTAGCTAGTGGAGTTCCCCTGGGCTCGGTACTTGGCCCAGTGTTGTTCAACATGTTCATCAATGACCTGGATGAGGGGACAGAGTGCACCATCAGCAAGTTCACTGATGACACAAAACTGGGAGGAGTGGCTGATACGCCGGAAGGCTGTGCTGCCATTCAGCGGGACCTGGACAGGCTGGAGAGTTGGGCGGAGAGGAACCTGATGAAGTTCAACAAGGGCAAGTGCCGAGTGCTGCACCTGGGGAGGTCAAAGCCCATGCACCAGTACAGGCTGGGGGCTGACCTGCTGGAAAGCAGCTCTGCCGTGAGGGACCTGGGAGTCCTGGTAGACTGGTTAGCTAAAAATTTACTGCTACTTATAGTAGTCTAATGTGTGTGAAAAGTTCCTGAATCACACCAGGGAAAAACTATCATAAAGCAAGTCAGAAACAAAGTTTCTGGAGTAGCTTCCTGATGTTTGTAGCATATATGTACAAATATATACAATAAAATGCAACCCAGACAAAGATACAAGTTTTTGTGGTCATATGTACATATACACCTACAGATAAAACTATATCATGCACCTGGGTCGGGGTAGCCCCCAGTATCAATACAGGCTGGGGGAAGAAATGATCAAGAGCAGCCCTGCCGAGAGGGACTTGGGGGTGCTGGTGGATGAAAGTTGGACATGAGCCGGCAATGTGCCCTGGCAGCCCAGAAGGCCAACCATACCCTGGGCTGCATCAGGAGAAGCGTGGCCAGCAGGTCGAGGGAGGTGATTCTGCCCCTCTACTCTGCTCTGGTGAGACCTCACCTGGAGCCCTGCGTCCAGCTCTGGAGCCCTCAGCACAAGAAGGACATGGAACTGTTGGAGCGGGTCCAGAGGAGGGCTACTGAAATGATCCAAGGGCTGGAGCACCTCTCCTGTGAGGACAGGCTGAGAGAGTTGGGCTTGTTCAGCCTGGAGAAGAGAAGGCTGCAGGGAGACCTGATTGCGGCCTTTCAGTACTTAAAGGGGGCCTATAGGAAAGATGGGGAAAATCTTTTTAGTAGGGTCAGCTGTGACAGGACTAAGGGTAATGGTTTTAAACTAAAACAGGGTAGGTTTAGACTAGATAGAAGGAAGAAATTCTTTACAATGAGGTTGGTAAAATGCTGGAATGGGTTGCCCAGAGAGGTAGTGGAGGCCCCATCCCTGGAAACATTCAAGGCCAGGTTGGATGGGGCTGTGAGCAACCTGATCTAGTTAGCGGTGTCCCTGCTCACCGCAGCGGGGTTGGACTAGATGACCTCTAGTGGTCCCTTCCAACCCAAAACATTCTATGATTCTATGATTCTATACACATTTTTAATTGGGTTTTATAATATAGTCTTCCACAGCATTAGGCATAAAGAGGCTAAGACCATCCATTTGGCAGGGAAGCCAAGTACACCAGAGGTACCTAATAAATAACCTTGAAAGTGAAATAAAAGGCGAGGGTAGGTGATTATTAGCAAAGGTGAGGAACTGAACTGATCTGTCAAATAGTTTTAACTCTCAGGAATTTGTGATGTTTAAGATAAATAACTAGAAAATGGCCATTCAGTGAAAGTTGAAGGACTTCTTAAAAAAAACTGCAGGTTTGCCAGCAGTAGTAAAACAAATGTTGGAGAAACAAGTATCATTTGCAGTGACTAAACAATATGCACACACCTGCACTGCATAACTCCAATGGGATAGAAAGTAGGATTGGTATTGCCAGAAATCTTGTACTGCACCTCAGATAAAAGCTTTTTTTCAACTAGACCAAAACATACTCATTATCACAGTATCGTTTGTACTCCTGGCAATTAGTCTGCCACAATTCAGAGCAGTCATTTGGAAGTAAAATTGTGGACCAGATCCAAAGTCCATTGTAGTGAATGGAACTAACTTGAATTTATTTCAGCAAGATCTTTAATAGGCAAATCTAAAATTTTTCACACAAAATTAATTTATCAACTAAATAAAATGTTCTGTTGCTTGGCATGTCTTTATTGGCTGCTAAGTACAGTTTGTGTTAAGAGGTCATTTAATTTCATTCACAAAAACAATCCAGAGCACCTATGTCTGCATTATTTTTTATGCTTTCTGTTAAATCATGTTACTGAGTTACAAAGGCGGACTAAACTTTACTAGCTGAGAAATCATTAACTTCTCTTACAGGAATTTAAACTGAGTGTATTTCAAAGCAGACACGATTTTTAATGTAACATCAGTAAGACAAAGCAGGAAAAGACAAGTAACAGAATTCTATGTAGCAAATAGCTTCATACTTGCATAATAGGAAATTCTGGCTCTTAAATTTTTATGTGAAGAATTTTTTTCTTTCTTTTTTAAGAGAACTGTCTCTTGGTAATGGTTGAAAATCCAGAATTATCTTAATGTTTTAAGTAGGTTTACCAATCCCACCTAATGTTTACACAGTATCATGTTTCTGGTAGTAGATCACATTTCAGTCCTTTTGACAAAACCTCCATAAAAGAGATACTGTGATCTGAAAAACAATCATGTTTGAATAATTTAACAGCTATATATAGGCCTATGAAATATTAAAGGGACAATGACAAACTATAGGGAATTTCACACAGATGATGGCTTGACATGAGTCTCACGCTCGTGCAGTATTCTGTTTGGCAACAACAGCTATGGATGAAGTCACAGGCTTATGGAGGAATGAATGTGATGAAAAAGAAGAAAGGTGGCACAGTGAACTTAGTTAGCAGGTACTGCAGTGTTTCCTCTTCCCGACCTTGCTTTACTAAACAAATAGCTCTTCATAACATGATGCCTGAACACATGATGTCCTACCCAGAATTCTGTATTTTTTTATATTCTTTGTACTTTTACACTGATAATAAAATTTTTTTTTGCAAATAATCAAGTCACAAAGGAATAAATTGTTTGTGTCTGTTAACTGACATGGAGAAAAATTAGGAATTTTTTTTCCCTCTCCTCTGAAACCACAGTTCTGGTCCTACTAATAGCAAGAAAATTAAAAAGGAGACAAAACTCATTTTGATGTCAGTGTGAGAGGTCAAGTGAATGAATAGGTTGTACATAGAAAGACAACTGAAGGAAGAGTTCAGGGGGTTTTTTATATTCACTGGTAAAGAATATCACCTAAGGAAGAAAGAAAAACAACTCTGCATGCATTTAAAAGATGTTGATTAATTATGTACCAAACGGGTACATAGATTATCCAAATCTTATTTTCTAAAATCTGTTGGATCTCTAATGCTGGTGAATGTCCAAAGGGTATTTGTATTTCTTCTCCTCCTCTCCTCTCCTCTCCTCTCCTCTCCTCTCCTCTCCTCTCCTCGCCTCGCCTCGCCTCGCCTCGCCTCGCCTCGCCTCGCCTCGCCTCGCCTCGCCTCGCCTCTCCTCTCCTCTCCTCTCTTCGCCTCGCCTCTGCCTCTGCCTCTGCCTCTGCCTCTGCCTCTGCCTCTGCCTCGCCTCGCGTCTCTTTGCCTTGCCTCACCTCACCTCACCTCACCTCACCTCACCTCACCTCACCTCATCTCTCCTCCCCTCTTCTCTAACATGAGCCAGCACTGTGTGTTTGTAGCCCAAAAAAGTGGTTGTATCCTGGGCTGCATCAAAAGAAGCACGGCCAGCAGGTCAGGGAAGATGATTCTGTGCCTCTACTCCACTCTTGTGACACCCCACCTGAAGTACTGCATCCAGAGCTGGGGTCCCCAGCACAAGAAAGATGTGGGCCTGTTTGAACAGGTCCAGAGGAGGGCTGTGAAAATAGTGGTCAGAGGGCTGGAACACATCGCATGAAGAAAGCCTGGGGGAGTTGGGGTTGTTCAGCCTAGAGAAGAGAAGTCTCTGGGGAGATCTTACTGCAGCCTTTCAATATATAAAGGGGACTTATAAGAAAGACAGAGAGAGACTTTTACCAAGGCCTGTACAGACAGGACAAAGGGCAATAGTTTTAAAGTCAAAGAGGGTAGCTTGAGACTGGACATAAGGAAGACAGTTTTTACATGAGGGTGGTAAGACACTGGAACAGGTTGCCCAGAGAAATTGTGGATGTCTCATCATTGGAAGTGTCCAAGGTCAGGTTGGACAGGGTTTTAAGCAACCTAGACTAGTGAAAGCTGTTTCTGCTCGTGACAGGGCATTTGGACTAGATGATTTTTAAAGGTCTCTTCCTACCCAAACCATTCTACAATTCTATGATTCCAAAGTACAGTCACCTAGAGTAGGTTGCTCAGGACCATGTTCAATCAGGTTTTCAGTTTCTCCAACGATGGAGACTTCATAAACTCCCTGGGCAATCTCTTCCACTGTTTGACCACGCTTATAGTAAAAAGGCATTTTTCTTATGTTTAAATGGACTTTCTTGTATACAAGTTTGTGCCCATTGCCTCTTGTCCTATCACTGAATACCACTGAGATGAGTCTGTCTCTCTCTTCTTTACACCTTCCCATCAGGTATTTATATACATGGGTGAGATTTCCTTTGAGCCTTCTCTTTGGCAGACATGATTGATCAGGCATGATTTTGCCTTCAGAAATCAATGGTGATGACTCCCAGTTATCTCTTTGTCCTGCCAGTGTCTAGAAAATTTTTTGAGAACTATTAATTTTGTCACCTTCCCGTTGAATGAAGTGAGGCTGACCTGCCTTTTGTTCCATGGAACCTGTCTCCTTGTTCTTTTTGAAGACTGCAGTGATATCAAGTTATTCCAGCCTTTGGGAACCTTTCCTAGCTGCTGTGACCTTTCAGAGATAATTGAGAGTGGTCTTACAAGGGCATTGATTAGCTCTCTCAGCACAGAATCACAGAATCACAGAATCACAGAATGGCAAGGGACCTCAGGAGATCATCTAGTCTAACCCTCCTGCTAAAGGAGGTTCACCTAGAGCAGGTTGCGCAGCACATAGTCCAGGCGGGTTTTGAATACCTCCCTGGGGCAGCCTGTTTCAGCACTCAGGGGTGCAACCCATCAGTTCCCCTGGATTTGGTTATGTCTGATTTAAATGTTCCCAGTGTGATCCTTCTTCACCAAGGGTCTTTCTTACTCCAGACTTCCCTCTGGTCTCAGTGGTGTAGGATTCCTGAGGTATGATCTTACCAGCAAAGACCAAGGCAAAGACTTTTCTGTGTCTTTTTCCAACAGGGGCCTTGAGCCATATCTCCCTAGCTTTGCCATCATTGTCAGTGTACTAAAATAAGCCACTCTCAGTGCCCTTCACATCCCAAGGCTGTCCCTGACTTACACATCCCTATTTCATTTTTCCTTTTTTGCAATGATGTTTACCTTTCAGACTTTTTTGTAGGTTGTGAACCATTTTTAGAAGCACAATAACAACTGAGTCTCTCTTCATTATTATAATAGTTGTTGCATATCAACTGGATTTTAGGTCTTATACATCAAAGATCTGCCCCAGGCAGTCTTGGAAGATCTTTCTTCTTAAACGCTGAAAGGTAAAGAAACATGCATTTAGAATCATAGAGTCATAGAATCATAGAATCGTTTAGGTTGGAAAAGACCTTCAAGATCATCACATCCAACCATTACCCTAACCCTGCCATCCCGCCACTAAACTGTGTCCCTAAGCACCTTGTCTACCCATCTTTTAAATCCCTCCAGGGATGGGGACTCGACCGCTTCCCTGGGCAGCCTGTTCCAACACTTAACAACCCTTTCATTGAAAAAATTTTTCCTAATGTGTAACCTAAATCTGCCGTGGTGCAACTTTAGGCCATTCCCCCTCATCCTATTGTCCATTAATCATAGCAGTAACGTTGCTTTATTCTTCTTACACTTTAAAAAAAAAAAAAGTTGGTATGCCCCTCTCCTACTTGCCCTTTATATCACAGTTTGCATACCTCTGAGCTTTGTGAGCTGCTCATAAAATAGTTTTTTTAAAAAAAATCTGGACTGGTGAATTCCTTAAGTCCATATGCAAAATTTAAAGTGAAAGCAACCTCATTTTGAAAACTGCAGGATTTGTCTTCAAATTTCCAAATTATTTTTCCCCTCATGCAAATGAAGGTGTAAATAAACTGAAAAAAAAGGAAATAAACTAAAGCAAACAACCTAGCCTTAAAGTTGAAAAAAAAAGTCAAAGAAATAAATTCCTTATGGACTGGGAAACTTCAGCTGTGGGAAGAAAAACAGAAACACAAATCTGTTTGTTAAAAGAAATGAACTCATATCTGAACAAATTTGAAACATATGTTTTAAGTGAGTGAAATATTTACCATGCAAATACATTTGATCATACGTTTTGTAGTGGCTTGTATGTTATAAAAATTTATCACAGTTTTTTGAGAAAAAAAAAGTTAGAGAGGAAGGAAAGATGAGGGCATAGGTCTGAACCAGAAGCTTGTCTAATACACATTGCCAGTGAGAAGACAGAAAAATAAATATGCAGTATAATTATGCCTACTCATCTGTAGTTACCTGAAGGGATAATTTTTTTTTAACAGAGCTCTGGCTTAACACGCAATCTTGTGGGTATTATGGGTATTTAAACCCAAAGCATTTAGCTGAGGCACAACCTCAGGAAGCCAAAGCCAGCTTCTGCCTGAAGTCCATAAAGCCAGAGGAAAATCAAGCAGTCACAGGCAAAAAAGGAGATGAAAGGTTAGGACAGACACAATTTTTCTTCAGACTGATCTTGCATATATTCTCTCACAAGAATACACCATTCATGATTAGTGTAACATCCTCTGAGCTCTGCAACATTTCTGCCTTCATTTCATATCATGACATTTCTAGAAAACTATTTTTGTCATTTATAATCTTATTTTATATATATATATATGTATATATGAAGCTGATAACACTTCAGGTCTCACTTGTATTTCAAGTAATCAAGCTGTTGTAGATGATGCAATACGCAATTTACTGATAATGAATCACAGAATCACAGAATCACAGAATTGCAAGGGTTGGAAGGGACCTCGGAAGATCATCTAGTCCAACCCCCCTGCTAAAGCAGGCTCTCCTAGAGCATGCTAGACAGGACTTCGTCCAGGCGGGCTTTGAATATCTCCAGAGAAGGAGACTCCACAACCCCCCTGGGCAACCTGTTCCAGTGCTCAGTCACCCTTAGAGTAAAGTTCTTCCTCATATTCAACTGAAACCTCTTATGTTTCAGTTTGCACCCGTTGCCCCTAGTCCTGTCACTGGACACCACTGTAAACAGGCTCCTTCCGTCCTCTTGACTTCCGCCCTTAAGATATTTGTAGGTGTTGATGAGATCCCCTCTCAGTCTCCTCTTCTTCAGGCTGAACAAGCCCAACTCTCTCAGCCTTTCCTCGTAGGGGAGATGCTCCAGACCCTTTATCATCCTCGTTGCCCTCCTCTGGACTCTCTCTAGGAGTTCCTCATCTTTCTTGAACTGGGGAGCCCAGGACTGGACACAGTACTCCAGGTGGGGTCTCACCAGGGCAGAGTAGAGGGGGAGGATAACCTCCCTCGACCTGCTGGCCACACTCCTCTTAATACACCCCAGGATTCCATTGGCCTTCTTGGCAACAAGGGCACACTGCTGGCTCATGGTCAGCTTGTTGTCTACCAGGACTCCCAGGTCCCTCTCGGCAGAGCTGCTTTCCAGCCGGTCAGCCCCCAGCCTGTACTGGTGCATGGGGTTCAACCTCCCCAGGTGCAGCACTCGGCACTTGCCCTTGTTGAACTTCATCAGGTTCCTCTCCGCCCAACTCTCCAGCCTGTCCAGGTCCCGCTGAATGGCAGCACAGCCTTCCGGCGTATCAGCCACTCCTCCCAGTTTTGTGTCATCAGCGAACTTGCTGATGGTGCACTCTGTCCCCTCATCCAGGTCATTGATGAACATGTTGAACAACACTGGGCCAAGTACCGAGCCCAGGGGAACTCCACTAGCTACCGGCCTCCAGCTGGACTCTGCCCCGCCAATCAGAACCCTCTGAGCCCTGTCATTCAACCAGTTCTCAGTCCACCTCACTGTCCACTCATCCAACCCATACTTCCTGAGCTTCCCTATGAGGATGTTATGGGAGACAGTGTCAAAAGCCTTGCTGAAGTCGAGGTATACAACATCCACTGCTCTCCCCTCATCAGCCCAGCCGGTCATGCCATCATAAAAGGCTATCAGATTGGTCACGCATGATGTCCCCTTGGTGAATCCGTGCTGGGTACTCGTGATGATCTTTTTTCCATCCACTTGCTTAGAGAAGACACTCAGAATGAGTTGTTCCATCACCTTTCCAGGGACAGAGGTGAGACTAATCGGCCTGTAGTTCCCTGGGTCCTCCTTCTTGCCCTTCTTGAAGACTGGAGTGACATTGGCTATCTTCCAGTCTTCAGGCACCTCCCCTGTTCTCCACGACCTTTCATAAATGATGGAGAGCGGTTCGGCAATGTCATCTGCCAGCTCCTTCAGCACTCGCGGGTGCATTCCATCAGGGCCCATGGACTTGTGGGGGTCCAGCTTCCTTAAGAGATCCCTAACCTTATCCACATCAACAGAGGGAAGGTCATCCTCTCTCCAAACTTGCTCGATTACCTGCCAGGACTGGGGAGCCTGAGGGCCAGCCTCGACAGTGAAGACTGAAGCAAAGAAGGCATTCAGTAGCTCTGCCTTCTCTGTATCTTCTGTCACCAGGGCACCCATTTCGTTCAGCAGCGGTCCCACATTTCCCCTGGTCTTGTGTTTACTGCTGACATACTTGAAGAATCTCTTCTTGTTGTCCTTGATGTCCTTTGCCAGACTTAGTTCTAGGTGAGCTTTGGCCTTTCTAGTTGCTTCCCTACATGCTCTAGCAGCGTTCCTGTATGAGTAAATGAATGTAAAACTACTTACAACATAATATTGGCATTGATTAAATACTTCCTTTTTGTCAAAACAATTGATATCAAAGATCCCTTTTTTCTTAACTGCCCCCCAAGGACTGTTTTTCTTGCATAAATTAGGGGTTTAACTCAGATTCTGGACTAAAATACAATACTATATGCAAGTGTTCCATTTACCGTGCTATGAATTAGTGTAAAATAAATTACTAGGTTTGTTAGTGAAACACTATCTGGTTTTCAGTCTGATTTAGTTTTGGCACAGATGACAGCTGGTTTTGTTTAGGTGTTAAGGATGGTTGTTAAATAAGCTCCTTAGCACTGAGTAAATTTCATAGACAGAAATTTCAAACTATTATTCATAGTCTGAAGAATGGAAGAAGTCCAAAGTTATGCACAAAAACTCCACTTTCAAGATTTATATTAAATCTAAACAAATAATCCCCTCTGAATGTGTTCTTTAAAAATAAAAAAGCATAAAATTTAATTCTAATGTACATCATTTTGATTAAATGATTGATAACAAAATTCTTCACTGCCTTTTGAGGACTGTATTGCTTAGAAGTTCAGAGCAGGATGGCTGTACGTAACGTACTTTAGGAAATAATGTGCAGAAAATAAGCTTGTAAGTAATTAAAAATAAACCTAACCTTAACAAGAGCTAGTATTTTCTGTCATTCAAATTAAGTATGTTGATAAACCAGTCCTCCTAACAAGGGTCACTTCCAAGGTCTTCAAGCTGATTGTGTGCAGGATGCTATTAAATATGCATAAAGAGAATACTAAGTGGTTAATGCTTTAAGTTGTTTGGATCTTCTCTAACAGTATCTCCTCCACTCCCAAACACTTGGTATAGAAACAGTAAAACCTATGTCTGTGATCTGCCTAACCTTGCTGTTTCTACTGTTATCTTCTCCTGGTCGGTCTTATCTGTAGTGTTGTATTACTTTTGACAGTCATACATACAGGCAGCAGTAAGTGCTTGTCCTATCAAGGCAGCTGCAGGGATGGCAATCTCACCTTTTAAACTGAATTATTAATTTTCATTTATTATTTTGTGCTTTCAATATTAATATTTCCTATTTTTTTTTCTTCTCAGAAAATAAATTAGAACAGCATCATGGGATTATGTGAAAAAGATTGACTGGGGAAACACTCTTTTCCTCCTGCCTCTTGGTAGATCATCACATCTGATTGATCACTGTATGAAGATTTATGCAAGAATGACTTTCCTAACTGTGATGTGCAGGAAAGCTAGATTTTCATGATTTGAGTTGCATGAGGTAAATTAGTGCAAGGCAGGTCAATGAACTCATAATTGGCTTAAATTAACACTATTACTAGCTGTGAAATTCTTTGTCAGCAACTGAGTGACACTCACAAGAGTGCAAAATTCTTCTTTATCTTTGAAAACATCGAAGCGAAAGAAAATAATTATTTCCAATCTAACCAGATGCAAGATGAGATGTATACTATAAACAACAGATAATACCAATCACAACAGTGGCAACTGGATTATGCAAACCAAGAGTACTTTCACAGAAACACAGATAATTTCATTAAAATGGCATTCCTGTTTCCAACAGGAAACAGACCATAATTATTGGCAATGCACTGATGGCTGTAATTTTGGTGTTCTTAGAGTATTTTAGAAGGCAAATGCACAGGACATTTTCTAAAACCATATGTATACCGTTGTCTAATACTATATGAGCAGCCTTTATAACTACCTCAGCTTGAAATGTTGTACAGATATTAATTGTGTCTTGCAATTAATGCAAAGATATTGAAATACATATCAGAGAAGGTACCAGAACTAGGTCAAAGGAGACAACTCAGGAACCACAGTATCCAAAAAATTCTGACTTCTTATCTCTTAGAAAAATGTCCAATTGTTTTCATGAGTCCATAAATAAATAAGAGAGAGAAAATAGAAGCTTAATACCTATTGCCAGTTCAGTAACATTTTCAGTGTTATTAACAATCTTCTTTCATATTCCAGAGCTCTGAACTGTTATGAATTAACAGCATTTTTGAAGCATTTCCACAATTACTTTATTCTGCTCCCAATGCCTTTTTTCCATTTTTTCTGTTTGTTTTCATGAAATGTTCCTTACTCCATGGCTGAACACAAGAAAGCTTCCATTCTTTCAATATCAATTGTTTATTTATATGTAAGGTATTTAATGAGCAAACAAAATGTTAATGGCCCTGCTGGTATGTTAGTGCATAACACACTGTTTCATAAGATTGTTATAGACAACTTCCATCAATGTTTTTCACATGGAGAAAATCCTCCACTACATAAATAAAATTTATGCATCAAAATATATCAAGTGTCCAAATTAATTGTATTTATTCACTGGACGTGCTGATCAGTTTACGTTTATATGTTTTGCGAAGTGCCTTAAAAATGTTTATATTTTATTTAAGTGTCTTTTCATTTTTCACCCCTATGCTAAAGATGAAGCAGGAAAGGAAAGAATAAAAAAGGAAGAAAAAGAAAGGAAGGAAAAGATTTTATGGCTTTCCAAGTATGAATTTCTCTTATTGAGGTGGAGCCACACATAGAATGGTTCTGAAGTAAAATTCAGGTTGTAGAAACAATGGCATCAGATGAGAAATAAAAAAAAAAAGCTTAATCAGGAATAACTGGATAATTCCTAATCGGAAAAGCAGCGTTACTGCTCAAGATGAAGCCACTAATCATTATGCCTTTAACATGTGATACTTATTAAATTCTGAACAAAGCATTCCAATAGAGCCACAGATTCACTCTTCATTAACATACAATGTACCTCATTAAAAAAAATACAAACCCACAAGACATTTCCTATTATATAGAAGGAAAAAGTTGTTTAGAAAAGAGAAACTCTCAAAAGAAGTTTTTTATCAAAGTAGATACAAGCTCAGGGAAAGAAATCAAAAGTTTGCAACTACGTATCTGAAAACTGCTCTTTTTATAAAGGTGTCATATGGCTTAATGACTTTTTTTTTTTCTTATTGGTCATTAACTTTTGCTGGAATTAAGCCCCCCCTATAGCATCCTCCCCAAAACCAAACCAAAACAAAACCCAACCCCACCAAAAAAAATCAAACCGAAGCCAGCAAAGAGTAAATTCACTCCTTGTGCTCAGGATATTCTCTCAAATTTCTCAAACTACATCCAAGACATTATGGATTTGGGCTCTAGCAAGGCAAGGAAAACAGCATGGGCTACTGATGCTTATCACCAGGAGAAAGGGCTCCAATTGGCCAGACACTGCAAATAGAAAGACTAGTTATCTGAAACAACTTCGCAATCTTCAGCTTTTATCGTTAAAGCTTGCAGAAGCAAAATGAAGCCAGTTCCAAAAGTTGTGTTAAGTGTGCAGTATAGAGTCCAATCTGTAGAAAGTGAAGGAAAAAAATGCATTTCCCAAAAAATAGATGTAAACCTCTAATTTTGAACTATTTCCTTGACTGACAAGTTTTTCATTTACCAAGACTCATTTTTGCTGAAATGAAAACACAGGTAAATGTATGATAATAGTAAAAACCAAAAGACTTTACATTAATTTGTGAACTGCTACACACACATATGAACAATTTCATTCAGTTGCATATCTACTATGCTAAAAATAAATATATTTGCAAAATTGGAAGTAGATTTTCACCTTTAAAATGCATATTTCCATAATAAATTCCCTAGGCATCCAAATAATGAAAAGGCCAGCTTGATAGCAAAAGTCAACTATTCTTAATAAAGGTGCATAAAGTGTTTCTTTCCAGCATGTCTTTTTAGAATTTTAGAATAACTCTTTACATTTTAGTTGTTTTTTGTTTTTGTTTTTGTTTTTCAAGAGAGCAACTTGGTTGCAATTAATTCAGAAAAGATTTAAAAGAGGAAACACTAAGAGTACTAGAAGAAAATTATATATCCAAAATTTATACTGTTGTTATCATAGAAAACAGACCTCTTTCACCATGTCCACACTTGGGGTAATCATTCTGTGACTGTACCTACATACAGGTTCCTATCTATCTCTTCTACCTTAATTTATGGAGTCCCAAGCTTTGAGGAAAATCTTTTATTAGCCACTTCTGTGCAGGAGTTTTCTTTTGAAGTAGCACTAGTAAAATGGAATATGACAATGCATGAAAAATATGATACATATGATAATATGATAAAATACCCTAATTCTTGTTGTATTTGATGTGGCCTTCTTTAATAGATTACCAATCTGCCAAAACTTTGCATCATTATGGATTTTGCTAACATCAGGTTCTATTAAAGCATTAAACAAGATCATTTTTAATAACCACTCCCCTGACAACTCTTAACCTTCCTGCATCTTGATAAATTCCCTTTCATTTTAACCCACAGCAAGTTCTCACTTTACAGTTCTTAAACTAAAAACTACAGAATAATTTCTTGTGGGACCACTGGAAATTGTTTTGTCTAAATCAAGACAATTTGGCCAGCTCCATTAACTTTGTCTCAGAATTCAGTTACCTTTTTTTGAATAATATCAGATTCATCTGTTATGACTTGTTTTACACAAAATCTAGGTTTGTTTTTGCCAACTTTCTTTTTTCTCCACATATGTAATTACTGTTGTCTTTCAACATCCACCTCAAAATTTTCTAGAATCCTATATCAAATGAAGATTATTGTGGTCTTTTTTACTATCTTTTTCCCAATATAGGCACTATGTATGTTCTATAAGCACATAACTCCCGCACTGTTTATTAGAACTTCATTTTTTATATTGGCCTAGCCATTTTATGTGGCTTTTATCATGAAATAACACAATGTGGATCTCTAACTGATCCTTGGCCATGTCACAGATTGTAATAGCAAATATGGAAGCTTCTGTAGTATTTTATCATGCTAAGTAGGCCAGATGCCATGTGAGTTTTCATTGTGATACCATTTACACTTACCTTGTTAAACATATGAAACATGAATGCACAAAGGCAAGGAAAAAAAAAAAGGTTTAGCATCTTCAGCTCTGCACAATGCATTTGTTCCTGATTCCATGAGTTGATGATCTGTAAAAAAACCCAAATGGTTGTGGTTGCTGAGAAAGACAGACATCTGTACCTTTTCCAGGCCCAGGAGCATTCAGTTCACAGAGGCAAAGGGATTGTGCCACCAGTCATGAGTAGTTAGGACAGCTTAAAAAGAGAAGGCAAGATGAACAACTGATTTATTCATTCTGATACCCTTTGAATTTTATATAGACAACAGACAAATGTACTGTCAGGCAGGCAGATAGACAAATATATCCAAAGTTATTACTCAGGAGACATCAGTTCTGTTCAGGACCTGGTGCAGCAGTTCTGATTTGTTACACCATGGGCAAGACATGGTCTGTCAGATG
Organism: Butorides virescens; assembly: GCA_017310255.1. Taxonomy (NCBI): domain Eukaryota; kingdom Metazoa; phylum Chordata; class Aves; order Pelecaniformes; family Ardeidae; genus Butorides; species Butorides virescens. Next base: position 133,029 of record JADKXX010006624.1, on the reverse strand, counting down.
GTCAGAGGAAACAATTGCTATTCTAATAAAGCAAGGCTAATTTTACATTTGTAAGGAATGAGGCAGAGTGGAGTTTTCAGAAGTGCTTTTCTGTACTGAATGTCCAAGAGCAGTTGGAGTGAAAAAAATTAACTCCTCCAGTCTGGTTAAAAGGACTCCAGTGTGTGTTCACCAGGATCATTCTGTGACGTGACCCACAGCAAAGCAGGTGGGTTGAGTAGGAGATTCACTTAAAAAAGTGAATACTCTTGATCCCAATTGAGTATTAGGCCATTGCTTAGATTACATGAAGGATGTTGCTGAGTCTATTCTTTTGCCCAAGAGACACTTTTCAGACAGGTCCTTCAGTGGAATTGTGATTACATCTGCATTTTTATAAACTTAAAGCACATATTATTTTGTCTTTTCATAGAGTACTTAGTGGCAATACTTAAATGCCATATTAAGAAGTTATATATTATATATCTAAAGTAGGACTGCAATAGTTATGTTACATTATGAGATACTATATCCACAAACAAAGGGAATATGATCTTTCAGCTTGTATATTTGCAGTCTTTGCTGTTAGCCATCATTTCATGATTCATCCATTTCTGTGGTAGTTTGCCAGAATACAAAGAAGCTTATTCACATCAGATGTTGATAACTGTGTGACTGACTGGATTAATGCTAAACAGATCTAAGACATACTATCTGGTCTTGGAAACCAGCTTATGCAGGGAAATAAAAGAAAAGAGTGAATAATATGACTATAGGAAAACTGCTATTTGCTTATCCAAATATTACTTCCTCATGAACAATATTCCTTATTTCACATAATTAAGTAATTTAAACTTCAAGTTTAAAATTTCCAATTATTTTTCTAGTCCAGGACCTATTTATCCATTTGTTTTCTTTTCCCTAAAGTGCTTGAATTTTGTGCTAAATCTTCCAGTCTGAGGAAATTTTATTAAAAAAATTTAAAAAATAATATAATATTATGGAGGAAGATTAAATTGCTCTTTAAGGAGCAAAGTATGAATGCAGTACTATTTCATTCAGTCTTCTGTAGTAGTAGACTACTTGTAATCTTCTATCAGAGCTGGGAAATTATAAATTTTGTTAATTTCCCTGGAATAGGTATCATAGACAATACAGATAAACCATTTACTTTATTTGTAATAAAGCTTTAAATGTTTATATTTAATGTTTACTGAGAGAAGTTTATTTTGGAGTATTTCAGAATGATCAGAATCATGAGGAAAGAAAGCTGTGCTATTTCTCTCTTTTGGCTACTTTATGATAAATCTATGGTATCTATGGTACAGTAATTTAATTTCTTCTACATTATTAAATAAAAAATATTCTATACCACTCTTTTTTTTTTTTTTCAGAGAAAAAAATGACCATGGCTACTTTTCTCCTTATAATACATTAACTGCAGTTTCTTTCCCTGCTATCTCATTACTACTCTTTGATATTTAAAATTATCTTTTAGCTTTCTGCTTACACAAATAGATGGTAAATCTGATAATCTGAATGGTACTTGCTGCTTTGATGAAACAGATTTACAGAGTACTGTGCAAATCTGTGCAGCTTGTCTTCTCAGACACTGTTCCTTAACTATATAACATAGTAACTTTGTAATTACACCTGTGTGATTTTAGTATATATATTAACCTACTGGTTACATTGGTAATTTGAAGAAAATTCATTAGGACTATCAGCATATTTTTTGTTAAATTTTGAAATGGGTGCTGCCAAGAAATCCAATTTAAAATGTAAGGTTTCTTTATACTCAAATAAATCTGAGACTATGCTGCTGAGCAACTAATGATTCCATTTATCTGTTGTCAAAATCTACTCCCTAACTCCATAATGACCTCATAACTATGTGTACACTAGGTTTATATGGACACACATTAATTTTGTGATGGCAGATTTTTGTAGAGCTTGTTGAACGACAGAAGTCTTGAGCACTGATATTTTAACAACTCATGACAACGAGTTGCAGAGCTTCGCCATCCAAAAAGAATGAGACACAAAATGTTACCAAACAGCAGCAATAATTATAATAAATGTTCTTCTAAATATTTTCAGTTTTAATCTAAAATGTTAAAAGCAACCCAAGTGATATGTGACATCTTAAAAATTTCTGTATATTAACAGAATGGAAACATTAGTACAATAATAAGGAAACCATAACTAATTGACTAATTGAAATATTAATTAAATATTCGGTAAACACTTAACTTATGATACAATTCTCTTCTGGGAACTGTGAGTAGTCATAGAATAAGATAAACCAGAGAAACATCATAAAGGCTATACCTGGCCTGAATCCTGTATGTGTGTTCCACTTCCGAATCACACATATTTGCTTAAAGCAAACCTCACTGCACATGGTCCCTTAATACCAAACTCCTTCAAGTAACAATGATTTAAAGCTTCTAATTACATAGATTCATTAAAAAACACATTTGAAACAAGCAACTGTTTACAACGTGTGTTGTTTCTGTTCCAATGGAGGAAAATAATTTGAATTTCTTTTCACTCTTCCCCCTCAACTGCTGCCAATTCAGTTTGGATTTACCAAGACATCAATTTTAAATACCACAAGTGGATATAGAAAGAAGTTGTCACTCACCATACACTTCCCAATAACTCTGTACTGTCCAGTTCCTACCTTTAAAGGTTTCTTCTATACTTGCAAAGAGTTATAGGTCATGTTCAGATAGATGAAAATAAGCAGCAGGTTTACTTCCCACTTAGTCACAGACGGAATTAATATTGATTTCTGTGTTCTTTTACAAAGAGTCAAGGATTGGAGGAAAGCTTTTGAAACAGAAGGCTAGCCCTGCTAAATGAATGACTAAGCATACCTCAACTATGTGTTTTATACAGCTAACAAAGTTATTGATAAAAACTATTGTTTAAAGTTTCTTTCTTATAACTACCATCATCATGCTGTAATGATTTTGTCATTACTAAGTTGGATAAATTATAAAAAATAATTTTAAAATGTATTTTACAATGAAAAATTCAGTAGTGTTACTACAGATGAGTATCTCCTATTCCCTCAACTCTAGAAGGAACTGAGTATCCAAAAATAAACAAAGAAAGGAATGGTAGGATAAGATATAATTATAAAAAAATGAGTTATGAAGCTGTTTCCTCCTTAATTATCAAGGTTTGATTTTTATAAAAACTTACTACTGTATCAATTTGTGTATGAAGGTTGCTGCCAATCCAGCTCCTAATGATTTTGTCTAAGTAATTAAGGAAAATAAATAGATTGCATTTTAATTAAAATTTCAGTAGTCTTCACCTTACAATTGTTTCATGATGATTTATTCCATACAGAAGTGTAGATTTTTTTTATTTTGGCAGACTACTTTGAACAGGTTTTCCTTTCAAATATTTGCAGATAGCAAATCACCTTGAAAAAGATGTTTCATTCTACTCAAAAACCTGTGAGTAACTGGAAACTGCAAATCTCAAAATAAAACAAATATTCACTTTTTTTTTGTACACCAGAAGAGTGAGTACATATATATGTTTATAAAAATCAAAAAAAAGCTGAAGGTTCACCAATTAATTCCTCTAATTCGTTTTGTCAGTACGTCTTGCAATTTCTCTGGCATGCCCTTTGAAATTAAATGTCTGAATAGACGGAAACAGAAAAGAAAAATAAAAAAAGGAATAAAAGTCATTTGGGTCAGTGTTTGCTTTACCTAATAGCAATCTGGCCATTATGTACAGCCAGTTCACTATGATGCCTGACACTGCCAGTCAGTGAGAAAAACAAGATATAGTCCTCAGTGATCTCTGCATTTCAGCTGAAATGGCTTCAAGTTAGCTTGGCAATTGTTTTGTCATGAATCACAACAAGTAGTAAGTGTCAAGTCATGCTAAACATTCTTCCATATTTAGCCTCTAATTTTTAAATTTATTTTCAAGTACTAAATACTTAAGCTGGAAGATTCATGAATCACGTTAATGAAAAAATAGGCTTTTTAGTTTGTGTGAAGACAAGGGTTCTGTTGTTGACTGTGGTATTTGCTAAAAAGTAGTCAGATGTGATATGACTGTATATAGTAAGACCAAACATATCTTTTAGCTGATGACATATTAGGCATCAGAAGATCTTTTTCTGTAGTGAAATAGTCCAATGGCATCCTGGGGTGCATTAAGAGGAGCGTGGCCAGCAGGTCAAGGGAGGTGATCCTCCCCCTCTACTCTGCTCTGTTGAGACCTCACCTGGAATATTGTGTCCAGTTCTGGGCTCCCCAGTTCGAGGTGGATGAGGAAGTCCTAGAGACAGTCCAGAGGAGAGCTACAAAGATGATGAGGGGACAGGATCATCTCTCCTATGAGGAAAGGCTGAGGGAGCTGGGCTTGTTTAGCATGAAGAAGAGAAGACTGAGAGCAGATCTCATCAATATGTACAAACATCTTAAGGGTGGATGTCACAAGGAAGGACCACTCTTCTCAGTGGTGTCCAGCAACAGGACAAGGGGCAATGGGCACAAACTGAAGCATATGGAGTTCCAGCTGAATATGAGGAAGAACTTTACTTTGAGGGTGACAGGGCACTGGAACAGGCTGCCCAGGAGGGTTGTAAAGTCTCCTTCTCTGGAGATATTCAAACCCCGCCTGGATGTCCTGTGCAATCTGCTGTAGGTGAACCTGCTTTAGCAGGAGGTTTGGACTAGATGATCTCCCAAGGTCCCTTCCCACCCTTGCCATTCTGTGATTCTGTGAAATCACTGGGTCTTCTCAGAGTAGCTGAAGACACAGTGTCAGTTCTGCTGGTAGAACTGCTACAGCCATCAGAAATTGGTAGGTTTATCTGGAGACTCCACATAAGGATGAGAAAGGGTCACATCTCCTTGATCACACAATCACTACTTCTTCAGCAGAAACAATCACATAGTTGTGCTTCAAGTATTTTTGGACAGTGTTGTTACATATCCAAGGAAATAAAAGAGGTAAAAAAGTTGGACTACATGGAGAAATATTTCATATTCATGCTTTTAACCTTATTCAAAATGACTGGATGTTGCATGGCAGCCTTCACGAGGTTTACTTAGAGTAAAGAATGCTGTAGAACAGTTTGAAAAAAAACATGCCATGACAAACTGTCCTACATCACTACTACGAGTCTACCCAGACACTACTGGTGGTTTGTGTGCTTTTTTTTAGACACTGTGTATCCTAAAATACACAATACCCTATCCTCAACAGTATGTCCTTTTTGTTGATGAATACCATGCTGCTAAAAATCTCCTGTACTCTTGCTCATCAGAAGACAAAACAAGGAAAAGTCCGTGAAACTATCAGTTAGAGAAAACACTGATAACCATATTTTTTCATCATGCATAAATACATTGCAAAGCTAATTGTCATACAATGTCATGGAAACCAAAAATATATAAGGATTTCAGAAAAGAGACTCGGCAAGTTTGTGAAGTATAAAATCATTAGATGCAACAGTCTGGATGAAGTTAGAGGGAGTGAGGCACTAAACTTTAGATGGCCAAAACCAGGTAGGGAATGGAAAAGGCAAAATCACTCTATACACACACCAGATTTTAGATTTTTTCTCTAAATATTCACTGTTATCTACTATCAGAAACAGAGCAGATGAACATTTGATGTCATTCTGTATGACTTATATTTACACTCAGACTTTTTCACAGGAGTAATCCTAAGTATCGCAGCTCACTGATGTTCCCCTTCTCCAGACATCTCTGAAAAAAGTCTTTCCTATTAACCTTTCCAAGCATCTTTCAACAGAAAATGTTTGCTAGCTTTCTGTTTCTGCCTGAACTGAAAAGCCAAACAGAAAACCTGTTATCTCTATAGAGGTGATTACGCTGGTTTCTGTCACTGAGATAAATGCTAGATTATAACAGCAAAGTTACACCTAAATACTGGATCATTACTCCTTGCATTTTTATAGTGTTGATGAGAGTAACTTCCTCTTTCTGGTATTATGAGACAGGAAGGTTAATGATCAGAGGCACCACTTAAGATCAAGAGGATATTCCTACCAATACTGACCATTAAAGATAGTAGAACTCGTCAAAAGTTTTAGCTGCACACATACAGAGGATGAAAAATTAGTAGGAAATAGAACATACTGGAGAACAGAGATACCAGTGTTCTTTTAAAAATATTTAATGTATAAAACCATTTTGCCATAATTTCTTTAGAATTTATCTGCAAAGTAATGCCTAAGTACAACAAAATTTTTTACCCTGTTTTATTTCACCTGAGACATGAATTACTCTTTCTAGTTACATCTTACTAGGATGCCCAAGCAATTTCATACTACATTGCCATAAATAATTTTCAAACTTTACCTTGTCTTAAGAACAAGCCTGTTCACATAAAATTTCATAACTTGCAGAAGAAAAAATGTACATCAGATAAATATTTTTTTTTAATATTGCAACATTGGATTTAAAGAGCTGTGTCCACTAATATTTAGTGCATGAGATATAGACCCTTGTAATAGCTTTTTCATCTTGCATTGAAAAGCCAGGTATTTCAAGGATTTGCAAGCATATTTTTCAAAAAGTCTGGAACACTGACCACAGCCCAAAGCAGTGTGAAAATTATTCTTTTATCATGCTGGTTTTATGCACAGAAAAACTGTTTATCTGCTTTGGAAAATAGCAGCTTTTTCTGGAAATTCTTGTGCTAGAGAGATGTAGTTGGTTGGTTCCTATGGGAACAAACTGTGTTGCTCTCCTAGATAAGCAACTGTAAGAAGTCAAAAAAGGGGGAGAAGCAGGGGGGGAGAAAGATGAATGGTGATCAAAGCTCTAATTCCTTTGCATGAATCTCTTTTGAGAATCAGAGATAAATGAGCAGAAAGTTACTTAGGGAGCAAATATCTGTGTCATGCTTCAGTTAATAATTTCTTTTCTGTTCTTTTTATTTTCTTGTTTCTGCAAGATCTTGTGTTTTTACAAGAAACACGGATGGGGCGCGGGGGGAGGGGGGCATAGAACAGCAACAATAGTGAATCCACGTGCCAAAATGGGAAGGAAGAAACCTTTTCCACATTAAGTATTTTTAAGATATTTTAAGACATTAATAAAATACATAAATAATAAAAGCATACCCCATTTGATTAAATTGACAATTTTCTTGAAATATGAACCTACATGTACAAAATATGTAACAATTACTTTTGTTTGGAAACTGCATTTATAAAAACCTCACATTAATTTCTTTGTAGGGGATGACTCAAACTGTTCTGCAGAAATAACACCTGTTCTTTAAAAAAGGTCTTCTGATTATGACTCTAATTTCTAAGGGGTGGGAGAAAACAAATTCAAATACTGTATGCTGTGGTGTTCTTGAACTATGCCTTCTTGGCACATGTTTATGACAAGTAGAATAGAGTGAACTGAAGTCATGATTTTGCAAAGCCATTAATTCATCATGAGGTACTGCCATCCTTTCCCTCACACTTGCTTGTTCATGCTCCAAGACAGTATCTCTTTCACCTCCACTAAGTATTTATGTGCCTGAGTAATAAAACAAGGCAGGGAAATTAAGTCAAGTAAAAGTAACTTATGAATAAAAGCATATGTTAAATCATATTTGCTCCCCATATCTTATTATGCACTAACACATTTTTCCAATAGAACGAAGAAGATCCCAGGAGTGGAGAGTTTAAAGAAATCAGTGGGGAACTACGGGAGAGTAATATTAGCTGAAAGATTTTCAGCTTCTGCCCTGGGAGCCCAAGAAGGTAAATCAACTTAGTCTGCCTGGCCAACAGAGTATCATCTAGTGCTAAAAATGCTAGGTTATTGAAAAATAGTGCAATACACACAATACTTTCAAGATTTGTTGACTTTCAATGGTTCTACTTTCACACTGATTTGAGGCAGAGACTGAAGTCATTTTGTCATATGCAATTAAAATTCCTGCAATAAGCTTTTGTTTAGCAAGTAGTTTCAGAATCCATGTGTAAAATATGCTCTTCAAGCTGGGAACGCCTTTCTTGTTGTCTCAGAAAAAGAATGAAATAAAACATATACTGGGAACAGTACTGTTTAATAAATTCCTCAATGACATAGTCAGCGAGATTGAGTGCACCCTCAGCAAGTTTGCAGATAACACCAGGCTGAATTGTGCTGTTGACACACCAGAAGGACAGGATGTCATCCAAAGAGACCTGGACAAGCTGGAGAGGTGGGCCTGTGCGAACCTCATGAGGTTCAACAAGGCCAAGTGCAAGGTCCTGCACCTGGGTTGGGGCAATTCCCGGTATCAATACAGGCTGGGGGATGAAGGGATTGAGAGCAGCCCTGCCGAGAGGGACTTGGGGGTACTGATGGACAAAAAGTTGGACATGAGCCGACAATGTGCGCTGGCAGCCCAGAGGGCCAACCGTACTCTGGGCTGCATCAGGAGGAGCGCGGCCAGCAGGGCGAGGGAGGTGATTCTGCCCCTCTACTCTGCTCTGGTGAGACCTCACCTGGAGTCCTGCGTCCAGCTCTGGAGCCCTCAGCACAAGAAGGACATGGACCTGTTGGAGCGGGTCCAGAGGAGGGCTACTGAAATGATCCAAGGGCTGGAGCACCTCTCCTGTGAGGACAGGCTGAGAGAGTTGGGGTTGTTCAGCCTGGAGAAGAGAAGGCTGTGGGGAGACCTGATTACGGCCTTTCAATACCTAAAGGGGGCCTATAGGAAAGATGGGGAAAATCTTTTTAGTAGGGCCAACCTAGTCAGAACAAGGGGTAATGATTTTAAACTGAAGCAGGGTAGGTTTAGACTGGATAGAAGGAAGACATTCTTTACAATGAGGGTGGTGAAATGCTGGAAGTGGTTGCCCAGGGAGGTTGTGGAGGCCCCATCCCTGGAAACATTTAAGGCCAGTTTGGATGGGGCTCTGAGCAGCCTGATCTAGTTAGTGGTGTCCCTCCTCACTGCAGGTGAGTGGGACTAGATGACCTCTAGGGGTCCCTTCCAATCCAAAGCATTCTATGATTCTATATGCTGCCCCAACACAGTATTATACCTCTTGTAATTGACAGTAGCTTGAAAATCCAACTTTTAAGCTCTCCTTGAATTAATCTTGAAATGCGAACTCTATTAGCAGATGGGCTGAGGTTTCAGCATGCATTTGTGCAATTAGAGTTCATGAGTTGCATAGCTGGAAGTAAGAAATTGATAACCTGCCTCCACCAAGAACTCTATCTTCATTTACCAAGATACTTGTTCACATAGTCTGTTGAAGTCATTAATGAAAATTACTGAATGGTCTATCACATCATCTTTTTAACTGGCCTGAAAAGTACCCGGTACAAGGAAACACTGGTAGATGCTACAGTTGCTTTGAAGAGGAAAACTGATTTTCTCAAAATTTTGTATGAACATACAGCATCTTAGAATACTGAGTTCTGTACTTGTAAAGTTTCTGAGACCTCCAATATTTGATTTGTTTAAGTCTGTCATGTATTTTAAGATAACATGAAGAAAGATCTAGACTACCTGTATCACCTTTCCTAAATAATATTTAAAGCCTCCTGTATTTTCCTGTAGGACATCTAACAACATCACAAGAAACTCCTTCAAACAATTCTTGTTACTTTTTTCAATGTATCTTTAAGATTAACTCACTACATAAAGGTTTTGCCACTGGCTTTCCCACTGAATAACTAGACAATAGGAGAAATTCCCTTCTTGAAATTCTGCTCAGGGTATTATCTTCAGACTCGTTGAGTCCCAAGTTAGTGATTACCTGCAACACAACCTGGCATACAGGTTCATCTCCACAGCCCTTGGTTCCACACCTATGTCTATAAAACTGTTACAAAGACAATTGAGCTAAAATGTTCTGGCTAGTTCCTGACAATTCAATATGAAGCAAGAGCAAAAAGTTGCATCTTGGGAAGTTCAGGTTGAACATCAGAAAAGTTGTTTTCATTATAAAGATTGCACAGTGCAATGAGATTGCCAAAAAGGTTATGACACCCTTGAGAAGTTTTCAAGTGCCAGTTGTAAAAATTTATGACTGACTTAAAACAATACTGGCAAGAGCAGCTTGGATTACAGGCTGGGCTAGATGGTCTCCTGGAGTCCTTTTCAACCAACATTCCTATGATTCATTGATTCTGTTTGTAGGGGGTTTTTTTTCCACAAATTTTACTTGGTATATCTTAGCCTTTTGCAGACAGTTGGTGTGGAAAATCAGCAACTAAAAAACCTTCACTTTTTTAAAAACTGATAGTAAATTACCCAGTTCCTGAAAATCAATTATGTAGCCAAATATTTGCATAAAATAATATATTCATCTCTTCATTAATATAACATCAGTACTAAGGCTTGTAATATGAAGGACATTACATCAAAGACCAGTTACCTTAACTCTATATTTAGAATATCACTAAGACAAAAATCACTCTGAATTTTACACACCTGTAACACAGAAAATCAAATTGCTACAAAGAAAATAAGAACAAACTCATTATTACATTCATAGAGTCCTAACTCTACTTCTAAAGGACAGGTTTCACCATCTAGTGTCTGGGTTATTTTGGTTTTAATTTTTCTTTTTTGTAATGTAATTACAATTTAGACTGGAATTTGTACATAATTCCTGAATTGTCTATTAATTCCCCTCTCATTTCAAAGTTTAAACTATTCTTTCCTCCACTCTTTTTTAAAACTTTGCACAGTCTGCATATAGAAAGAGTATGACTATACAGAGATAGATTATGCATGAGCAAAGGACTGCACTGCAAAAATCTTTCAGTCTGAAGCTTAATCATATAGCTACATTATACTGTGTTTGATTTTTTGCTGCTCTCCCCTGCTACTGCCTGGCCTTTTCTGACAACAACTTCAGTTTGCTTTATGGGTCCCTTTAGCTAACTCCCAGCATAATGATTTAAGCATAAGTAATTTCAAAATGAAGCTTTAGTTCTTCTATCATTCAAAAGTAATCTCAGCAGAGGCATATGGTGAACTATGTTAAATTAAATGGAATAACATGTTTTAAACCTTTCAGAAAGATGTTTGTGTTTTCTGTGCACATACATGCCCTCTCCTAGCTACCCTTGGAAGAACAAAACAAAAAATAAGAATCCTCCAACTTTCTTGAAAGACAATTCATAACAAGTTTTGAAAAATGATACTATAGACGGTTTTTAAAAAGGAAAAAGAGTAACCCAGTTATTACCAGGTGGAACACCTCAGCTCTTGGGAGAAAAACAAATAAAGTGTTTACCTGCATTAGCTAAGAATAACTATTCAATTAAGTGAGAAGTTTAAAGTGGAAGATGTCATTTCTCATGGTTGTAAACCTGCAGTCACCTGAACGTGAACCTACAATCACCTGAATCACACGAATAAGTGGCCCCAATAATGTCCCAGAGTTTCAGCAGAATTAAAGACAGCAGATGTCGAAGTAGCTGACAAGTCATCTTTAAGGTCACCCAGATGAAAATATTTATAATTTTAAGTAACTTTGACAGTGATAGCAAAACAAAATCTTAGTGAGTAATGCATTTGATAGACCTTCTTGATGTAAACGGAATTTAGAATTCGGATGATTATCAAATTTCTTGATCAATTTTCTTTTACATTTTATCATCAGATGTATCATTGTGACATAATACAGGTAGTTCAGTAGGTAGTACAGGTTTGAAAGCAAATCCTGTACCTCCTTATTCACACAGAAGAGTTTTTGTGAGCTGTTTCTTCTAAATCTTTGTATAATTTTTCTTTGATCTCCTAATCATTATCACCAGGGTACAGAAGGTGGGGTTTGTTACTCTTCAAAATGTGTTAAATACGCATGTAAAAAATAACAAGAGAAAAATACAGAAAGAAAAATATAAAGCCAAATGAATGAGAAGGAACACAATGTACATCTTTATCAAAGACTTTAAAGGACCGTAATTATTCTTTAATGTGTGGTCAGTTCACCCCCATAGGCATTATTATGTTGATTTGAATATATCAGAATAGGACTCAACTTAATATAGCTGTCATTATCAATTATCCATCTGACAGTAAGAATAATTCCTAGTTAACAGTATTTGCACATTATTATTTATCTGACTAGCCGCAAACCTAATCGAAAGCCCAGTGCAGCTGACTCAGATTTGAGGGGACTTTAACACAGACCCACACTTAAATTCAACAATTTTGTCATGTTAGTCTTCAAAACCTAGTTTAACTAGTATTAAATGTATTTACTGGGACAAAGGCAAAGTATCACTGTGGTTTCCAGTAGAAGTAAGTGGTTTAGATTATAATTATCCAAAGAAACATTTTCTGCAAAGCTGTTCTGAACGGCACCTGGAAATAACACTGCACACAGACTGACACTTCTCTCTGGTCTTCATAGTTGGAAAGCGTATAAAGCTTGTCTCTCATTTTATACTTTCTCACTTCTGCTCCTAAAGCCATGTGCAAGTCAGATACAAAAAGAAACACTCCTTCAGAAACAAGACAGCAGTTCAATACAAGTTCATCTTTTTTATGGGAGACAGTATGTGAACGTGTGGTCTGCCAATTGACTTTACAAATGCAATAAATAAGTATGAGCTCACATCAGAGTATCCTCCAAGTAATTTGGTCAATAAGTGTAATACAAAGAAAAGCATGAGTTCACTGACCTGAGAAGAACCTCTTGTTTTCCAAGAATAATCCAACTTGTCTTCACTTGGCTCCAGAATTGCCTTATTAAGACATAGCGCCAGATGTATAGCAAGGAGCAGGCAAAGTAAAGGGAAAACCAAGCAAACAAAGCATGCAATGCATAATTAAGGAAGGGGAAAAAAAACCCTATCCTTCACCCAATATTAGAAATAGAATTAAAATACAATTTTTTGGATATATCTGTATAAAGTAGACACACACCCCACAGGCCATGACTTTATATTGTCAGTGCTACTATTTTGTCTGCAGAAACATGGTAGTCAGTATTGCCTGATGACCATAAAAGCTAAGGCAAATAACCTCCAGCATGTGTGTATTTGACATAGGCTGTTTCTCTGCGCTGTGCTATATGTAGCACGTGGATGAGTGAATTCAGGTTGCTGCTGGATCAATAATCTTCCTGGTGCTCCACAACACAGCAAATATACTCCCTAATAATTTGACTGGAAGTCAAAGCAGACTTCTAACTTACCCACCCTTGTATGGGTCTTGCATGGGGTTTTCCATATAGGTTGGGACACACAGCTTACATGGCAGAAACTAATTCTTTTAAATAATTTGAGGTCAGTTAAGTCATTTAGGTAACACAGAGGTGACAGTGTGGGGGAAAGAAAAGTCATACATATCATTGACAGACAAAGGTATATGATCCCAACACACAGAGCTTAGGTTTCATCATCTTTGTATATCAGAGTAACTACCCCAAAACCTGCAGTTGCCTCTTTATCCTGGTCACGGCTGACACATTCCCTACTGCTACCATCTACATTTACACCTGGGTCAGATAACCACCTTCTTATTGATGCTTATGAAGAACAAGTGCAAGGAATTTTTGTGTCATGCTTACCATAACATTTTACTCACTCTTTGCAGTTATTCAGATGATAAAAGAAGACAAAAGGTGGCAAAAAAAAAAAAAAAAAGACTAGAATTTCTTGTTGTGACTTTGCTGATAAACAGTCTAGAAGGAACAAGTGACTTTCACTCTCCACAGTATAGTAGTTACTGAAATTACTAGTTTGGGGGCATGGAAATACCTAATCTATTTGCCAAGTGTATTTGTATACAATGATAATCAACTGAAAAATATTAAGTTTATGCAGTCCACAAAATATCAGATGTTCTAGCCAAAAGGAATTTTTATAGGCTATACCATGCGCAGATTGATGTAATACATTATTTTTAAATAATTTCACATGCCCACATCTTACAGAATAATTTTATAAAGGTAAAAGATTTTTAGAAATTATTAACTAAAGAAAAAAGTACTTTTTCCCTACTGTTCTGGTTTTCCACTCTAAAGAATTATTTTTCATACACATAGAGTTTGCACTTGTGCATTCTCTCCTACTACATCTTCCTGAGATACTGTCCATTATTCACATTAAAATACAATTCCATCAGACATTTTTAATAGTTGTAGTACAGTGCAAGTACTCACAAAACTAAGGATGCCATTAAAGTATGTCCTCAGGATTACATGCTGGATTATGCAGTCATGAACTACTGTATTAATGTGTTTTAACCTATGGCAGTATTAGTCTAGAGAGGAATGACTTTTAGAAAAGATAGACTGTGATATTTGTTATCGTTTCTGCTGTAAATGGCCTTGGCTCAGCTACAGACCATCTTCTTCTATATCTGTAAGCCTTTCCAAGATGTACTGTAGCAGAAGTTTGCAAGTGCTTATATGTTACAAATATCTCCTTAAGAGGGATTTCCTTTCAATAGCCACAATTTCTCCTTCACAGTTCTCTGACTTCCAGTTCTAACTTCGGTTTCACTAGCTATAGTGAATAGGTTTGAAATCATTTTCATTGAAAATACTAATCAAAGTTTTGAAAAAAAGAAGATATGTCATTTTCAAGAAGCAGTCTAGAAAGTAGTAAAAGAAAATGAAATGAGTGGAAGATATCTTGTAATAAAAAAATGCATCCCTCACCCTCTCATTTTTTGGACATATATATACATAGGCTTATGGATATAAACTGGATGTGCTGAAAAAGAGAAACAGATATTTGAGGGACTTGGTTTACCACATTTGTGTTTGCAGTTCCCTTCAAAATCACCTGAATATTCTTGTGTAATCTGAAACCTGTAGTAGGTACTGTATTAAAACTGTACTCACTTCCCAGTGTCCTGAATCAAAGACTCTGAAATAAATAAATAGTTTTGGCTTGAGTAAGAAATCTTGAAAAAAGCCCTAACCTTTCATGTTGTAAGTTAACATTGACCCCAGAGAGTTTCATAATAAATTTACACTTAGTTGCAGTCTCAGAGTAATTCAAACTGATTTTCTTAGTATATTTAGAGTCCTTTTATTCTTCACTTAGTCATGTTTTAAGAACTATGCATTCTAACTTCTGCTTGTTACAGAATATGATTCATGCTATCAAGAATTACTAAAAAAGGTTATATTTGTTTTCCTTACTTTTTCCAGGAAGACACAAAGTACTATATTAAACCCAAATTTAGATCTTTCTGAAAAAAATAAATCAAGCACAATATTTGGTGGCTAGAAAAATCTTTTCTGCAGCAAGTCAAATGATCAGTAATTCTACCTGAACATGTGAGTTTTAAAATATAGATACTCTGAAAAGTACACTTTAAAGGCCTGTAGAAACAATAGAAAAATATTTTCTCAGTTTCCACAGGTGTATTTTTTTCTTGTTCATTTGTTTCATTTAGTGCCTTTCACCTTCAAATAAAGATTTCAGTACCACAATGACCAAAAAGAATTCAAGCCAATTTAATGGAATACAGGCTATGGATGTGTTACAAGTGTACAGAAAACACACAAGTTTAACACCATGTAAAATTTGTCAGGTACATGAGAGCACCAATGTTTCTATACAGTCCTAGCAAGAAAGTTTGTAGAGGTCAGGAGGGATCTCTTAGCCATTTCGGTTTTTCATCAGATTATAGAACTTTAGCCACTGATTTCTACATCGAGTTCAACAGCATATGTGTTACCCAATTTTGATTTAATGCATTCATTTGTGTTTAAAGGCTTCAGATGACATAAAATTAGTCAACAGCATGGTAGTTATTTCAGACTAGTTCATCTGAACTACTGAAATAATTAATTCCATGTATTTTCAACTGTTAGGTAAATAGTAGGACAAAAAAAAAAAAAAGTTCTTTGATCCACATGTCTAAGCAGGGCAAGAACAGCTTTGCTGGCCTGGTGAGGCCTTTAAATTGGTTTCTCAGCAGACAGCAGCCCAAGCCAGAGGAGAAGTGGAGGCACTGGGGACACTGAGGAAGTGTCCAGACTGAGAAAGCTCTTGCACTTCTTTGTGAAAGTGGTATCACTGGGAGTTCACTTCAAGTGCTTGTGCACAAACTCACACAGCACAGAAAACAAACTGGAAAAATCAGTTTGCTTTTGCATTCATACAGATATAGTTTCTTTGGAATTGAAGTGATTCATTGGGATTGATCACATGACTGGAGTTCTTCCAGTGATGCACAGAGGCTTTTCAGATGAGAAAGGCCAGGAAGAAAAGGAAGGACTTGGATTAATTAAGCTTTGCCTTGAAAGGGGTGACAAGTCAGTCAAGACCTTATGGAAAAGTATTACAAGACAAGTGTCTGTAACAGGCCACTTGATCCCAAAGAGAGAGGAATGAAGCATTCTCTAGATATCTGGAAGAAACCTCATGATCATATGTCCTGCCTGGTAACTATGGGAATTTTGACCACCTGAAATCTCCTGGAAGAGCATAAGGCTAACTGCAAGCAGTCCAGGAAGTTTGTGGATGAGTTGAAGATAACTTCTTGTCATAAATGATCGAAGAGTCAGCTGGCTTGTTGCTTCACAAAGAAAGAAGTGGTTCAGGATGTGACTGAATAGGGTAGCCGTGGCAGCAGTGACCATGAGATTGCAGAGTTTAAGGTCTTGTGGGAAATGAGCAAGGCAAAAAGCAAAATCCCAGTCCAAGATGCCAGGAGAGCAGATTTCTTCTTGTTGAGGAACATGCTGGCAGTTTCTCATGGAAGATTGCCCTTGCTGACAAAATGGCACAGGGTAGCTCATCATCTTCACAGACAGGCTCCTCAAACCACACATACAGGAAGTTGAGCACTTATGGCAGGAGGTGGCATGGATGAACTGTACTGTGAAAAGATTTACACAGATGTGCAAACAATGATGAGCTACCCCAGGGAATGCATAGATATTACTTGCGTTTGCAGGGTTGGAGTTAGGAAAGTCAAAGAACAACTGGAGCCAAAACTAGTGAGGGATGTGAAGGGCAATGAGAAGGACTTCTATAAGTACACTAACAGTAAAAGAAAGGCTGAGGAAAATGGAGAATGATGCTTAGTGGGGTGGGAGACCTTGTGACCAAAGATATAGCAAATGTTAAAATAATTTGTGAATTTACTCCAGTTTGTCTTGGTGAAGGCTGCCCTCAGGTGTCCAAGGCCCTAGAGCCCAGTGGCAAGTTCTATGGTAGTGTCATGGATGAGACTGAGCACAGCTCAGCCTGGAGTGGATCTGGATGCTGGCATCTATTTAAGCACTGATGAGAACTGAGCTTGTACCTCATCTGATGATCCCCCCAACTCACTCACTGCCCCCAGGACTATAGTCTCAAGGTACTGACTGCCCGTCCCCTCAGGGATGTCACTACTGGCACGGGGAGGCTAGGCAGAAAGTCCTGGGGTTTGTGCTGTGCAGCTGCCCACAGATACCAGCTCAAGCATCACTGGACACCATCCCTGGACATCCCCCAGTGCTTCTTCTTGCAAAGTTCAGCTCCAGCTGTGCCTTTGCCTTCCTCACCCCATCCCTACACAACTGGGCAACACCCCTAAACTCTTTGCAGGATCCCTGTCCCTGCTTCAAGGGCTATTGGAATGCTGTGGAAACCATCCTCTGTGTCTTGTTAAAGTCAAGTTAAGCAACATCCACTGCTTTCCCCTTATCCACTGAGCAAGTTGTCTCATCATGGAATGACAACAGCTTCCTCAGGTACAATTTCCTCTTTACAAATCCATGCTGGCTGTTAGGTACCACTGTCTTGTCCTTAAAAAGCCTAGATATTTCTTCCAGGAGGACTTGCTCAATGGTAATCCCAGGCACTAAGGTGAAGCTGACTGGTTAGTAGTTCCACAGCTCCTCTTTCTTGAAGACAAGTGTTATGTTTGCTGTTTTCCAGTCACTGGGATCCTCTTCCAGTTGCCATTGTATTAAAAAAATAGTAGAGATTGGCCTTGCAATGTTGTGAGTCATTTCCCTGGGTACCTTTCCAGCCTCATTGTCTGGGACCAGTACTATTTAATATCTTCATCAGTGACATGGACAGTGGGATTGAGTGCACCCTCAGCAGGTTTGAAGATGACACCAATCTAACTGGTGCGGTTGACATGCCTGAAAGATAGGATGCCATCTAGAGGGATCTGGACAAACTCAAGAAGTGGACCCATGTGAACCTCATGAGGTTCAACAAGGCGCAGTGCAGGGTCCTGCACCTGTGTAAGGGCAGCCACCTGTATCAATCCAGGCTAGGGGATGACAGAATTGGACAACTTGGAGTACTATGAAAAGCTGGACTTGAGCTGACAAAGTGCACTTGCAGCCTAGAAAGCTGTTTGTATCTAAAGAAGCATGGCCAGCAGGTCAAGGGAGGTGATTCTGCCCCTCTACTCCAATCTGATGAGACCTCACTTGGAGTAGTGTGTCCAGCTCTGGAGCCCTCAGCACAAGAAGGACTTGGAAGTGTTTGAACAGGTCCAGAGGAGTGCTACAAAAATGATCTGAGGATTGGAACACCTCTCCTGTGAGGAAAGGCTGAGAGAGTTGGAGTTGTTCAGCCTGGAGAAGAGAAGGCTCCAGGGAGGCCTTATTACAGCCTTTCAGTACTTGAATGGGGCTTATAAAAAAAGAAGGGGACAGAATTTTTAGTAAGGCCTGTTTTTTGAAACTGAAAGAGGGTAGATTTAGACTAGTTATAAGAAAGAATCTGTTTACAATGAAGGTGGTGAAACACTGGAACAGGTTGCCCATCCCTGGAAACATTCAAGGTCAGGTGGAATGGAGCTCTGAGCAACCTGATCTTGAAGATCCTAAGTTGAAGATGTCCATTCTCATTGCAGGGGGGTTGGAGCAGATGGCCTTTAAAGGTCCTTCACAACCCAAACTATTCTATGATTCTGAAATTGGGAGATACAGAACAAATAAATGGATGGTATGATGGCTGGAAAATTGGATGAATCACCAGAACTAAAGGCTGGTGAATAGTATGACAATTTCTATTTAATAATGGTGTCCCTCACAGTTGGTAATAGGGCCAATGTTGCTTAAAGATTTTACTTGGACCTTGGGCAATGTCAGAGTGTACTTTACTATAAGGGACTCTGTTCTAAAGGACTTAAGAGTCTGAAAAAACAGGCTGATATGAACCTCAACAGAGGCAAAATATCCAGTTTCATGACTGGGACAGTATATCTCTACACTCCACTACGGGGTGAGAGTCAGCTGATTAGAAAGCAGCTTTGAAGAAAAGGACCCGGTGTCCTGCTGGATGAACAGTTGACCAGGTCTCGAGGAGAGACCTTATTGCCCTCTACAACTGCCTGACAGGAGGCTGTAGCGAGGTGGGGGTCAGCCTCTTCTCCCTGGTAACGAACGATAGGTTGAGGGGAAGTCATCTGAAGTTGAGCCAGGGCAGGTTTAGGCTAGACATTAGGAAAAATTTCTTCACAGAAAGGGTTGTCAGGTACCCCCATCCCCAGGGTACCCAGCCTCCCAAGCTGGAATATGGGGACAGAGTGTGGGATAAATCCCCCATAATCCAGGAGGAAGCAGTCTTTGACCTGCTATGCCACCTGGACATCCACAAATCCATGGGGCTGGATGGGATCCACCCAAGAGTGCTGAAGGAGCTGGCAGAGGAGCTTGCCAAACCACTCTCTATCATTTATCAGCAGTCCTGGATAACAGGGGAGGTCCCAGATGACTGGAAGTTGGCAAATGTGATGCCTATCTTCAAGAAGGGCGGGAAGGATGATCTGGGGAACTACAGACCTGTCAGCCTGACCTCAGTACCGGGGAAGATGATGGAGCGGTTCATCTTGAGTGTGCTCACCAGGCACATGGAGGACAATCAGGGGATCAGGCCCAGTCAGCATGGGTTCATGAAAGGCAGGTCTTGCCTAACGAACCTGATTTCCTTCTACCACCAGGTGACCTGCCTGGTAGATGAGGGAAGGGCTGTGGATGTTGTCTACCTGGACTTCAGCAAAGCCTTCAACACAGTCTCCCACAGCATTCTCCTGGAGAAGCTGGCAGTTCATGGCCTAGATGGATATACTCTTCGCTGGGTTAAAAACTGGCTGGATGGCCGAGCCCAGAGAGTCGTGGTGAATGGAGCTAAATCCAGTTGGCGGCCGGTCACAAGCGGTGTCCCCCAGGGCTCAGTTCTAGGGCCGGTTTTGTTTAAGATCTTTATCAATGACCTGGATGAGAGGATTAAGTGTCCCTCAGTAAATTTGCAGATGACACCAACTGGGTGGTAGTGTTGATCTGCTCGAGGGGAGGAGGGCTCTGCAGAGGGACCTGGACAGGCTGGATCGATGGGCTGAGGCCAACTGTATGAGGTTCAACAAGGCCAAGTGCCGGGTCCTGCACTTTGGTCACAACCCCATGCAGTGCTACAGGCTTGGGGATGGGTGGCTGGAAAGCTGCCTGGTGGAAAAAGACCTGGGGGTACTGGTTGACAGCCAGCTGAATATGAGCCAGCAGTGTGCCCAGGTGGCCAAGAAGGCCAATGGCATCCTGGCCTGTATCAGAAATAGTGTGGCCAGCAGGAGTAGGGAAGTGATCGTGCCCCTGTACTCGGTGCTGGGGAGGCCGCACCTCGAATACTGTGTTCAGTTTTGGGCCCCTCACTACAAGAAAGACGTTGCATTGCTGGAACATGTCCAGAGAAGAGCAACCAAGCTGGTGAGGGGTCTGAAACACAAGTCATATGAGGAACGGCTGAGGGCACTGGGGTTGTTTAGCCTGGAGAAGAGGAGGCTGAGGGGAGACCTTATCGCCCTCTACAACTGCCTGACAGGAGGCTGTAGTGAGGTGGGGGTCAGCCTCTTCTTCCTGGTAACAGACGATAGGATGAGGGGCAATGGTTTGAAGCTGCGCCAGGGCAGGTTTAGGCTAGACATTAGAAAAAACTTCTTCACCGAAAGGGTTGTCAGGCTCTGGAATGGGCTGCCCAGGGAGGTGGTAGAGTCCTCATCCCTGGAGGTATTTAAAAGAAGGATAGATGAGGTGCTTAGGGACGTGATTCAGTGGTGGGATGGCAGTGCTAGGTTAACAGTTGGAGTCGATGATCTTAAAGGTCTTTTCCAACCTAGACAATTCTATGATTCTATGTATCAGCAGTGTGTAACTGCAGCTAAGAAAGCCAAGTGGATACTACATTATGTTAAATAGAACATATGCAGGAGGTCAAAGACACTGATTTGTCATCTCTGTTTAGCTTGTGACATGACACCTGGAGTAATGTGTTCATCAGTGTGCCCAAGCTCTTCATCACAAGAAATACATTGACATGCTGGAGTGAGTCCATTGGAAAACTACCAAGATGGCTGGGGACTGGAGCTTAAGACATACAAGGAGAAGCTGGGAGAGCTGGGCTTCTTCAGCCTTCAGAGAGGGGGACAGGGAGATTGATTTTGCTGTCTAAAATGAACAGATGTAACAGGAGAAGACAGACATTCTCTACTTGGAGGTGTGCTGTGGAAGGACAAGTTGCAATAGGTGTCTACAATAAAGGTCCACCACTTCTGGGAAGGTAGTGTAAGTTTGTTCCCACAGTGAAGGTAGTCGAACAGTGGAAGTGATTGTCCAAAGACATGGTGGAATATCCATCTATGGAGACATCCAAACCTCAGTGTATAAGAACCTGAGCAATTCTGGCTAAACTGAAATAAGTAATTGGAGTGTAGGATTGGATTAGGTGACTGCCAGAGGTTCCTTCCAACCTACAATGATTCTGTGATGTATTTGTTTTTTCTCTCACAGCAATTTAATTTCCAGAATTCATCAATACTGATGAGTTGGTAGAACTCCTTGCTGCTCACAGGCTTTCTCTTGCTAATCCTAGTTTTAATAACAGCGAACCTGCGTGCATGATTTTCTCTTTTAGCCTGGAGGACACTGTTCTTCCAGGGTTTTCAAAACTTTGTTAAATTATCCACTGAATTTCTGTAAACTGTTGCTAGAAATTCAAGATCTATATAATCTGAACACAAATACATACCTGTCTGTCTATATAGACTGAGAGTCAGGACAATTTTTAACAGTCACAGTAACTGTCATACAAATAAACAGTCTTTCAGAGGAAGATATTAGTTTAACACTGCAGTACACTTCTACAAACATTAAAGAAGTCAGAAACAAGGAGATTATTGTTAGAACAGCAGTTTCCAAATGAAGTCCTCAGACCAAGCAAAACAAGGTGCTCACAGGCTGATAACAGGAAACTTCAGTTTTTCCAAACCTCAGTAATGACTCTGAATATAGGGTTGAAGAGGCATTCTCATTATTCTCTTTCAATACATGAGAGTTCTTGACCAGTTATTATGTAGCAGGAAATACAATGTCCTCCCCCCCAAACCAGGTGTGGCACTTGAGGGAATTTTTGATATAAGTGAAATTAATCATCGTAGAATCATAGAATGGTTGGGATGGAAAGGACCTTTAAAGGTCGTCTAATCCAACCCTACTGCAACGAACAGGGACATCTTCAACTAGACCAGGTTGCTCAGATCCCAGTCCAACCTGACCTTGAATGTTTCCAGGGATGGGACATCTACAACCTCTCTGGGAAACCTGTTCCATTGTGTCCTGGTTTCAGCTGGGATAGAGTTAGTTTTCTTCCCAGTAGCTGGTATAGTGCTGTGTTTTGGATTTAGTATGAGAAGAATGTTGATAACACACTGATGTTTTAGGTGTTGTTAAGCAGTGCTTACACCAGTTGAGGACTTTTCAGCTTCCCATGTTCTGCCAGGGGCACAAAAAGCTGGGAGGGGGCACAGCCAGGACAGCTGACCCCAACTGGCCAAAGGGCTATTCCAGACCATATGGCATCATGCTCAGGGGGAGTTTGCCGGGAGAGAGCAACCACTGCTTAGGACAGGCTGGGCATTGGTCAGCAGGTGGTGAACAATTGCGTTGTTCATCGCAGAATCACCTTCCTTGCCCTGCTGGCCATGCTGCTTGTGATGCAGCCCAGGGCACAAACAGCTTTGTGGGCTGCAAGTGCACATTGCTGTCTCATGTCCAGTTTTTCATCCACCAAATCATCATGAAGAAACATATTTACTGTTCATTCAGAATGATTTTTGTCCATGCACTGTACATACATTCTGACTAATTCATTGTTTTTAATTAGAATTGAAATAGAAGAGTAAATAGAATGTGTCAGATTGGGAAGCATACGAGAATTTTAAACGGTAACTTATCAAAATTACATGCTTTAGTCAATTGTAACTGTGTATGTTTCCTTTTTTTTAAACACAGAATCACACAGAATCACAGAATTGCAAGGGTTGGAAGGGACCTCGGGAGATCATCTAGTCCAACCCCCCTGCTGAAGCAGGCTCTCCTAGAGCATGCTAGACAGGACTTCGTCCAGGCGGGCTTTGAATATCTCCAGAGAAGGAGACTCCACAACCCCCCTGGGCAGCCTGTTCCAGTGCTCAGTCACCCTTAGAGTAAAGAAGTTCTTCCTCATATTCAACTGAAACCTCTTATGTTTCAGTTTGCACCCGTTGCCCCTAGTCCTGTCACTGGACACCACTGTAAACAGACTGCTTCTGTCCTCTTGACTTCCACCCTTAAGATATTTGTAGGTGTTGATGAGATCCCCTCTCAGTCTCCTCTTCTTCAGGCTGAACAAGCCCAACTCTCGCAGCCTTTCCTCGTAGGGGAGATGCTCCAGACCCTTTATCATCCTCGTTGCCCTCCTCTGGACTCTCTCTAGGAGTTCCTCATCTTTCTTGAACTGGGGAGCCCAGAACTGGACACAGTACTCCAGGTGGGGTCTCACCAGGGCAGAGTAGAGGGGGAGGATAACCTCCCTCGACCTGCTGGCCACACTCCTCCTAATACACCCCAGGATACCATTGGCCTTCTTGGCAACAAGGGCACACTGCTGGCTCATGGTCAGCTTGTCGTCCACCAGGACTCCCAGGTCCCTCTCAGAAGAGCTGCTTTCCAGCAGGTCAGCCCCCAGCCTGTACTGGTGCATGGGGTTCGACCTCCCCAGGTGCAGCACTCGGCACTTGCCCTTGTTGAACTTCATCAGGTTCCTCTCCGCCCAACTCTCCAGCCTGTCCAGGTCCCGCTGAATGGCAGCACAGCCTTCCGGCGTATCAGCCACTCCTCGCAGTTTTGTGTCATCAGCGAACTTGCTGATGGTGCACTCTGTCCCCTGATAGAAAATACAATACAATACAATTGTACAAATACAATTTTTCCAGATTTTTTTTCCCCAAAAAAGGCCAATTCAGGACTAAACATAAAAAAATTCTACTCTGCTTATTAAGACTTTTATATTTTAACTTACATTAAAATCACTGAATGGATTATTTCTCTTTGGACAATGTTTTTTCGGTTTTTTTTCCATTTCTGTATAATTTCATACATTATTCTAGTATGAATACAAGAAGGGAGAAAAAAAACCCCAACACCAAAAAATTCCAAATTGAACAAAGAAAAAGCCTGCTTCATCTGAGAACATGGTATGACCTGAATAAACAGAAAAGCTTCTGTGTATTATTTTAGTAAGGTCTAAAATGATATAATCAAGAAAGCACCAGAGAGTAGTTGGTATGGTAATGAGGATGCCTCTATTGACTCATTTCATAAATGGATAGAACATAAGCCATGTCCAAAACCAAGCGAAAATCAAAATAAATGTTTCATTTCACAGTATGTCTGTCTGAATATCTATTTATTTATAATAGGCTCATGTTCTTATCACAAACCCAGCTATCATCTAGATAGCTGGTAGGAAAAATACTATCAAAGTGAAACTTCAACAACAGATACATATTTCTGAAAGTTTTTGCAGAAAAAGATTTTCCCTTTTACTCACCAAACCTACAGCAGATTGGAGTCTGAGTTCAGCTGCAATTTTCTCCCAAAAGGGAGGAAAATCATGGAAGTCTTCTCCCTACCACTTACTTGCCCTTCTTTATCCAAAGATTGGTGGAGTAGGTCTCAAACTGGATCACAAAACCATGAGGGAACCTGGAACAGACTATTGGAAAGGACAGGGTTCTGTCTCTTAAGTAAACAGTGGCAATGGCAAAAAAATAGTGTTAATTTTTAGACAGATCTTTCATCCTTATATGTAACCACAACTTTCAACTGCTGTTTATATTTTCAGTCTGCACTATGTCACCCAAAGGGCCACACATACACATTTCATTCAAACTGAGGATGATTGTTTCCTTCACACAGCATTATTTCATGCACATAGATTAGGATGCTTGTCATTCAGAGTGGCTGGAATATATTTTTTCTTGCTAGAAAATGGTTATAAATCAAAACTGCACAGAATTAACAGCTCTCTAAACATCTGTAAAAATGCACTGTATTTCTGTGGAAACAAATGTGGTCAATGCTCTCTTATAATTGGTCCCAAAGTAAAAGTAAGTCAGAATAAAGCTCCCATTGACTAAAATGAGAGAAAATATATCATTCCTAGTTCCCGTTTTCTTCTGTGAAAATGTAAAAAAATACTCATACCATTTAATGATATTTATTTTAGCAATATATATTTTTCTTCCAAACCAAAAACCTGCTTAGCTCTGAAATAACTCATGTTTAAGCAATGTCGTTCTTCCTGCTCAGTGAATAAGCTATTTAAAGGTTTAACTGCTGTTTTGTACTTTATTTCTTGCATCATCCATGTGAGCTGGTAGAAAGGTACTTGCACTTTTACAACTGAGATCCCAAATTAGAATGGTCTGCTTTTTTGCAGCCATCCATGATATATTTAACAATTGTTCTGTCATCACCAGACTTAAGTAAGCTCAGTGTTTAACTTTCAGTATTTTCTCTGGATCCCCTGCAGTTATTTAGCATCCTTCTTAAACTGCAAAACCCAAAACTTCATGCAGTGCTTTAGCTTAAACCACAGCAATAGTAAGAGGTGAAAAAATAGCTTACTATGTCTTAGAGGCAGTATTCATCCCTATAAATCCCTAAATGCAACCAGCTGTTCTGCAACAGTATATCACCTCTGATCCAGGCTATTACGTTTTGTTTAAATCCCTCAGATATCCTCTGTGAAGTGGCTATTACTAACTTGTTCCCCATCCTATGTCTGTATTCACTTAAGTAACCAACATTTTGTAATTTGGTAATGACTGTAGCCTGAAACTTTGCCTGGGCTTGTATGCTCTCCCAGTGTAGCTTGATCAGTGAATTTAATAAACGGTTTGTATTTAATCTTTCTGAGTACTAATGAAAAATATTGAATATCAGTACTCACTACACACTTCTCTTTTGATTATGAAACACTGATAATTAATCTCTGCAAACAGGTTTCTAGCCAGTGTTATCCATAATGTATTCTGCACTGTGCCCTCCAAGGTCATCTGTCAGAATGTAAAGTCTGAATCTGTTAAAACCCTGACACAAGTCAAGATAACTCATCTACTGCTGCTACCCTATCCACAAAGCATGTTACCTTGTCACAGAGCAAAATCAGACTCATCTCATGTAACATGCTCTTTGCAGCACCATGTTATCTGTCACTCTTCATTTTCTCACCCTTATTACATGAATTTCATTGTGGGTATTTATTTGTAGGTATTAGCCAATAAGTTCCAGCATCATTCTAGGAACGGGAATTAGGAATACAGGTCTATAGTTTCCCAGTTCCTCATTTTCAGAGATACCTTTGCCTTTCACTATTTTGTTTATGTTTAATCTTCTAACCATGACTGTCAATAATGACCACTGAATTTTTGAAGCTTACGTTTAGCTGGCTACATATGAATTATGACAATGCAGATACAGACTTATCTGTGATATAGGGAAAGAGAAATTTCTTGTAGCTGTATAACTCTCTCTTCCTCTCATCAAATTCAGACTAGCACTGTAGATGGGCTGCCTGCCCTCCAATTTTTTTCCATTATTGGAGAACAGAGGTGAGGAATTGAAAAAAAGAGCTAATAAAAAGTCTTCAGAAAAAAAAAAAAAAGTCTAGAATTTCACTGCAAACCTGCTGAGAATTTCTATAACAATATTATAGGAAAATATTTCTCTGAACTGAAAAGCCATATTTATCTTGGTAAAATCATTGAATGAAAATGTCAACCAAAAAAAGAGAAATTATGAGTAAAAGGAAACATCATCAAGCATCTCTATACTTACAGTGACCCAAAAAAGAGAGAAATCCAGTCATAGAATCATAGAATCATAGAATGTTTTGGGTTGGAAGGGACCCCTAGAGGTCATCGAGTCCAACCCCCCTGCAATGAGCAGGGACACCGCTAACTAGATCAGGCTGCTCAGAGCCCCATCCAGCCTGGTCTTGAAAGTTTCCAGGGATGGGGCCTCCACAACCTCCCTGGGCAACCACTTCCAGTGTTTTACCACCCTCATTGTAAAGAATTTCTTCCTTCTATCCAGTCTAAACCTACCCTGCTTCAGTTTAAAACCATTACCCCTTGTCCTGACACAGCTGGCCCTACTAAAAAGATTTTCCCCATCTTTCCTACAGGCTCCCTTTAACTACTGAAAGGCCACAACCAGGTCTTCCTGCAGCCTTCACTCCTCCAGGCTGAACAAGCCCAACTCTCTCAGCCTGTCCTCATAGGAGAGGTGCTCCAGCCCTTGGATCATTTTTGTAGCCCCCCTCTGGACCCGCTCCAACAGTTCCATGTCCTTCTTGTGCTGAGGGCTCCAGAGCTGGACGCAGGACTCCAGGTGAGGTCTCACCAGAGCAGAGTAGAGGGGCACAATCCCCTCCCTCGCCCTGCTGGCCACGCTTCTCCTGATGCAGCCCAGAGTACAGTTGGCCTTATGGGCTGCCAGTGCACATTGCCAGCTCATGTCCAGCTTTTTGTCCACCAGCACCCCCAAGTCCCTCTCAGCAGGGCTGCTCTTGATCCTTTCTTCCCCCAGCCTGTATTGATACTGGGGGTTACCCTGACCCAGCTGCATGACCTTGCACTTGGCCTTGTTGAACCTCATGAGGTTCACACAGGCCCACCTCTCCAGCCTGTCCAGCTCTCTCTGGATGACATCCCGTCCTTCTGGTGTGTCAACCACACCACTCAGCTTGGTGTCATCTGCAAACTTGCTGAGGGTGCACTCAATCTCGCTGTCTAGGTCATTGATGAAAACGTTAAACAGCACTGGTCCCAGTACAGAGCCCTGAGGGATGCCACTTGTCACCGGTCTCCATCTGGACATTGAGCCATTGACCACTACCCTCAGTGACTGACCACTACCCTCAGTCAATTTCCAAGGGTTGCTTCATGTCACTGACAGACTTCACATCACTGACTTCTAGTGTTCAGTTACTTTATGCAAAGTACATCAATTGAAAACAAAAAAATATGTACACCCAAGCATTAAGTCCTTTTTAAGTATTCCTGTGTAAGCTCTATTTCAAAACTTTGAAAAGAAGAGTTAAAAAGTAAATATCTTGGGCAACTCCAGTTATTTACTTCCAAGTAGCAGGAACCAGATTTTTTTTTTCTTCCAACTGTAGCTGGAAGAAAAGTTCTCTCAGTATTTCTCTACTGCTGCTATGAAATTGTGCAATTGTCTTCATTCACTCTCACCAGAGCAGCATAGAATGAATGACCTGATTTTCTTGTCATCTCAAGGCATAAAATGAAATTTAAACAATGAAAAAAAGGACTCTTTTTTGATAAAGAATACTTAGAGAAAACATTTGTCATGATTCATATTTAATATGCTGTCTAGTTTCAGAAGGTACTGCAATTAAAAGTGCATTAATGGCAATGATTTTTAATTCATGGTATGAGCCTAACAGAGCATAGCAACTGTTAGAATTTATAGACAATTGTTAACTGTCAGAAGATAACATTCTCTTCAATGAGATAAGCTTTGCAATATTAAAACCAAAGTTAGATTAATGTAAAAGAGCTTCCAAATACTACTGAAGCAACTAAACTTTTATTACTTTAGTTCTGGGGCATAGAATTGTAAAATTATATGGAGAAAAACCAAGAAGTTAGACAGGATATGCAAAATTTTTGTCACTTGTGGGTTACCCATTACAATGGCAAATGGATAAATTAAGTTATGAAATATTTTAAATAATAGATATAGATAATGTCCCTTCTTGAAATATACCAGCAATTGTGTAAAAAAAATAAAAAAAAACATTTAAAAAAAAGTGAACTACCATAAATAGGTGGAAGTTGAAATGAATAAAGCAGGCAAAGCTTGGCTCTGGGAACATGTGTATGGAGGGTCCTACGGAGGGAGACATTCACATGGCACAGTGGACTTGTATAAGAGTATAGCAAAAAAGTCAGGATGAGGAGCAAAGATATTTAAGCTGAAAGAGTATGGCAGCATAAGAGAAAGGGCTAACTACTATGGATTTTTTATCAAAAAAAAAATAAAAGAAGTAGCACAGTAGTCTTCTAAACAGAGGTTACAAGGGGAAAACAAACAAAATCCTAGTAGGATTACCATGAGGTGGGATAAACTCACAAAAATGCAGTATCACATTGCTGTCTGTATATAGAACTTCCTAATCCTATACTAAAATTCTTGAAGAGAAACTTTGGAAGAATACAGTGACCACCTTACAGCCTCAGATGAAGATACACAACTACTCAAACTAGCTGTAAACAAGGATATTATTATTATCATTACTCTGTTCATGTAGTGCTCCTGGTCTTGTGGCACAAGTGAATGGAGAAAGCAAAGGAGGTGAGGTAGTCTGGAAGGACAGACTTGGTTTCTTGTTCTGCTTCATTCCAAAGAGAGCAACGTAGCCCTCGCACTTCATGCATGTGGCCTGTGAGAAGGTGGACAACAATATGAAAGCAAATGTTTCATACTCTTCAGAACAGGAGTGTTAATTCAACAGAGAGTTTAACAGGAATCCATGTTATAATGGTTCTATTGCATGTCTCAGAAATAATGAGGTAAGTCCCTAATTATCATTAAATATATTTGGAAGGAAAAGGGGTTCCAGCGTAATACACGTGTTGTTATGCTTTATACGTTTTAACTGTGAGACCTGACACAAATCATGGTCCTCAAAGGAGACATCCACAAGGTAAGTGTTCCCCTGCACCAGTCCTGCATAGTATAGACACATCCTCTGAGTTTATAAGAGCAAGGGTATTGATAGTTATATACCCTGCCTCTTCAAGGTACTTTCCAGATCCTTCCTTATCTGCACTGGAGAGAAACAAATTAATAGTCATTGAGAATAACACTGGGTTTCACATTCAATGTTAACCCAGTTATTTGGTGTTGGAAGAGTTTGTGGGCCAACTGACAGTCTGACTAGAAGATCTGAACTTACAACTGAGCTACTCATTTGCCTTCATTGATTCTAGTTATAAACAGTTATGAATGGTAATTACACAGGAATTGAACACAATATTTCATTAATATTGATACAACATCCATTTAAATAGTTGTAGAAGAAAGGTCTTCAGGAAAATTATGAAAATATTCACTGTAAGGAACATTTTGAGATGCAATTGCTTCCTCGCTCATATATCTTTGGTTTTTGCCTTTCTCTTTCCCCTCCATTTGCATATACACACATTCCCCCCTCTACTTAATTAAGCAAGGCAGTAAGCTCAGCTATGCTGCAGCCAATAATCAGTAAAAAAAGCAGTAACTGCTTCTTCTGGGGTGTAACAACAAAGAAATCTTAAATAAAATACACTAACATTACTACTATTTGTAAAAAGGAATAGCAAAAAAGGAAAAGGTAAACCAAAAAACCTGTCCTGTAAAAAGAAATCACAGATGTTCTCATTTACAGTTGTTTGAGCAAAGCTGCTAACTAACAATGCTCAAAGTGAGACCAGAATCAGATCCTGACTGCTGTAAAAAAAGGCAGCTTCAGCAAAGGACCATGCAGCATTTTTTTCCCAGCCAGTCTTTCCAGGCAAAAAAGAACAATGGGTGAGAGTGGATTAAGAGTTCAAGAAAGTGTATAATTTACATTCAGGAATGTTTCTGATCTCACACCTCTTCTGCCACTTTACCTTGAGGGCTTTGGTTCAGGAGGAGGACTCACAGTGAGATTAAAACATGTTGTCCCACAGGGGGCAAATTGCTACAGAAATACAACGGAAATCCCTTCTTAGTTACAAAAGCCATTCCTATCTATCCTTCACAGACAAATAAAATACAGATAAAGAAAAGCATAACAGAAAGTGTATTTTAGATCCCAGTATGATAATTTAAAAAGCCATACTTATGTTATCTCACTAAAATGGCAGGATTTATACAAGTTTTAACCTTTACACAATGGTCTCATTAAATGTACCATTACTTAAAGCTTCTGTGCCGATAAACATTAATATTGTATTTGCCTGCTTTATTGATATACAGATGAAAGCTGGGCATGGTTTGGATAACAGATTAGTATGGAGTTATATTGCAAAGGATATTCTCAATTTGGAAAATCATCAAGATATCACAAAAAACATATCTGTCTAAATGACAAAGATGATTCTAAAAGTAGCTCATACATATAAACAAGCATCCTGTGGACAGTGACTCAAACTTTGTGATTTGAAAATCAGACAGAGTAATAAAGAAGAATCACATTACCAAAGTTTCATAATCAGTACCATGTCACTATTACTGATTTGGTATACAAGCAAGTAAGCATATTTTATAGAAGCAATATTGACAATGACAGCTTTAACAGATAATGACTTCCAGGTATAGCTTGAAATCAGTAAATAATAAGCGACACCCAGTAAGCAAGAGACCTAATTTTTAAAATACTGTGACACTAACCCATAAAAAAATCCCAAACTAATT
The DNA here is from genome assembly GCA_017310255.1 of Butorides virescens. Lineage (NCBI taxonomy): Eukaryota > Metazoa > Chordata > Aves > Pelecaniformes > Ardeidae > Butorides > Butorides virescens. Next base: position 101,321 of record JADKXX010006624.1, on the reverse strand, counting down.
ACAGTATTTATAGGTAAAGGCAAGGAGTTTATTTTCATCCAGTGGCTAGTAGATCCATGCATCTCCTTGGTGAAGTATGTTCAGGATGCAAAATGTTCATGTGTTCAAAGGGAGAGTGAACAAATGCTTAGAAATTATTGTTAACCCATTAAGACTTACTAAACTGAGCTAGGAATATTTGAACTTGGAGGAAGTATCATATATGTTTGTACTGTTTTTACTCTTCTGTAGATACCTGACTACATGTACTATTTCACATCTCCCTTCAGCACCTCCCAGAAATGCAATATTCCCTTCTTCCACAAATGCTACAGTCGAGATTGAGCCTGGTAAAACCACCTTCCTGGATGCAAAGTATCTACCCTATCAGACAGATGCAGAATTTCCCTGTAGAATAAGGCCATAATTTCAAGGCAGGGTTTGGACACAAGTTGGAAGAGTGAGGAGCACCTCATATTTGTGAGACAGGGTTTCTGACAACCACATCAGAGAAGACCCCAAACACAGTCCTGCACAAATGATGTAACCAAGATTCCTGTATTTAAGGAAATTCCAGAGATCAGCATACTTAGAAAGTGAGGATTCAACTTCACCAGGAAAAACTACAATCCTGATCTTGGACTGCCCCTTCACAGCTGAAGGCAGGACACAGGACAAGAGAGATCCTTTATCTGAACTCACTCAGAGGTCCCATTCTGTAACAGCACACTATTACACCAAGCACAGAAGTGTGAAGATGCAAGATTATAAGTATCTAAACAAGTATGAAAGAAAGGACATTAGGCAAACAATGAGCTTGGACTTTCTGAACCTAAGGGCTTTGTTTCAAAACAATAATACATCTTAGCCGGGGGCAGTAGCAACTTCTTCCACTAAACTGTGTTCCCTGTAACTATTATAGCTATTAACTGTGAAGTATTAGCAACTTTTTCCATTATTTTCAATGTTCTTTTATAAGGACCACCAATTACTATCCTTCTTTCTGTAGGAAAAGCAGGGCTCATGGAAAAGGCAGAAATACTTAACCAACTTTTTCCGCAGATACTTCTGAAAATGTACTCTCTTCTATGCAAAGAGCTTCAAGAATTCCTTCAAAGAAAAGGAATCAACATTATAAAGTGCTCTAACATCCGCAGTGGTCCATGGACTGCAGTATGAGAAATGTAGCTCTGAGGTCTTTTATAGGGGACCTTACTGCAAGTCTTACTCAAGGAGGCTCTGAAACAGTATTTAAGACTTGTAGCTGCAGATAGATCCCAGAAACAAAGGTGAAAAGTTCCCCGCACATGTACATGTAATGTATTAAAATTGAACTAATATTGTGAAATATTATTTGCCTAGTTTCTCATTCTGTATAACAGATAAAACAGTGCATTAGACGTATATGTCTTAGTAACTAAAGTCTTTAAAACACAGATAGTCTTCTCCAGTGGAACTCTACTTACACTACAACACACAGTACAATCTCTGACTGATCATGTATTATCCCAAATCACAGTACTGCAGCATGCAAAAAATCCACATCAGATGTGAAATGATCTGTCAGAAAGCTCTTTCTATTAAAAATGTATTTCTTTATGAGATTAGGTTTACTTTTAAACATCATCCTTCTCCTACATTTGTCTCTCTGCAAATATTAAATTTCATTATAGTATTTCTGTCATCTCATGAAAAAGACAGCTGAAAAGCAGGGTCAGTTCAGATCTTGTGAAAAATTTCCACAGAAAACAATTTCTATCGAAAAGAGAAACATCAGAAAATTACCTAGAGGAAGTAGCTGATCCTCTGAGCTGATCATGGACTAATTTTAAACAGGTAAACAAATTCATTTTGGCAAAGAAAATAATGTAAACAGTACTGAAACAACATATGAAGTATTCTTTGATGCTTTTCATATGAACACAAGACCTATCACTTTGGGAAGATTGAAGCAGGTCTGCGGTGCAAAAAGAGAGAGAAAGAGAGAGAGATGGCTACAAAGATGTGAGCAGACAGCTATACTGAAATTACTACACCAATAATAGTGCTGAAGTAGGAAGAAATTCTGCAATACATTTGCAGATAATTATTATTTAAATATATATACATCAAAGAGAGCAAGAGCAATTTGTTTGCTAAGACAAGGTACTGAAGCATAAGGAAAACTTCTTAGCATTGACATCAATACATGATTTTACAGACTTCCAACAGAATGTAAAAGACACGGGACAGGGACATCATTGCAAACCCATAATGAATTTTCTCGTTGCTTATGCCTACTGTTAAGTGAAAACTACCGAAGTACTGGGATTCTGTAAAAGCCCCCAGCAACCTTCCTTGTCTCTTTCTGATGTGGAAGGTTCCTTTCACAATGAGATAATTATCAGGTCTCTAAGAACAAACATAGACCTGTAAAATTATAAGCTATGTGTCTATCCACTGAATCCTAAACCTTTTAATCCTTTTACTCATCAGTTTCTTGCTGACACAAATGAAATGAAATCCAATCTCCTTGTAAGATCCCTGCTTTGAGCTTCTCTAGCAACACACTGACATTGAAGTGGTTCCGCAGAGCATTCCCCAAGCACGGAATTTCTTGCCCCTGTCTCAGTTCAAGCAAGCAGAGGCAAGAAGGAACATGCCCAGGTTTCCCATACTCCACAGCTAGCACATGTGCTTTCGAGGAAAACTGCTAATTAGCAGAGATCCCAACATGACAGCAGTCTGTGCCAGAGAACAGTGGAAGTGTGAGGAGCTCCCTTAAAAGTCGCTTTTCTCCTTATTTTCTGTCCACAGGCTGAGCCTTGGCAAAACAGAGTTTGGGCAATGAGGTTTCACAAAGAGCTGTGTGTTTCTATAAGTTCCTCAGTTTTAGGAATCAATGTCAGGAAGAGAAAAAAATGAGTAAATTAGGACACAACTAGCTCTAGATAATACACTGAACACAAAGTACCCAGGAGTTATAGTGTTTCCTTCTGACTCAAAATACTCCTTTTCAACCCTTTCATACCCTTTATCATGTGAGCTTAGGGTGGTCTCTCTTTGCAGGTCAACTTTCTAAAGGGAGCACACAACTACCTTTGCTCATGGAAGTATTTATTGTCAGGTTTGCTGCCATAACAGGGGCCATACAATACAGTACGAAATTTAAAATAGAATTAAAAGTAAACTAGAATTTCAAAAGTAACAGAAGCCTTACAGTGAAATACTTCTGTGAACTAAGTAAACATCAGCTTAAAGACAAAAAAAAGATCAAGTTGTAATTATTTAGTATAACACTGAATGTTAAGTTAAATTTTTGTGCTTAATTAAGAGAATCTTTGCCAGCTTTAGGTTAAAACAAATGGATTTTAAGAAACATACCTGTAGCACAGAAGATATTTTGTACTTTAAAAATATTCCTTAATGTAGTCCACAGTAACCTACTTACTGTAACAAAGCCTTAACATATTCTAAGTTACTCATTGCAGTATTCTACTTCCTATCATATAGGACAGGGAAAGAGAGGCATGTTGTAAAAGTAATAATAGAAGAATGAAATAGCAGTGGAAAAGAGGTGGCAGTATGTTTTATGTTAGAAAATTATGATATATTAGAAGTTTTTAGTTTAGTTTATAATACATTATTGGAATTAACTGTCACTTTAGCAATAATAAACATAGGACAAAGCCAACACAATGCTTACCAGATATGTAAGAAAAACTCAGCAAACTGTTCTGCTTGTAAAAATGTTTATATTAGAGGGCACATATGTAGCTTTTTGAAACTTGGAGAGCTGGTTCCCTTAAATATGATAAATAAGGTATGCCTATACTCGTTGAATGTCTGAGGACTACTTATTAACTCTAAGGCAAACACAACTATTTCTCAGGCAAGTGCAGTTATTGGAATTGTGAATAAGACAGTCATTAAAAGAAAAAAATTTTCTTTCCTTGCAGTATGAGTAACTACGACAAATCTAGTATCAAATGGCATTCTGACATTTTTTCAAGGGATCAAGTGATTTTAAATAGATTTTTCTTGTTCAATAGGATAATTTTCAATCCCCTTAACCGTTATAGAAATCTTGCCATAATGTACCATAATACAACATACTCTGACTGTAAAATCTCAGATAGCCTGTAACATGTGTGTGCTTTCCTCAGAATACTTGTGAAATCAAATCTTCCCACTAAATTTGGCCATTTATTATAAGTCAACTGTGAGAGAGTAAACATTTTTTTTTCTTTCTCATTTTCACTCAGGCAAGTTCTTCTGCCATCTAAGACAAACAACTGGAGCTATTGCTTGGTCATGTGCTGTGGTTATAGTTACTATAGTCTCCTGAATGGTGGGGAATCTGAGCATTTAACTACCCCAGGCAGTGAAAGTATGGTCTCATGGGCAGTGTCCTTGTCACAAAAGCTTCACTGCTGTTCAAAAGAAAGGAGCAAACCGTGTTCTACTTACATGTGAAAAAGCTGTATTGGGAGAGCTTATGAGTTTGAAATGTCCTGAGCTTCCTGCATCACAGGGATGCCCAGGATGCCAAAACAGAACAGCTGAAGGCAGTTTCATCCTCAGCAATTTTCATTACTGATGCAAGCAGCTGCCCACCAAGCTCAGAAGTTTGTTCAGAGTCTTGCCCCAAGGTGCCTAACACTTTTCAAGCATGATCTAGATACTTAACACAGGAAGCTGAATTTCACCCCCAGCATCAGAACCATTTGCATATAAATGTCTTCTGTACAGAGTGATGTTTCAAAATTAGAGAAAATTTTTACTGTCTATAGGAGTACAAACCTTTCTTCAGTCGGACAATACAGCTCCTCATTAAAAATCAGGAAGATCTTCTTTCCAATCCCTGTAGATATGTACCCATTAAGTCCACTGAAGAATGTAAATGATCTAGCAAAACTTCAATGTTCCTTGGTAGTTTTACAACATTCTTTCATTAGCAAAAAATTAAGTGGAAAAGATGTGGAGTTGTAGAAATGTGTTTTCTTTGGGTGCGTTATTATTTGTGACCAGATAAGAAGAACAAGATAATACCTACAAACAAGATGTCTCTCTTACTCCTCATCCAACTTTATGAAAGATCATCATACTCTACTTATTCACATTCTGAATATGGAAGAATGTCATGGTACTAATGTCTCAGAAGTTCCTTAGCTTTTACTCATACATGAAGAAAAATAAAATATCCTTTTATGTATTTATATGAGTATGTAAAAAAGGGGATGGAGGGAATACGGTGTCTTATGATTTGAAAAACACAATATATCTCCTAAACTGGATACACTTGTTTTCCCTAACAGTAATGCAAACACAGACTAATGCAGCTGATACTGAATTAGGGTTATATTATTGAAGAACAATGGTGACTAAAGTAACATGTTTAGTGTGTGGCTGTGCCTGTATGTTGAATGTCAGGGGATGCATTGCTATGTACTGTCTTAAAGATAAAGCCATTTGCATATGCATATGTTTCAAAAACACAGTTCTTGAGACGTGTAGGTCAATATGATAAGCATCAGGAGGAGAGGGTAGCCAGTGCATAGAAGTGATGCAAAGACCCAAGCTAACGTACATTAAACTAGCACCTCCCACAATGTTTGGGGTTTGGGGTTTTGGGTCTTTTTGAGGCTTTAATCTTTTCTGGTTTTAGTGTGAATGAGCAGTTGCTGAGGAGTTCAAATCCTGTCTATCGTTCCAGAGAATGATACTAAAGCAATTTATTTAATAAACTTCTTTCCTAACACAGGATTTGTCTCCAGATCTTCCTTAAAACATCTGCACAAATATATTGATGTCATTAGGACAAGACCTTAGAAACCCAACATCATAGAATCATAGAATCACAGAATACCAGGTTGAAAGGGACCTCAAGGATCATCTGGTTCAACATTTCTGGGCAAGAGCACAGTCTAAACAAGATGGCCCAGCACCCTGCCTCCAGCTGCATTTTGAAAGTGTCCAGTGTGGCAGAGTCAACCACTCCCCTGGGGAGATTATTTCAATGGTTGACTCCTCATTGTGAAAATTTTTCCTCTCAAGTTCAATTGGAATCTTCTCAGGATTAACTTGTACACATTAGCCCTCGTCTTTTCCATGTGACTTTTTGTAAAAAAGGTGTGGGAGTCTGTAGCGGGCCTACAGACGAAGAAATTGACCTTGAAAGTCTTGTTATGTACCCTTGACGTGATTATGGAATGTCAGCAAAATGTTACGGATAAAAAAACAGGATGTAAAAAGACAGAACAAGCAACCACAGCATGCAGCCTTAAAGGAAGTTTCTCTCGCCTCCTTAAAGGAAGTTTTTCTTGCCTCCTTAAGCCAATACCAACTTGGAAAGAACTATGAAGAGCCAATCAAGAAGAGACATGTTTATCTTGTTAAGTATATATATTTATCTGGAATGCGCTGGGGAGCGGAGTGTGGGGAATAAAGAGATCATTGTTATACCGTTTGGAAGTGTATTGTTGTGCTTGTCCATCTCAACCTGCACAACAGAAGGGAGTCTCCATCTTCTTTGTAGCCACGCTTTAAATATGGGTACATGATGGTGAGATCACCTCTGAGCCTCCTTTCCTCAAGGCTGAACAAACCCAGTTCTCTCAGCCTGTCCTCACATGGCAGGCTTCCCAGTCCTTTGACCATCTTGGTGGCCCTTCTCTGGATCCCCTCCAGCCTGTCCATGTCTTTTTTGTACAGCAGGAACCAGAACTGTACACAGTATTCCAGGTGTGGCCTGACAAGCACTGAACAGAGTGGGATAATGACTTTATCTTTTCTGGTGTTGCCCTTTCTGATGCAAGCCAGCATCCTTCTTGGCCGCAGCAGCACACTCATATTCACTCATATTGAGCTTCCTGGCCACCAGGACCCTCAAGTCCCTTTCCGCAGAGTTGCTCTGCAGCCAGGTGGATCCCAGTCTGTACTGCATTCCTGGATTGTGTTTTCCCAGGTGCAAGACCTTACACTTGTCTGTGTTGAACTTCATAATGCTCTTGCTAGCCCACTCTTCCAGCCTATCCAGATCTTCCTTCAGGGTGGCTCTCCCTTCTACAATGTCTAGTTCCCCACTCAATTTGGTGTCACTTCCCCACTCAGTTTGGTGTCATCTGCAAACTTCATCAGTCTACACTTGATCCCGTTATCCAGATCACTTATGAAGATATTGAATAGTGTTGGGCCCAATATCGATCCCTGGGGGACCCCACTTGTGACAGGTTGCCGGTTTAAAAAAGAGCTATTTACCACCAGCCTTTAGGTGTGGCCTGCCAGCCAATTCCCCACCCACTGCACAGACCACTTATCTATGCCATAATGCATTAATTTCTGCAGGAGAAGGCCATGGGAAGCCTTGGAGAAGTCCAGGTAGACGACCTCCACTGCCTGCCCGATGTCAACTGAGCAGGTCACTTTGTCATAGATGGCCACCAGGTTTGTCAAGCACAATCTGCCCTTAGTAAAACCATGTTGGCTTTTCCCAATCACGTGCTTCGTTTGACTTGTGATTCGCTCATAACTTTCCGGGGGACTGAACAAAGACTGATGGGCCTATAATTTCCTGGATCCTCCCTTGTGTCCTTCTTGTAGACAGGGGTAACACTCACCTTCCTTCAGTCCTCTGGGACATCCCTCAATCTCCACAACTTCTCAAAGATTACGGAGGGAGGCCTCGCAATGTCATCAGCCAGCTCTCTCAACACTCTTGGGCCTCTTGCTTTACTTACTTCCATTTCCCTTTATGGGTGATAAACTGGTTTTGTGCTTCCAAGAGAGTGTTCTTGAAGAACTCCCAGCACTCACTAGCTCAATTCTCCTCCATGGAAGCATCCCACGGAATCCACATCAGCTGAGCTCTGAGTGAACTGAAGTTTGCTCTTCTGAAATCTAGAACCCTTGTCTTGGTACTAACCTTCAGCATACTCAGCAGGATCCCAAACTCCACAATATTGTGATCGCTGCAGCCAAGGTTGTTACTAACCAAGATATTATAAAGCAGGGTTTTTTTGGTTAGTGAATAGCAAGTCCAGCAGTACCTCATTCCTGGTTGGCACATGTACCATTTATATAAGGAAACAGTCCCCTACACATTTCAGGAACTTGATGGATGACATGTGAGCTGCTGTATTTTTTTTCCAGCACATGTCTGGGTAGTTGAAGTCACCTATAAGAATCAGGTTCTGTTGACCAGAAGCTTGATTTAGTACCCCAAATATCGCTTCATCATCTTTATCATCGTGGTTTGGAGGTCAGTAACAGATGCCCACTGTAAGGTCCTGCTTGGAGATGACCAACTTCAGGCTGTCTACTCCAAAGATTTCAGACCTGAATGAATGATTCAAATTTCGCTTCTCATTACAGTAAATTAGTGAAACTCATTGGAGTTTTGTAGGTGTAACACCAGCAGAAACAGAAGTCACAATATTTCTTAATCAGGATATTAATATTTTGTCTCTTTTCTCTTCTGTACTGACTCCCATTTTTTGTCTGCTGTTCATTTGGCCTGTGTCAAAAAACACCCACCTGTACTGTTCATCACACATCTTGTCTTTCAGTCCAACACTGATAAAATCATTCTATGCCATACTTCAACCTAACTGACCAGTTGTGTGTATCTGCCTGCCATTTTCTAAAAAAGAATTATTACAGACATTTTCACTCTACTACAAGGTTCATATGAGAAAGAGTTATTGATTTATTGTCAACGTAACCAATCCCATGTTGATGTCTTCTGTAAACACTTTCTTCTCTCTCTAACATGCCAAATCTGAAAATAATGAGCAACCCACATCATCCTCAAGGCACTTTTGACCTGAAGTAGGCTACAATAATGTCTGGATGTATGACTTACAATATTGAGCTCTCTTTGTTGGTAGGGGTCTTCTTTTGTAATAAGAATCCTCTATGGCCTGTTCCTGAAAAGAACAAACAGCCATTTCATTACTCACAGATGAGAGGACAGTTCTGGGTCCATTTCTTATATGTCTATCATAATCAATATGGTTAATATGACATGCTAAAATTACACTTCAGCTGCCTTTGGTCCCTTTCAAACTTCAATAAGTAAAATCTTCTAAAAGTTCAAAACAAGAAAAAAAAACCCAACTTGAAATTCAGGCTGAAACTTCCCGACATCCTCAAGCAATTCTAAAGGCCAAAAATCACCAAATTAAATCAAGACTCATACACAGGCACTTTTAGGAAGATTTCATTGTTACAGTTAAGTGAGTAGGATTATAGCTTAAAACTTGTGGAAGCAGTAATTTAGCCTAAAAGGCTAATGCTACTTAGGAATTCCAGTGCCACATTTACTCAGTCTTTAATTGCACTCCACTGACAATTAAAAGGAAAAAAACCCCACCCCCTTCCCTTTCTCCTCTATCCTTCACTCCTATCACTCCTTCTTCCTGACCCACCTATGACAGAAAATTTGCAAGAGTATTTGCAAAAGATGCAAAAATAATAGATCTCTTTAGATTCTTATCAAGCTTTAGCAAGTTCCTTATTATTGTTGAAGCTTTAGGAAAGTTAAATACCTAATTTATGAATATACTTAATGTAAAATCTATGAGTGCCTGAACATCTTTTGAACAACTGACATTAAGCTACCTTTGAAAAGACATGTTCAAAAATAGTCTTAATAGGTCTTAAAAAAAAGTTATACTTCACCTATTTTTAGCCCATTAATTAGCTGTTTATTATTATTGAGGTGTCAGAAATTAAAGACATTCAATCTAATTGACAATTTTGAAACCAATGGGAACCCTCATGTAAGTATAAATATTATATGGAGTAACAATGTATTTAGAATTCTTTAAGACATAGTAATATATGGCTGCATGGAAGTGTGCAACCATTTAATTTTTGTTATATAGTGTAGACTAAATCCTTTGAAAAATAATTGAGGAAGAGAGAATTAGGTGAGTTCCACCTGATTACTTCAGGATGGGTCCTAAATTCCCTGTCTTTCTTATATTAAAATAACAAAGAAAGCTTTGTTTTTTCCCTTCCCTTCCCTTCCCTTCCCTTCCCTTCCCTTCCCTTCCCTTCCCTTCCCTTCCCCTTCTTTTCCTCCTTTCTGTTCCTCTTCTTTCCCTATTTCAATTCTGTTGTGGTCAGAATTGCAAAAGCTTTAACATTTAGAGATTGGGGGGGGGTGTGGGTGTGTGTGTTACTAAACTAGTTTATGTATCGGAAAAAAATCTTGATCAGCTTTGAGTCATGTACCTACATAAGCCAATATTTTGTTATATTCAGAATGGCTAAAGTCCAGAAAAAAATTGTGAAATCTGTCGTAATTGAGTTTTCCTTTCAATAAGTCTAAATGGGGATGAGGAAGTAGGAAAGACAATACTTTAGTTGTGAAATATGTCTGTTTTCTCACGTTAACTTTCATAGCACCGTATGATCATAAAACATAAGTCATTGGGAGAAAAAGAAAATCAGATGATGATTTTTTTCAGTGAATCTGATGAAGATGTCAGGTTTTAATTTTTTTAGAATTCAAGTAATTTTCTGGAGCTGAGAATGACTGAAAATTAAATGTCTTTGCTAAGCAAGAAAAGCTAGATGAATATATATGTTTCATGCTTACACAGGACTATCAGCAGAATGCATAATTCTAGTCATTTATAGTGTTGCAGAGATACTGTCTCAAAATGAGAAAGCATCAGTGATGTTTAACTCCCCTATTCAGTAACTATACATTTTTAAACATTTATCCTTCCTGGTTAAGCCCAATGAGTCTGACAGCTGAGAGTTCAAGGCAAGCATGTATCAGAGAGAACATCAAAAAGCAGCAGTTACAGCCTGCCAAAGTTACCTCATTGTCATGCAGAGCCTAATTAGAAGATTAGACTTAGTAAAAGGCATCCAAGGCTCAGGCACAAAAAGGCCAGCTCTGTGTGAAATTGCTTTTCTTGGCACAGGTGGCTGTCTAAGCATGGAGATGGTGACACTCTGAAAACCAGCAGGGAACTGTAAAGGGACTTTTTGCAATGGCAGAACAAAAGATGTGTTCTTTACCTGCAGGGTCTATGCTTGGTAATATTGCAATTTAATTCTCTTTTTTTTAGAGTGATGACTAAATTTAAACTCCCCAACTATAATTAGGAAAACTTAGAATAACGAAGAAGTTAGGCCCTTTAAGTTTTCCACAGTGACACTGTCTTCCTGAAAGAGAGTAAAAAAAAAAAAAAAAAGTCCCATTGCATAGTACCAGTGTTACAATTGCACTTTTAAATATCCAGGAGAAAGGCACCTTAGACTCATCCATTAGGTTTTTAGAAGCTATAGACTCGAGTCATCCTCTGCCTGTGTGAAAAACACTACAGGAAAATTTGATGAGCATGGATGGGTCACAGTGTTTGCTATGCACTGTAACTGAAGATGATTTTCATTACAGAAAGAAGCATGACTTTAAATCAAAGAATTAAATCAATGTGTACAATTAATAATTACGAGGGTGGACTTTGGAAAAAATTGCTATTCATGCTTAGTGCATTCCCATTTGATTCTCAAGGGTAGGGCTCCTGTTGTTGTTGTATATTCTGTTACACCCTCTCAGAGGATGTTCAATTGCTGTTTGGAACAAGAAAGAACAGAGCAGAATTTTTAAACAGAAAGCAGCTAAACTAGAAGTATTTAGCATTTTGTGTGACTAGTTTGAAAAAGCAAAAACCATCAGCCTACATTCAAATACAATGATTTTTCAGTAACATATTAACAATATGCATCTTTGATGTATCACAAGAACACTTTTTGTTGAAAGTTTTTCAGCCAGCATTAGAAGCATGCCAGAGAAAACAAATAACTAGTGATTTCCTGAAGAAGCACATCAAACCCGAGTGTGGATTGCAATATGTGCCCAAACAGGTATGAGTGAGACTGGTTTCCCTGCGAAATATGTGTGCATTGTCAAGTAATGAAGCAGCCAAAATGTGCATGGTTTGCCATAAAGAGTTTTGTCACTGCAGCTCCAAGCAGACAACAGGTCCAGAGAGAGTGAGATGCCTCTAAGAGAGAGTCATGCAAAGCATGAGGAGCAAAGATGAGAAAGCAGAGGTGGGAAAGAGGAGACAATAAGGTTTGGTGGAAGAGTGGGTAGGTGATTATAGCTAGGAAACCTGCAAATAGTGCGGTATTTGGCGGGTTTGAAACTGTTACTATCAAAATCAAAGCAACTATTCGGAGTATGAAAGCTAACCATCAGACATTATTACATCTTTGTTGCCAGATTTTTCATAGTACATGGGACTAATCAAGCAGGAACAGTTAGCATAAAAATACCATCAGCATAAGTTAAGGACACAAAGAAGTTTCACAAAGTTACATGTAAAAGGCTTCTCTATCAATAAAGGACTTGCTATGCAGGAAATAAAGATGGAAGAAGTTATCATAACTATTTGACAGTTATAGAAGTCCCTGTAATACTGGTGTAAAAATGCTTCAAGAGATTACAGCATTGACCAAGAAAAAATCCAGTCTGATCCCTGATGTGAAGGTGAGATTACATTTATGCTTACTTTTAAATATGTTTCTCAATCTCATTTTGAGCATGACCGGTGTAATGGATTTTAATTTTTTTTCCATCAAGGTCAAGCATATATTAATATGTCTTCTGTGATCTGTGTCACCATTTGACTCCACTAGAGTTAGAAAGAATTTGAAATAAAGATATTTTTTCTCAATCAGCATGTATAACCAATGTTTTGAAATGTGTGTCTTCATAATTAAGCTATTCTTATTATAGAACAAGAGACTTGCTTTAAAAGTTGTAGGGATTGCTAACACCTGTAGGCATATTGTTACCATATTAACCTAACTAATGCATGATTTTGTTCAACTTAAAAAAAAGTCTCTGTACAAATATTTTGTCTAGAATGTTTAAATTTACTATTACTAGCTGTGAAGACAGAGGATAGCATCATGCACATTAGTATTGTAGAATTAAAGATTTTCTTGCTTTGGAGTATAACACTAATGTATGATCAGTGAAACCATTAAAAACTTCCTGATAAAATTTTCTTAGCAGACATGGGCTAATAAAACCAAGTACTTTAATAGTGTATACTTTAAAGAGTAACTTTAATAGTTTACACTTTAAAGTGTAGAAATGTACCACAAAAGTGACTAGCATAGGCACTTTGCAGATTTATATAAAAAAATGAGATTCTGAAAAATCTTAACAAGGATCCAAATTCTTTTACTGCAGTGTTCAAATGAGCCACAAGGTCATAAAGCTAGCCTGTGAAGTACTTTTAAAAGGGTCACAGTCTTTGTGTTCAGTTGTACGTTGTAACCATTAAAAAGATTAAAAAAATAAAAATTTAAAAATACTGGATTTCAAATGTAGGTATCTTAGTCAAGGAAATTCAGAATGGTTTTCAATATAAGTGAATGTTCCCTCTATGACAAAATGGTTTAATAAGTACTGCTAGGTCACTTTTTCAAGTAACTTGTATTACATCATAAGAGGAGAATAAAAGAGGGAAAAATGTCAGAGGTGGCCCATCAGCCTAAACCTATTCAGCTAAAAAACTTTATTACATCAAGCTAATTGTACTGAACCGAACAAGCAGGACCAAAAAGTTTTCAAAAGGCTATTTTTGTAAGGACAAACTACAAAGAGCTAACTCCTAATTTTCATTCTTTTTCTTACCCTGAAGGTCTATGTGAATCTCACACTTGCAGTTATAACTGAGAAAAGGCAGTGAATTCTAGGAGAAACATTTCACTTTCCTATGAAGCACAAGGGGTGTGTTTTATTTCTGAAACCTGGAATTGATTTAGTCATTTGAGATCCTGCAATTTGTACATAATGAGCAATTAATTAGCATAATTACAAAGGCAGGGCTTGGGAAAATAGAAATTGCCATCTCATATCATATTGATGATACGTTTAATCCAGTATCGTACTTCTGACAGTAGCCAGTGTTTTGGATGTGACTGAAGGAAGTGCAGAACAGTGCTTATGGGATTACTGGTTACAGTTGCATGGATAGCCCAGCTCTGCTGGAAGTTATTCCCCTGAAGTAAAACAGTTCTGAATGTCTCTGATTTCCTCCCTCACCCCTTCAAGCTAATGCAACTGCTGATGTTTTCACCTTTAAAAAGATTTGCAGTCCTTGATTTTGATCCCAATAAGCTCTTAGCCACAGTGATCACTAGTGTTAATGAATTAGTTCCACAAGCTGATTTCATACTCGTGTAAGATGACACTTCCTTTTCCATGCTTTAAAGGTGTAGACTTTCACTTCCAGTGTACCCCTTTTTGAGTTATAACAGCATTTAGAAGCAGCCAACTTAACTCTTGTCTGAGCACCAGACTTCAGTGATACAAGACAGATACTGTCTTCCTTGTCCATGATCACTTTCCCTACTTCCACAAGCTGTTCAAGGGGACACCCAAAAAACCCCCATCTGCATTAGGGGTCACCCACAAGTCATCCCTGGGCACACATGCCCTTGCCTTCTCTTGAGGGGGTCAAATGAACATTTACAATTCCTACACCTTAAACTGGTGGAAGAATTCTCTTCAACCAGAGAAGCAAGGCAGTTAAAGTGTCATCAATGATGTTGTGACAGATGTACATCTGATTTGTTTCTCAACGTGCCTCACGTTTGTTTAAGAGAAGCGAGTCAGGTCCCTGTGGATGAAAGGTAAGAATCTCCATCTTGGCTAGCTCATTCCGTGAAGAGAAGCTTGCAGAGACCTCAGTGCATGACAAAGAGGAGAATCAAAGCACAGAGCTTGGAACCTACAGCTTGTTCAGGAAGTTGAGGTTTCTGGGAAAGAAATAGAGCCAGAAATCACAATGATAGAAAGGGCAGCTTCTGAAGGAATCAGAATTTGCTACAGCTCAGGACTTGACTAAGTTTATTGGAAACCAAACAATATCAGAGATGAGAGTTGACAGGTAGAAGCTGCATATAGGCGTTTATGTTATGCCTTTCCCAAGTATTTAGATTCTTCTTAATTTAAAAATTAGTGGCACTAATTCAGAATTTTGTTGAAATGTAGCATTTTTTTTTCCATTTAAAAACCTCTCAGCCCATTGAGTGAATGTCATTGTGTGTTATAACAGCAGAAAGTAGTGGTTTGACATCCCACCACAGGTGTAAAAAACAAATTAAACTACATTCTTTTTTTCTTACATCCAACAGCTTTACTGGATGACCTTACAAAGCAATATCAACATAAATCCATTTCTCCATCTTCTAAAACAGCTGTTGTACCCTGTCCTCTTGTCATGAGTGAGGTTCTGTGTCTTTGAGCAGAGAAACGATTGAGGGAAAAGTTTGATGTTTACTTTTCTTTTTGGTTTTGCCCTCAAAGTAAGAATGGAAGTGGACAGACATCCCAGGAGTGGTCTTCTCTTCTACTGACAAATAGTGATTGACATAACACTTCAGTGATGTGTACAAGTTCACTTTGCTACTTACCTCCACAGGTATCTTATTTGCTTTCTTCTTGTAAAAGCTAGTGTTTTTAAAACATTTTTTTTTTATTTAAATCTAGCAACAGTTGAAAGAGGATATTTTTTAGCATCATTATAGCAAATATCCCCAAGCAATGATGACATAGAAACTTTTGAAAAGAAGACGTGCATTTATGGTTTTTGTCTAGCACCTACTGAAGTCAAAGTAAAGTAGTCTAAATCACTTGAGTGCAACAGAATTGGAGTTCAGATATTTAATATGAGAAAAAATGCTGAAATTATGTCATCTGTGTTTCGAAAATTGCAAAGTTTGAGGGGGGGAGGGGTTGGTAATATATATTAGCATTAGTTCTTTGTAGTTCTGAAAAGACAGGAATCAGTTCAAGAGGATTTAATTCAATTTAACTTCACCTCTGAACAGATATATTAACTTGAAAAAGAAGGTACTTAGCTGAACTAACTGATGAAGCCTAAGCAGGTGTTATTCCTAAAGTTTTTAAAAGGCAAATTGGTATCAAAAACAGAGTAGAGAAAGTGTATAAATATTGTGGACTATTTAAATAAATTTAATAATTTTTTTAAAAAATTAAAATAAATGGGCAAGTCTGATCTATAATAAATGTACCAACATTTATTTTCAGAAGAGAAATTTACTGTTAACTAGCATCCTACCAATTCCTACAGACATAAGTCCTGGAAACAGGTAAGCAAATATGCACTATAGAAAACTTTACTAGCTATTTTCAGAATTTTTGAAAACAATATGTTGTAAATTCAAAGCATTGTAAACTTCTTCCCTTTGTCTAAAGGAGAAGTGAAAAAAGAAAAATCTGCTGAAGCTTCTTTTATGCACATACATAATGACCCAGTGTATGAAAAACGCAATAGAAAATTTAGCCATGGCCATTTATTTCCCTAAAGACAAAACAATCATCACTCACAGTGGGTTTCCTTTTCTTCTTGTTTTGTATGTTTTGAAAGTGAGACACATACTGCAGATTTCCCAGAATCTTGTTAACACACAGAATTCCTCTTGCACATTGATTAAGTTTTGTAACATTCCTGACGTGTCTTGATCAGAGCTTGCAAGCCACACCAAATTTTATATTCCAAACCACACATATTCATTCTTAAAATATTTATCACCTAGGTAGTTCTTCAGATCCTGCTTCATATACCTGAATGCCTTTCAGAGTTTTCACATTTAGATTGAGAACATAGTTTTAAATGCAAATGATAAATAAACAAAAGATTTCTAAAGATAATTACTTTCTTAAAAGTCACTCAGGGATACAACATCAGAGTTGGGCATGAAATACAGAGCTGCTAAGTCCCAGGTGGATACATTAATTGTGAGACATACCTGTAAGAGACAAATATTTGCTGAGAAATGGTAGCTCTGTTATAATACTCTTAATTGACTTAAATTGAGATTACATCATCAGAGGTTAGAGGGAAATGCATATATTTTATTTTATAAAATAATGCAAGTGTTAGTACTCAGGAGTAGTAGAATTTACTGAGTTTTAAAACTCAGTAGCTCAAACCTGGGAACCAATCCAAAGAACATTAAAAAAAAAAAAGTCAGGGAAGAAAAGCATGCTTTAATACATAATACCCATATAAACAATTCCCCAGACAGCTGAGCAGAAAACTAATAAGAAACCATAGATTTGTACGTGTGGCACAAATCCAACAATGGATAGGTTTTCAGGTTTGTTTCTTGTTATGTACAAAAAGAAAGCACATGACGAAAGGAACAGAAAACTGGTCATGTTGTCAAGGTACCAGATCATCAGGGCTGGTATCCTGTACCTGAAATCGTCCAGCAGGAGAGTGCTCTGGAAAACAGAGCTGTTAACACTTCCTCGGAAAACTTGCCCACCCTCCAACAATTTGTATTTCAAGAACTTCCCTGACATTGAATATTTATCAGCACTAAACTTTCTGTTCCTGCCATAACAATATACATGCTACCATACACATGTGAAGTACTTCTCACACAATGGCTTGTGAATAATACAGTCCCCCGATATTTTCACAGAATCACAGAACAGCAGGAGTTGGAAGGGACCTTGTGAGATCACCCAGTCCAAACCCCCTGCTAAAGCAGGTTCACCTAGAGCAGGTTGCACAGGACATCGCCCAGGCGGGTTTTGAACATCTCCAGAGAAGGAGATTCCACAATCCCCCTGGGCAGCCTGTTCCAGTGCTCTGTCACCCTCAAGGTAAAGAAGTTCTTCCTCACGTTCAAATGGAGCCTCTTATGCTTCAGTTTATGCCCATTGCCCTTGTCCTGTTGCTGGGCACCACTGAGAAGAGTCTGACTCTGTCCTCGTGACATCCACCCTTAAGATATTTGTAAGTATTGACGAGATCCCCCCTCAGTCTTCTCTTCAGGCTCCACTTCCAAATGAAGTACTTTTAGAACTGGATACAAATCCATGCAATTAAACTTGACAGTGTTTTCATCATATGAAAGAAACCAGGATTAATATAGAAAACTTCATATCTGTTTTCCTGTTCACATGATTTAGATGTGATAGCTATAAACAACAAATGTCCCATGAGGAAATAGAAATATACCTTTAAATAGGAAGAACGCAGTGTCAATCTTTGTTTCAGTGTCAGACATGAAACATACAAACAAATCCAATGATATTTCAGTGGCATTATGCCAAATTGTGCTATAGAAGAATCTGACCTATAGATAGCAAAACCTTCTACCATGTTATATGCTGTTGTGAACAGAACTTTGAAGCTGATATCCTGAAAAGCCTTCTTAACTTGAAGTTTGCGGGATTTCAAAACATTTTAACAAGACTTTTTTTGTTGTTTATATTCCATGGTATTTTCCTCAGCAAACTGAACATTTTCACAAGAATATATCAGTTAGCTTCTCTGGAATTTTTACAGTTCCTCCTTCTCCCCCTCCTCATCTTTCTTCTTCTTTTGTTAGAAATCCTCATTTTCCTCTGTCCTATGATGGCTCACTTAACACACCAAAAAGAAGTAGATTTTCTAACTTTTTCTATTTAAAAAAAAAATTTGATATTTTCAAGGTATGTGCCTTAACTAAACAGTATTTTTTACTCTCTGTGTCATTAGAATTTCTAAGAATATCTAAGGACCCAGTATACTTCCATCAAAAACACTCTGAAGTACTGAAACATTTAAGCAACTGTGAATTTTGTTTTCTCTCTGTAGCACTGTAGTCCTTGAGCAAAAGGAAACAAAGAGAGAAACAGGGTGGCTTTAGCAATAAATTACATTGTGTTATTTCTTGTTCTTTGGTAAAAAACCATTGTTTTGGGATTACTGACCACTGCCATGTGGTGTGCTGGTGTCCATTCCATCATTCTCTGCACTCATGGTATTGCAGAAATCTGCACTAGGCTTCCCCAGGAACAAGAAATTAAACAGACCAGAAGCTCAGGAAAACATGCTCATTTAACAACTCAGATTGGTGTGAAGAGAAAGCTCTGGTCATAATGATTAACATGGGTTTGACTAACAGACATGGTACCAAGTGTATATGGGGAGATGAAAGGGGGAAAAGGATCCCGTTAGTCTGAAGGAAACTCAGACAGATAAGCCCTAGCTAAACAGTTAGTTGCCCATTATACACATACCATACCACATTAAAAAATGTAGCAGTTTTAAATTCCTGCTTCATCATGCTCATGTATTATCTGTTTTAAAGATGAGGTTTTAACTAAATTACTATTGTTTTTCTTTACTACCTGACAATGAAATACGATGGTATTACATGGAACACAAAATTTTGTTGATAAAGAAAAATCTATTTAAAAAAGTTAAAAAGTATGTCTCCTCAATTTTTCTCATTTACATTTTTTTTCTCATTTAGAAGTCTATCTGCTAATTTTTCCTGATTTTAACAATATTTAGTATAGGAATAAATATTAATTAATTATATCCACAAACATAATAAGTGGTCAACTATTTTTCTATCTTGTACTGGTAGTGTTGAATCTCGCAGAGAAGCAGAATAAAATTTGCTTCCTTTATTTGTAGGAGACTTCCCACAATTTCCTTTATTTGTGGGAGACTTCCATCACAAGGATCTCCAATGGTATGGAATGATCACTTCAACACTCTCACATTTTTAACTTTAAAATATTTTTATTTTCTTCTCAGTATAACTCATGCCTAGAAGAGCTAGACAAAAAAAAAAAAGTGAAGAATGAAAACAGTTTTCCCCACACCAGAAATATATAATCCCTATTTACTGCATTTAATATTAGTCTCTCTAAATCCCAGGATTGGTGGGAAGGAAGATTTCCAAGAAATTGGATGATCATGGGAAAGACAGTTCCAAGATCTGGACTCCTTTTACAGCCAAAGTGGTTATATGCAAATATGCATTTATACTTATAGAAAGGCATTTAGAATTTTTTAGCATTCTCCATCTTGATAAAATATCCTTCTAAAAAATAGAATACTCTCTCCTACATTTTTTTTTTTCTTCTTATCCTATTTAGGACAAGGAGATTCAATCCATATTTTCATGATACTTTATGTGCAAACCATACAGTGCCTTGATTCTAGACATACCGAATTTATTCAGAAATCACTCCATGAAGGTGTGCCATTAACCTGGTATAAATCTAGGATCAAAGAAGAGTGAACATTCAGACAGGGTACTGATCATAACAACAAAACAAATCATGCCTGAATAGTTGTAGCAAAGCATAGCGAGATGTTGAAATAACACTACCGGGTTTCTTCCTTTGTTTGGTAGGGAGACAGGGTAACAGGATAGGGCTATCTAAACACTTTACTATGTATTGATTCTGCAAGACTGAGTGAAGTATGAAAATGGTGTTAAAGAACAGCAAAAAGAGTAAATTAAGGCAGAAGCAGAGAAACTGCAGCACCCACTGACACCTATCTCACAATGATACTACTTCTTTTATGCTAACGTCAGCATTCATTGAAATCATCAAACAGCAAACCCTACTTTGAGTGACAGGCCATCACACTACAACTATTTTATGGTTTATTGTAATTTCATTTTGCAACACAAAAGGCTCTAAAACCTCCAAATGTGAGTACAACTGACTGAGCTTGACAGTACCAACAAGAAAGCTTTATCCCATATCTGCAAGGGTGATGTTGCTGTTGAGTTCATTTCTTAAACTTCAACTCATTCGGCAAGAAGTATTAAAAGAGGACAAAAAAAAAAAAGACTGATAAAAAAACTTGTTTGAAAAATTTGATTATTTTTTTATACAATGGTTAAAGGCGCGTAGAAAGAATCATGCACAGGAAGTTCCAGAAATGGGGGAGATGAATTTATTTAAAACTTCAGTTCCTTCTGTAAGAAAGCATTAGCTGAAAACAAGCCAGGAATGAGAAGGACAAGTGTCATGGTCAGGAAGTCCACAAAATATCTTGCATCTGGCAGAATTCTGAAACCAAACTGGTAATTTACTGTGGACCGAAGGGGATGTTATCAGTGAAAGTGAAGTGTGAGAAGGCACGTAGGCAGGTGTAAGAAAAAAAAAACACCGTAGCACCTTGTTCAATAGAACAGTTGAATAAGAAGTTGCGCATTGACCTTGCGCAACTTCTTTTGATCACCAAAGAAAACAAGTGTTGTTATAGCCAGACCTGTGGCAATGGTGCACATTTCAATTCAATAGTCTCTTAAGAAACTGGCAGTAAAGCAATTTATCCATGGTTCTGGGATGTTAAATATCATCGCTGAATTGAGCTGGTAGGATCGTCAAAAGCACACAGTGATTAGGATAGAATTCATGAGAGGATGAGTTGTTTACCCCATGGTTGAGTTTACCTCACAGGTGGAAAAAACTGCAGGTCTGGTATAGTTTCCATAGCTTACGACTGTAACCGGTAATTGATATAATCAGTAATTGCAAATATTTTCTTTCAAAGAGATTTAGTCAAAGGTCTCCAGTGGAATAAAAATGTCTACATAATTTATATAAGTGAAAGAAATAATTATGAAAAAAGTTGTGGCATAGGTCAGTTCTGGAAAAGTGATGATTTGGTCTAGTTGAAATTAAATCAAACGTGAGGTACTGAACATGAAGAACTGCTGGTTGAAAATCTGAAATGTCTTTGTAACAGTGGAGAAGACCAAAAATTATCAGTCCCATCACTCTCAGTCCCTTCAATATTCCTAATTCAATCTGAAATTTTTTAATCCTGTTACCTTCAGATGTCAATCATAACCATTCTTGGGGTAGATCTTGGTAGCTAATCAATGCATGACACAAAGACAGCACTTATATAGCTTAATTTTTGAAGATCTGCTGCTTCTGTATACATACAAGCCAGGTTTCAATACCTGTAGAAATGTCATGTGAATCTTTTGTTCTATGACATAATTTTCTTTAAGTAGAAATGCTTACTTTCAGGAGTGTAACTTGTTTCTTTCTTCAGATTTACAGTACAAAAATATATAGGACAGAAAAAAATTCTGTAAGTCAGGCACAGACAGGTGGGCTGAGATTTGGGAGTAGAGGATTTCTTCATGGCATTTGTCGTTCCTATAGTTGGGCTTATATAGAAACAGGAAAACAGCAATTTACACATAACCAGGAGATATTTGGTCTCTGTGTCAACCCCCTACTGGTGGACGAATTGTAAAATCCCCTTCTGTTAATGTTCAGTATACAGTCAGAGATAACATATATTAGCCTATTCTCATATTCTAGGCAAAGGATTGCTATGCAAATGAATTTATGTTAGATCAAAGGAAAGTGTCCTATGGGACTCTTATGTAACAAAATTAGAGACTTGGAAAGTCTGGAGAACACCTAACGAAGATATTATGTATTCTAGTCATTTCAAAACAGTGCAACATGTACAGCCCCAAAGGCAATCTGTCAATACAGAATAGAAAGCAGTGAGATCTGAACTGAGTCATCCATTTTAATCAACACCATTCAGGATTACATGTGCCATTTCTCCAAGTGTTATTCTGCTTTATCAGTTAATAGTTAATGCATGTATGATCCTCAATTAGAAAAAAAAAAATAGCTGTGTCTTACAGACAAGGCATAAGCACAGAAATTAAAGATATGAACTGTTAGTTTAAATGTATATAAAGCTGAAGAATGTAATTAAAAAAAAACCCCATTTTTCACTTAAATTTACTTATTCACCAGTTTCTTTAAAGGAAAGGAAAAGGTGCCTCACAGTTTACCCAGCCTCAGGACTCTGGTTTTTAAAACCTCTTCATGTACCATAGGACAGAATTCCTTATCAAAATGAACAAACAGGTATGTCATTTGTGAATATGATATCACCAGTTTACTGTATGGTTTAACATTTGTTTTGACAAGATATGCGGTAAATGAATCTACTATGCACTTCTGATTGAAGTAGAGCAGGTGAGGGAACCAAACTGTCTTATTGAGGATCCTTCTTTAGAGCTAAAACAATCTCAGCAGCTTCAGGCAGTTTTTTTATTCAAAAATAATCAAATTGAAAATAAAGATAAAAATACATTCCCAGAGATTATTCATATAAGCACAAAATCACAGAATTGAGAGTGAAAGGCACCTCTGGAGGTCATCTAGTCCAACCGTCCTGCTCAACCAAGGACATCTAGATCAGATTGCTCCAGGCTGTGTCCAGTATGTTTTTGTACATCTTGATGGATGAGGACATCACAACATCTCTGGGCAACCTCTTCCAGTGGTTAAACACCTCACAGTAAAAACCATTTTTTTTCTTATGCCTCAGTGGAATTTCTTCTCTTTCAGTTATGCCCATTACTTCTTGTCCCGTCACTGAGCACCACTCCGAAGAGCGCGTTTCCATCTTTTTTGGAATCTCCCATCAGGTATTTATACAAATGGTAAGATATCCCCCTGAGCCTTCTTTTCTCAAGGCTGAATAATCCCAGGTCTCAACCTTTCCTCATAAGAGAGATGCTCTGGTCCCTTCACTATCTTTGCGGCCCTTCACTGGACTCGCTCCTGTAAGTTCATGTCTTTCTTGAACAGGGGAGCCCAGAACTGGGCCCAGCATTCCAGATGTGTCTCACCAAGTCTGAGTAGGAAAGGACTGTGTCCCTCAACCTGCGGGTGACACTCCTCCTGATATAGCCCAAATGGCTGTTGGTCTTCTCTACTGCAAGGGTGCCTTGCTGTCCACGAGTACAACCAGGTCCTTCTCTGCAGAGTTGCTTTCCAGCTGATCAGCCACCAGCATGTACCAGTCCCTAGAATCTTTCCTCTCCTATGGAAATAATTGGTATTTCCCTGTGTTGAGTTTTATGAGGTTTCTGTCAGCCTGTTTCTCCAGGCTGTTGAGGTTCCTCTGAATTACAGCAGAAGCATCTTCTGTGTCAACCACTCCTCCCAGTTTTGTGTCTGTGCTGGTTTTTGCTGGGGTAGATTGAATTTTCTTCATAGAAGCTAGTATGGGGCTATGCTTTGGATGGGGCTATGTTTTGGATTTATGATGAAAACAGTGTTGACAATACAGGGATGTTTTAGTTACTGCTGAGCAGTGCTTATATAGAGTCAAGGACTTTTCTGCTTCTCACACCACCCCACCAGTGAGTAGGCTGGGAGTGGGCAAAGACAGCTGACCCCAACTAACCAAAGTGATATTCCACACCATATGACATCAGTACATAATGCTGGAGAAAGAAAGAGGAAGGGGGGAATGTTCAGAGAGATGGCATTTTGTCTTCCCAAGTAATCATTACACATGATGGAACTCTGTTTTCCTGGAGATGGCTGATCACCTGCCTGCCCAATGGGAAGTAGTGAATTAATTCCTTGTTTTGCTTTGTTTGCACGCATGGCTTTTGCTTTACCTATTAAACTTTCTTTATCTCAACCCCCTAGTTTTCTCACTTTTATTCTTCCAATTGTCTCCCCCATCCCACCAGGAGGAAATGAGAGTGTGTCTGTGTGGTGCTTAGATGCAGCTGGGATTAAAACACAACAGCGTCACACACTCGTCACTAATCATTAGTTCTGCCAGTTTCCAGGCCACCTCACTGGCACATACTTGAGTGATTTGTATTTGGAACTTCTTGGGATACAGCCTTGAAGGCTTTGAAAAGACAAGATAAATAACATCAACTGTTCTCTGCTCATCCATGAAGCCAGTATCTCATCATAGAGAGGCATGGTTTCATCTTCTTGTGAGTGGAAATGGCTTCCAGGATTATTTGCTCCATTACCTGCACCACAGTTGAGATGAGGCTGATGGGCTTGTAATTTCCCAGGTACTTCTTGACCTCCTTAAAGATAAAGGTGGTATTTGCTCTCTTTCAATCTTGAGTAGCCTCTCCCAGTTTCCATGAACTTTCACAAATGACAGTGGCCTCATGATGACATCAACCAGCTCCTTCAGTACCTGTCTGCTCCCATGGGCTTGTGTATCTATTGTGTGTTTAAGTGTTCCCTAACTTGATCCCCTTCCACAGCTTAAACTGCAGATGGGATTCGTCTTTCTTAATCCTGTCTGTACACATGGGAACAGGCCCTGAACTTTACAAGAAGAGACAAAAATTTGAACTTTAATGAATTATTTAGAATACTTTAAATCTTTCAAAAGATCACTTGGTGGGGAGGAAGTTGTAAAATACAGCAGAGCTGTCAATTCTAGGTATATGAATCAGCAGTAAAGAGAAAATCATACAAAATAATATTTTTGCACCACCCAGTTAACATGATAGCACTATTTACACATAACCTCACTACTGGTGAATAAAAAATGTCTTTCAGAAACAAGAAATCTTATGAATAGCATTACAAAACCTTTCAGTGTTATTTTAATGTCTTTCCCTGAAGTCTACAACACAGCTAATGTCAATGACAACAGAACTAGAACAAAGAAAACTTTTGAAATATTTTTGCTTCTTACTGCCATGTTTTCTATTTCTCTTGCATACCCTAAAAAAAATAAATGAGGTAGCCACAAAAATTAGACTATTTTCTTCTTTCTCTTCTGTGTCCTCATACTTTTCAAAATTGCAAACACATCTGCAAAGTAAGAAATATAATTCTCATTAAACTTGTTCCAATGCCAATGTAAAACTAATCAGCTAAACCAACAGACTGAGAAATAAAAATGAAATTTCTTCCAAAAATGCGATCTTTGACAAAACTCAGGCAATGCATTGGGTGGACTTTACTCTCCTTATGAGCTCCATAATCTTTTATTTCTTAATGATTCAGCTGATTACACAACGTTAATATAATTTTTCCTGAAGTCACAAATCCCTCACATGATAACCTACTTAATAAAAGACTATTGAATTCTTTTATTGTGGTTCCTCTGTTACTTCACTTCTTCTGCAGAACAGCAGAGTCTCTGTAGCCCTCCATAAATCAACTTTTACTTTCAATATTTACAGTCAGACCCCTACAAGCCACAAACAGCCTTTGGATTTGCCCACCCCCACCCCCACCCCCCTTTGGCTTTTTATAGTGTGTGATGTCACAGTACATGTAAATGTAGTGTAAGTAAACTGAAATATAAGAGCAAGGCTGAAGTGCACGTGTTCAGTGAGTGCAGCCTTTCTCCTTCTGAAGGAGAGTGAAACAGGCACTACCAGATGGATTTGCTGGATTTGTTTCCTGGTCACAGGGCTTTCTCATCAGCAGGAAGGGTGTTAGGATCAATTTTGTTTGGATGAGAGGAAGGCCCCCTTGTTTTCTAGCCAACCTCAGACGAGCCTGGGAAGCCAGGGGTGGCTAGACCAACCTCTCATTTCATGTTTGATCCTTTTAGCAAGATTAAGAAACAAATTAGGTCAGATGCCATAATTTCACTTGTTCATTAACCCTTCAGGGGAAAGAGAGAAAGCAGTGATAGGAAAGGAAGGAAGAAAAGGTGGGAAATTAAGCAAGAGGTCCAAGTGGAAGAGCACAGACGGTCACCACCATGGATCTGCGGTGTCCCGAGGGTATTGTTCGTGGAGTCAGTGCTCCCACAGGATCTTCAGTGGTTGCTCAAAGAGTCAGTGGTTCCCTCCTACGGGGTCTGAGAGTCTAAGGCACATGTTGTGCATACATTTTGCATGCTTTCCCTGTTCTTTGTTGAAACTGCAAGCCTTGGTGGGCAGGTGGCCTGTCTGGGTGTCATGGTCCCCTGCTTCAGCCAGCCTGCAAGCCACTTTGCCTGCAGCAACGCTGATCTTCTCAGATAAGCACACAAAGGAGCAAACTTTGAGACAATTAGCTGGCTATTCAGTCTCTCACAAAGGGCAGCACCAGCATTTGCCAAGGACAGGATGTACACAACCTGGCAATAACTGATCTGCTTCAAAAGCCTGGTGTGTTAAGTGTTGTCTACCTCCCATGTTTCTTACCATTTTGGGAAACAGAAACTTCACATGTACTTTACAAAGCCACATTGGATAGCTGTCATTCTTCAACACTCACTTTCAGTGATGGAGAAAGACCAAAATTACCTAGGTGAACAGTAACACTGGAGAATATTCTCCTATAATGTTTCATACATAAATTTGCCTACTAACTGTTCAGGAACACAGACTCCTGTCAAATACTCAGTTTTCTGTTTGTGACTCCATTCTGGACCCTGCATTTTCCCATCACAAAATGTTATTCAGCATCATGTTTCACGTGAAGGCATTTATTGTTTAACCTGTATAACACCCAAATCATGCTTCTCTGACATGCTTCTCTTATTTTGTTTTAAAGAAGAAAAAACATGCTTGAAAGTATCGGTACTATCTCCTCTCTGCCTACACAAAAGAAGATGTAAACAGATACACATATATAAGTTTGCAAAGTATCACTTAGATGGCTTCTAAATAATCAGTTTTATCTACCTACCTATCTACCTTTCCCTCTAGCAGGTTGATTCCACGGGTTGGTTCACATGGTAAAAATCCATTATTTCAAACCATAACTTTAGTCCTTCAGCCATTGCACTTAAGGCTTTTGGATTAAGCTTCTACATTTTCTCTTTTAGACACCCTGATCAACAATGTGCACCACATCAGCAGTAGATATGCCTGAACTTCAGCTTTACAAATTTTCTTTTATGCAAATCAAACACATTCAGTACCAGAATTTTCAGGGATGGATGATCAAGTGATATTAAATCACTATAATTCCATGAGAGTAAATGTAGCTACAGTGATTTACAGCAGTTGAGGCTCTGGGTGTAAATAACAGACAGGTCATTCCTCAGATCTAGTGTTACATTAATATAAATTCAGAAATTCTTTGAAATAAGAATTTATAACAGCTTAAATTATACATATGTTAAAAGATGATCAAGTCCCTTTGATCAGTGCTCTCTTGCATCTTCTGGGACAAGGGAAGGAGAAAATCAAGCTCTCTCTTTCTTTCCAATTTGATTTGTCGTTGGTTACCAAAAATAATTATTCACTGGCTTAGGTTGCAGTCAGTGAACTGTGGTGGAAGAGGTTGTCTCCGTGTATGTTCTTTTATTGACAAAACGTCCTATCAGTAAGAATAGATCATTATTTGTAGAAGAGCCAACAAATTGTTGATGAATGCACAAACAATAAAGAAGGAACTTAAATTTTAGTCTCAGCGTTATGCATGCTTTTCCAGGGGAATGTCTGCTAGCTTCTTACTTACACAACAAAGAACGATCGGCTCCACCAAAGCAAACCTGACTGGTGGAAAAAAAGACTAGGCTCCTAATAATTGTGGGGAACACAATGGTAGACTTGAGGGCATAATGGCCATTTATTTCAATGAACAATAAAATCTACAATATCAGCCTGAAATTCTAAACTCAGAAGATATATGATTTTACATCCATCCCTATGTGGAATAACACTTAAGGACATGTGTTTCAATATAGTTCACAGAAGAGATACTTCCCTAAATCTGAGACTGCAGAATTAGGTTTTTCAAATTATCTTTTAAAACTGAAAAATTAAATAAGATATTTTATAAGAACCTATAAAAAAGTAATTTTGGACTGAATCAAATGTGGCATCATGGCTTCCTTTCTGGTCCATCATGCTATTTATGATCTTCTAAACTGTTTGTGTTTTTTCAATTCAGAAAGAGCAATCAGATGTGATAGATTTATTTGGGACTACAGGAATGATGCAAAATGGAAATAGAAGAAGAAAAGTCATCCTGAGATGGTAGAAAGAAATTTTTCTGTAACAAGTTCCCTCTACTGTCTGACAAAATTACCTCTGCTTATTCAATCAGACCCCAGACACCTCAAAACCCAGAGTGGCACACAAAACAATTATTTTTATATCACAGAGCCGTTTTGTTAGACTCTTCCTATTACATTCCAGGCTTCAAAATTTTTATGACTAGTGGCAAAATACTTTCTGTGGAGAGGACCAATACCTGAAAATTTTAGCAAAATGTCAGAGTGGCAATCATCAGGAAACAGCAGAAGACTTGTTTTAGGATTGCTCCTGAAAGAGCTGATGAGAAAGTTTTAATCATTGTATATTCCCACACACACACCTTTTTTTTAAGCAGAAACCAAGGCCTAGTTGCCCACTATATTTATATGTTATTTCTAAATTATCAACTAAAATAACAGATTTATTTTGTTAAGTTTTTAACCCATGTTACTTAGACTTATCTACAAACTCTTTGAGCTGAATTCTGAATCTTAACTCTGCACAAGAATCTTCCTTTTCCACTTCTTCATTTTTCACACAAGGGTCTTCGAGAGGAATTTCGAGGAGATCAGGATGCAATGTCATGCATCTGGGAGATGTGCATTGCTCATCTCAGAGATCCGGAGATATTTTCAGGAAAAACTCACATTATTCCTGGCTGCCTCTCATACGTTGGTAGATACTGAAAGCATTACCAGTCACCAAAGTACTCAAAGATACTGCATCTACTTAGCAAACATACTGGAATGGAGTATTTCTTACTAGAATTATTTTTATGTTATCCTTTCATTAAAATGAGCCTTTAAGACCACACTTCAGAAGAATGTATGTTTTAGTCTTCAAATGCTTAATAACATTTCATTAGGAACTATATTATCTCTCTGATCTTGCAAGATAAAGACCTAATTTATATTAGTCAGTTGTTAGCAAACAAGGGGACATTGGTCTCTCCCTGTCCTTTCTTTATTTTAGCTCTCCAGATGTCTAGTGCATCTATCAGAAACAAAAAGCTGTTGTTCATTACAGTTGAGCAAAAATGGAGAGCATTTTTAATAAGATTTATACTAGGTACACTACAATTTCTCTCACAGTGACATTTTTAATTGCAGAACACTTATTCCATACAGCAGTTGCGCAGCCAAAGCTTTTAAAAAGATTTCCAGAACATGAAACAAATGTATATTATTATTATTATACAGTTTCTTAGAAAGTTCAAATAGTTCCTGCTTTGATGTATGTTTCCAATTAAGCTTGGTAAATATACAGCTTTATTTCAAACTGTTCTAGCTTTCATTGAAAAAAATAAAACAAAAAATAAAAAAAACCCCCAAACCCACAAAAAAGGAAAAACCAGGGAAAACTCAAGTCACCCTTTCTTAGGTGACAAATGGTCACAATGTGTCATTTAGATACAAAGCACAATATCATGCAAGCACAGTAACTGGAAGGCATTTTGCAAATTGTTCAATTATGAACTCACATTATAGAGGATATATTACCATTACAACTGGAAAAGTATCAGAGTATGTTTGTTATCTCCCTGAAATTAAATTGCACCAGTTGGAAGTTGAGCTGCATATTACATAATGAAGATAAAGACTGCAATCGAAGAGCGTTTTTTTGAATTACAGCAATCTTATAATTGATTTTAATGAATGTTTACAACTTGACCAAATAAAAAAAATTGTTGAACAGGTGTTTATAGGAGCCAATTAATCAAATTTTTGTTACTTTGGTTTCTTTTGTACTTTTCTATGCATCACTTCTTTTGAAAAAAATTTTAACACTTTAGCAACCTGAGTTCCTTTTAAAATGGAATCCATCAAATACCACTGAAATTAAAGAGGATTACCATTCAGTGAGACATGGGGTGATTTATAAAACAGAAACTAATATGCCAAGTTAATGAATTAGAAGATATTTTCATTCTTTCTTTCTGTGTTCTGAAAGCCATTCCTCAAACATTTTTATTTTATTTTATCTGATTCAGGAAATTAATCTCCAGCAGCAGTTTTAATGATCTTGTTGGAAAGAAAGGAAATCTTCTGCACTATAGAAGACGATCATAATCCCTACTGATTTCTGTATGATCAAATGTTTTAGCTCAAATTTACAATAACTATTAAAAGTTACTGCAGCACTTTTTTGGTAAATATTTCAAATGCATAAATCTCTGTAGTCTACCCATCTGATGATACCCTAAAAAATGTTGGGTTCTTTTTTTTTTTCATAACTAAATATTAAGAAACACAATTCTGATTTTCATGGAACCCAACCTATGAAGAAGCTTTCAAAACAAGCTACTTTCCTTCAAAATTCTGTTTTTATTCTCAAATGATTTTGCCAAACTAACATGTTTTCATTACTACACTGAACCAAAAAAGAAGCTAAAACAGTGGTTTAGTGGGTGCTAAATATCAGCTGTCCTTTATAATTTTTAAAGTAAAATAAACCCCAAGCATTTCAAGGCCCAGATAGTGTCATAAACTGTTGGAGTTACTGTTATGAGATGTAGCAGGAAATACTATGAAATAACATAAAATAACATACAATCATACACTTCCAACATATTACTTTTTCTCTAGAACTTTTGAATTTTTTTATAGAAATAAAAATATTTAGAAAGAATCTAAATTGTATTAAATGTGGACTTTCACTTATGACTTTTTAAAAAATGTGTTTGTAAACTGATGAAAAAACAGCCTCATTCAGGATTTTAATTTATAAAGGACAGGTCAAATAAATAGAAATTCCAATATAACAATGTAAAACCCTAAAGCAGAAATCAAACATCTGAAGTTTGATTGCATAAGGGAATTTTAGATGCAGCATATTTTCTCTTGGTGAATTTTATCTTTTACAGGAGATGTTGGCAGAGTATTGCTTCATCTGCCTCAATATCCTTGAAATACAGAAGAGGGGATGAAAACTAAATAAATTATTTTGAAGCAAAAAGAAAATACTTAAAATCATTTTTTTGCTCCAATAATATTTTTTTCTTTGTCTTTCCCAACAAAAGCTCATTTTCCAGATGCCCTGCTACCTTTAGTGTATGTGCATTACCTTTAGAAAGACACTAATGTGCTTAATGTAGCATGGAACAGAGAAAGCATAGTGAGAAAGCATATAAATAAATAACAGCTAAAAAGTTTTTAATCTTTCAACTAGTGGTACAGTGTCAGTGCCCTAACACTTTTCACAAACCCCACTTTTTTCACAAAATCTCCTTTTGACAGTGACACATATTTCAGAGTACATGCTGTTTATACAATGTAGTAATCTTTCCCAGATTTAATATCTTTTCAGTTACAGAGTTCAATCTTAATTCTGTCCTGCACTGTCAGAGCAACATCTATCCAATAATGGACAACTATGTTTGCAAAACTTGCTTTCAGGCAATGGGTAATTCAGGTACACATTCCACAATCTTACAGAAGTTTTCTCACTGATTTTTTTCCTGGTCTTGAACAAGTAAAAGTGAAGCAGAACTGAAAGACAAACATACAGGTCTTTCAAGACAATCAGGATTTGCTTTTTGTCATTAATTCTGATAGGCTTTTCTATATGCAACTTTAAAGGCACTTGTTAAATCTAAGTAATTTTTTGAGAATTCTATGTTCTCCAAAGCATTTAGACTATCTCCCTCCCAAACTGTTATGGTGTGTTGGCCTTGGCTGGATGCCATGTGCCCACGAAGCCACTCTATAACGCCCTCTCCTCAACTGGACAAAAATATAGTGAAAGGCTTGTGGGTTGAGGTAAGGACAGGGAGATCACTCACCAATTACCATCATGAGCAAATCAGACTTGACTCAGGGAAATTAATTTAGTTTATTGCCAATCAAATCAGAGTAGGATAATCAGAAACAAAACCAAACCTTAAAACACCTTCCCCCAACCCTCCCTTCTTCCCGGGCTCCACTTTACTCCTGGCTTCATACCTCCTCCCCCTCAGCGGCACAGGGGGACAGGGAATGGAGTTTGCAGTCAATTCATCACACACTGTGCTGGTTTTGCCACTCCTTCTTCCTCACACTCTTCCCTGGCTCCAGCCTGGGGTCCCTCCCACAGCAGACAGCCTTCCACGAACTTCACCAACCTGAGTGCTTCCCACAGCCTGCAGTTCTTCACGAACTGCTCCAGTGTGGGTCCTTTCCATGGGGTGCAGTCCTTCAGGAGCAGACTTCTCCAGTGTGGGTGTCCCATGGGGTCACAAGCCCTGCAAGCAAACCTGCTCCACTGTCAACTCCTCTCTACATGGATCTACAGATCCTGCCAGGAGCATACTCCAGTGCAGGCTGTCAGGGAGTCACAGCCTCCTTCAGGAATATCCACCTTCTCCAGTGTAGGGTCCTCCATGGGCTAGAGGTGAAGATCTGCTCTACTGTGGACCTCCATGGGCTTCAGGGGGACAGCCTGCCTCACCATGGTCTTCTCCATGGGATGCAGGGGAATCTCTGCTCTGGCGTGTGGAGCACCTCCTCCCCCTCCTTCTTCACTGACTTTGGGGTCTTCAGAGTTCCTTTCATATATTCTCACTCCTCTCTCTGGCTGTTGTTGCAAAGCATCTTTTTCCCCTTCTTAAATATGTTTTCCCAGAGATGCCACCACCATTGTTGATGGGCTCAGACTTGGCCAGTGACAGGTCCATCTTGGAGCCAGCTGGCATTGGCTCTATCAGACATGGGGGAGGCTTCTGGCATCTTCTCACAGAAGCCACCCCTGCAGCCACCATGCTACTGAAAGCTTGCCATGCAAAACCAATACAGCCACTTTAGCTTAGTCCATGTGTCATCAAGATTTACAACCAACCCATACCGTTTGCAGCTATCTTCTGCTTGACATTCCAAAGTTCAATTTTTGACCTTCACCTCCATAATCTCCCAGATAGCTGTTTTGCTCCTAAGACATGCCAATGGAGTATTTTTTTTTCTTTTTTAATAATACCACAGGTAGTATTTTCTCTCTACAGACACCTGAGTGTAGATCATCTCTGTGCTCACAAGGTGCAATCCACATGTTTTCTGCTTGACTGGGCACTCAGTTTACAGTATTGCAGGAATAGGACTGAATGGCTTTCCTAGACTGGGTCTCATTATGAATAGTGATTGCCAGAAGATTACAGTCTTTGGCCCCAGACATAATGAGCAGCACCAGCTGACTTTACCAACTGGACTCTGGAAACTTCTGGTAAGTTCGGGAAGTGTTTGAGACGGAAAAGACCTTCTACCACACCCAATCTCAACAAACTAATGAATCTAACATGCTTGATAAATTAATGTCATTTTTTATGGGTAATAACACCCAGGAAAACATAATGCCAGTAATGTTTACTGCCTCAGAGGATTAAAGCCTTTGAGTTAGGAGAATTTAGCTCTGTTTTGCAGGAGAGAAAGAACAAAGCAAAAGAGATGGGTGGTGAAATACAGAAAAGTATTTTTTCTCTCATGGATTTCCTCATAGAATTTCTGAATCTCAGGTTGGACTTACAGGGTTGGCTGTCGAAGAGATGAGAAGGAGAGAAAGAGAAAAATAACCATTTTCTTAGTAAAAGTGAACAAATCTGATAAAAATATTGACAGAAAAAAACCTGTTCAATCTGAAAATAACATTGTTACAGCCACTCATCAGCATGAACTAGTTCCTCCTTAAAATATATAAGCCCCCCAAAGTATTTTGCTAAAATAACAGATCACTATTTCTTGCTATTATTGTTTTTAAGATTAAATAATAATAGTAAAAGAAAGCCAACAGTAAGTATGCTAAGCAGCTTACCAAATAACACTAGCCTTTAAAATCATATAAACTGTAAAGGCAGCTTCATGAAGTTCTGATTCTATTAAGGTAAGAAATTAAATTTACATGTAACTTCCTAGATGCAGCTCATGACAAACACGATGTTATTGCAAATTTACAAATTAAGTCTATGGAGAAGTTCTGGAAGGCTAGAAATTAAATTGTCACCAAAACCCCATCATACCACATTAAAACTTTCTCCCATTTTGGTTGGGTCTTTCTTACTCTGTTCCCTGTGTCACTTCTCAGTCATGAAAGAGTAAACAGTCTAGACTGTACCAACCAGGAAACCCGAAGCAGCTGGACACAGAAATCTGGTTTGCAGAAAATCAGATACCAGAAAACAAAATGAACCAAGAGAATAAATAATTAATCACACCCCACAATCAACTTCTGGAGTAGGGGAAAAAGAAAAAGAAAAGGCTATCACCCTTACCCCTCCAAAATAACCCCATCCCAAACCTGCCTAAGTAAATGTATGCATAAACACAAAGATACAAAACAAAAAAGCAAAGTCAGTACAACAGCACCAACAAAAAGCTCCCCAAAGACAAACAATTCACTCAAAGACCAGCTAGATGGAAAACAAAACAAAAAAACCCCACAGAGGATCATCATCAATAAATAAATATGTAACAAAACACAAAAAAAAGTGGAAAAAAACCTACAGACTACCAAGAAATTGAGAGGAAAATAGAAAAAGGAAGCCAAATAAAACACTGGAAATGGAAGAGAAAAAGACATGTCCAAAAGAAATATTGAAAAATGGGGAATAATACACAGTCCTTTATGAAAAATATTTATCATGATACAAAATCTCAGCCAAAACAGAAAGAAAAAAGAAAGAAACCCATAAAAGCAAACAGGTGTCCTTCCAACTGCCAAAGTCCCTGTAAGTTGCCTTTATTTGCTGTGGTGCTGCTTACCAGCGGGTAAATAGGTGTTCCCGCAGCAGCCAAATGCGAGCCATCTGCAGAACATTTGCAGTTGCAAACATTTACAAGCTGAAGAAAAGTAGCTGTTGTTTCATGTTTCCATTGCAAATATGGGACTAAAGAAAGAAACCTGATTTTCATGAAAGCAGCTTAATGCTTTGAGGTGTACCATTTGCAAAAGTACAAGATAGTAAGTGATGACTTCTGTTTTGTCACTTTACTAATAGCCTTAAGTCCAACTGGGCTACTGAAATTTTGAGAATGAGCATGTTTTTTCTCAGTAGAGAATATTTTTATAATCACAACTCTTCTGTGTCATATAGCTCTGATGCAGAATCGGATATCGAGTTTCATTTCCCTGGGTGTCAGATTGCCTATTATCTGTACAGGAGTTTGACTCATATGTCAGCTAATTCACTGACACCAAATCAGGAAAATATCTGAAGACAGGGTAAACTGGATGGAAGAGCTGAAGAAACAGTTGAATTAAACTGTCTTAGCAAATGTATACACTGCAGCTGTTGTGCTCCAGCTCAGAATCAATGGGGCTTCTTTCCTGTGTCGGTTACAAACATTTTCCAATGCTAGTTTTTAAGCTTTACTTTCAGATATGGGGACATCTTGGCATTGCTTTCGCTGGATAAATTTCTGTGGCATCCGGTCCTTGGTGTCTATAAGAAAACATATTTGACACCAGCTCTCCTCTGCTTCAATCTGTGGTACTTTCCAGAGATCACAGAGTGCTGCAGGTCAAGCTGCATGGACCCAAGTCAGTTTGTTCCCTCCTCTTGCTGAGAAAGCAGTTGGCCCCTACATTTTCCATACAGACCTTTGATCTAATGGAGGAAGGAAAGGGACATCTTTGACATCAAAGAACATGAAGGAGCTGGAGAGCTGGGCCTTTTCTCCTCTTTTTGTTTTCCTGACCTAGAAATCACAGCACGAATAAACAGCTCCTTCATTAAATTTAGGAAGATTTTGGCAGGAAAGAAATTGGGCTGCTATATTTAATACAATAAAAATTTACCTAATCTTGATGCATTCTAAATACGATGTTAACAACATTCACTCAGTTCAATTTAGAGCAGGGTATGCAATGAGGAGTATTGAATCAGTTATTTCATATTGGGAAAACCTTTTTATATCTATGGACATACCCACTAAAAGACATGCTAAAATGGCTCTTTTGATGTTCACACTATACTGACATTTTCACACCTTTTTTGCTTTCAGAACAGATAATAACCCCAGCTTTAGTGGGTTTTGGAGATCACATATCTGAAATTTCAGCAAAAGCACCATCACTTCTTAAAAGCCTACTTTCAATATATTACTTGCCAGTTTCTGTCTTACACCTGAATAGACTAGTGGTTCAATGCTGTACAAGTCTTTCCATGGTTCATCTGTTATCAGCCACAGGCACAGCACAGACATTACCTGCAAATGGAATGAGCAGAAAAGAATAAAAAAATTCTGCCATTGCTGTTCTGGAGTATTGGTGCAGACAAATAAAATGTTGTTTCTGATTAGCTTGGACAGTCTTAGAGAAGATGACAGATGAGAATACATAGATAGAGAAGGTAGTCCCCTAAAAAGTAATTTTGTACTTGTTTTGATCTTCATTTATGTTATTGTAGGAAATCTTTTTTTTTTTTTTTCTGTTTGCATCAAAGTGCTTACTCCAATGATCTGGCCTTGTTCAGCCAGGATTTAATTTTAAAGCATCATCTTCCTGGTTTTAAGAGCTTGTAAAAACCAGCTTGTAATGTCTGCGGTACTCCTGAATAACTTTATGTCACAAGTGATTAGAATAGTTATGGGAAAAAAATATATTCTTAATATATTTGCATTTCCAGATAAAGTACTTGGCCACTTATTGCTGTATTATCCATTGTTTTCTGCTCATGGAAATAGGAATGTATGTACTGAACTTATAGTGAGGAAGGAGCAAGATGCAGGATATATGTCAAATTCTGGCCTTTATTAAAAATACCTAGGAAGACACAATAATATTAACTACAAACTGTAAATTATTTTTGAACTAGTGCAGTGTCACGAGTAAAGAAAAATATTTTAGTGTTAATATGCTTCTTCATTCAAGAACAGATAGGCCACTCTTTTTTTCTGCTTTTCACAAGGAACAAAGCTGAAACTGAAAATGCTTGGTGCACAGATAATATCAGTAACAGAAGATAAGAAATATAAATATTTATCTTTAAGTGCAGTCTTTCCCATATAGGATCTTGTTCTTATAATACAATGTCACTAGCAAAAACCTTTAAAGTTTATACAACAAAATGATGTTGAAGTGTTGCATACCAGAATTATGACTTTGTATTGTATTTGTTCAAATCATGCTTACCTCTATGCATATATGAGAACATTAAAAAGATACCATCAAGCTCTAGGAGCTGGAAGGTTACCAAATGTATGCACAGTAATGTTACATCTATTATGTAACTATTACCTTAATAACATAACATATGCTAAGTATCATCAAATAACATTAATATATCTACAGCTGCATGTCCATATTTCCCCAGCTCATACTGTGTTCTTTTCAGTTGATTTTTCTCAGTATAATTCCCTAGTTTAATTTTCCTGCTCAAAGGGGAAAAATACTGGGTTGTCTCCTCTGTTGGTAGATTCACATTTCCTATATGTTTTTACTTCCGTGTTATCCTAATCCGTAAGTACAACTTTCAGGCTCTCAGCAGTGGAGTAGGAAGGAAATTTTCAGTGAAAGAAAGTCAACACTTCTGACTGGTCTAGACAATTCTAACAAACAGGGTTCAATAACACTCTAATTATGGATATGCACTTCAAGCATAGAGTTGAAACAAAGTTATTTCACTTGTACAACAGATAAGTAAACTAAAGCTTAGCTAGCTTTGTTACAAGAATTTGTCCAACAAACAAATGAACATTAATATATTATTGAATATAACACTACCTTCAATATTAAGTTCATATTTAAGATGTGTATTTTCTTAGCACCTGTTACTCCACAGGAGAAGGAGAAATCCTGTTATGCATTTGTGAAGAAATGTGGTGAAGGTGAAAGGCGATAAAGTAACAGCATGAAGGTTTTATTAGAATAGTGAACAACAACAGAAAAAAACTATAAAACCTGTAACAGTCCAGGAATAAGAACCAACCCCAAACAATATGGGCAATTTAGGTGAAAGAATAGAATATCCTTGCTGGCACAGAAAAATCCAGACTATTTTTTCAGTTACTAGCCCAATGGTTCTCAGGTGATTGTTGCATGTATTGATCTAGTATACAAACACCCCCAAGGTATCCTTACAAATAGCCACACAGCCTATTTAAATAAACATGTAAAATTATTTTCCATTAGATTCCTTTAATGGTCTTTCCAGAAAAAGATCAACAGTGCAAAAAGTTTATTGCATTTATAGAAAACATGCACATTCATGCTTAATCACAGTTTTGATATTCACTGTTGACAGTAGTATGAATCGTGTCTGGATCTTATTGTCACTATCAATTAATGACCTGTTAAAGGGCACAGCATGGTAAGTAATTATTAGCAAATAACTTGGCCAATTACCTTAGCTGCTGCTTCTTTTTTTTTTTTTTTTTTAACTTAATTTGTGAAGTATCTATAAATCCCTTGAGAGTTGCAGACCATTGGTTGCCCCACATCTCGTCAAAATCAGCATAATTACCAGTACCACTTGCTTCAGTGGGATTTAGTTTTTCCCCACTTAAATCATTAAAAATCCAGTCTCACTGCTAGCAGACCAGAAAATTGTTCAATAGGAACAACCGTCGGTTATTTGAGGGCTTAATTCTACTACCTCAAACGCTGAGCTTCCACTAAACATTTCCAGACTTTCACGGTGAGTCTCTGCCCAGACCTGCAGGTGACATACAAGAGGTGGAGAGCAGCAGAGATCTCCTGTTGTCCCTGGGGTACATATGTATAAAGCTAGTCACGTAATTTTTGCCTCCTACAGGGCAGCTGCCTGGAGGTGGGAACACGTCTCACCTCCCTTGCTGCCAGTCTGCCCTGCAGGCTGCCCAGCATGCCTGACCGGCATCAGATGCAAAGGCTCCATGGCTCACCCACTTCCTAGCCCCATTTTTTCTCACTGGAAATTTACTGGCTTGGTGCAAGAGTCCCCTGGAAGTACACTGAATATGAGGGAGTTCTTGCACGCAGGAGCAAGTTTTTCCAGAAAAGAGATTGCAGGCCTGGGGCAGGTTGTTTAAGAGCCTTATAGCCTTTTCAGCACATTCCAGGCCCTTCCTGAAGGGGAATATTCCACAATATTCCTGCTGTACCATATAGGTGATATTTAAAATTTAGGGCAGGATCCTGACTAATTTTCTCTTTCTCTTCTGTATTCATGGGATGCAGCACCTGTTCAATCTGCTGTAGGAGTATAGTTTGTATGACAAAATGAAAGCTGCATGATACGCACCAGAAGAATTCCCTCAGGATAAAGTCACAGCTAATAATTGCTTCAAATCAGGCAAAATTAGAACATCCTTTTTCTCATAAATGAATCATACTTTCTACACAGCTCTTTTTCTTGTTAAATAAAACCACCTTTCATTCTATGTCCTACAAATGAAAATGAAAAGCTGGTCTTTTTTTCCTCCTTGCTTGACCCTCTTCCACGGTAACCCTGCATGGTGTTGGAGGCCTGGGATTTGCAGTGCTGTTTTCTGTGACACGTATACATTTTCATTGCGTGTATCATTTCCACTTATAGCTTCTATAGTGTGCATTTATTCACAGCTTCAAATTAATTTTTCTTACATGCAATTACATATTCTGACAATATAATTTATATTCCAGAGATGTATGATAATTTTTAAATAAAAATCCACTGCTCAGAGCATGCTTATCCAGGTTTCCACAAAAATCTGAGGGTGGCAGGGAAAGTTTTCAAGATGGCATATTTATTTCCAGCATTTATTTTCATCTTATTTGTCCCTGCTCAGTTATACCACTGAACTCTCTATCATGATAGGAACAAATACACACAACAGATCTTGAAAATAAGCACAAAAGCTCTTTTGGATGGGTCACAATTTAGAAACACCTTTTTACGGAAGAGGAAGAAGTAGCTGGAAGGAATATTCCTGTAGGAAGCACTGGTAATTTTTTGATGAAAATAGATACTGTGTGGTTCAGAGATGAAAGGAAAACAAGCTTCTGTTTTTTTTAAAGACTGCACTCCATCTTGAAAATAAACATAGCAGGTAAGGATGTTTGATGCAAACTTTGAATGCTAAGACAAACAACTGTGTAATGAGTAGTTCTGAAAGCTTTGCTTCCTACATAGCATGATGCACAAGAAGTATTTGACACAGAAAGTTGGTACTGGAATGTAACACAAATTTTAGGTAATACCTGACACCACCAAGCCCCTTCTGCTTTTTTTTCCCGGCTTTAAGGAGTTTTGCGAGCAGTTCTTACAGGAAAATTAGGTAAAAAAAGCAGGTATCAATTGAGCATCCTAAGCTCCCTTTTAAGTCTTAAAATAATAATATTCAATGAATGGTCAAAAATCTTACTAATTAATTCATTAGTTAATTATAGATTAAGTGTTTATAACACAAACATTGCTAAGTTATTTCAAAACATTTTCTGATTTGTTTGCTGTTTTTTTAAACAGCTGATTACATGATAATAAGGATTAAGGATAATATCAGAAACAAGAACTGTCTTATACCCTTTTAAAGCTGGCCACATGGCAGGTTAGTTTAGGTATTTCAGAAGACCACCTTTTTGTTGATCAATCACAAATAGGCAGTCTGTTAAGATGTCAAGACCTCAAAATTGTAAGGAAAGGCAAATGGCGTCCTGCATTTACTTGCCAGCCAATGACCAGTACAGGGGCCTTTGAGCCAGCTTGAGCTGCAGCTCTTTTAACTAGTGGAAAGGTCTTAACTAAGGATAGCAGCCCAGTGATTTCAGCCTGCTCTCTGAAAAACCTGCCAAGGTTTACTCTGACAGCAAAGAACTCAGCATCTTCATTACAGAAGTTGGTCAGAAATTCTACCGGTCTCTCTCATATTTTCTTTTATCACCTGCCCTAACCTCTACATGAGCTTACATCTCACAGCTTTCATCTTCACTCCAAGGAGTGCAGGAATTGTAGATGAAAACGAAAGGTAACAAGAGGCAATGCCAATAAACAGTAACAGACAACTGGAGGTTCATCACTCTTGCTGGAAGGTGAGCTGAATTTTCAATTAATAGAAAAAAGTATTGTTAAAACATGGGTAGAATTCCAAAAATCATGAATTGGTAATCTCTTCATAAATGATACAGTGCATGTGTTTTCTGTATGAACAGTCTTATGAAAAATTTATGGCTAATACCTGAACTTCAGAATTCTTGCTGAATTGACTAGCTATACAAATTGTACCCTTACTACCTCTTTCTCGCTGGTATATGCATTTGTTACAATTAACAACTGCAGCCCACAGCTCAAACTGGACTCCACTGAAGTAGTCATTACACACACAAAAATCTTTAAAGGCTTTATAACCTATCTATGCAAGATGACTTGTCAAAAGTAAAAGAGAGCGTACTAAAATGAAAGCTTTTGCTTAAAATCAAACCTGTTCATGACTGAAATCATGTTAGACCCTGCCATTCTGGCACTCTTCCACCAGAATAAATTGCCTCTTTATCCTACCAATACCGATATACTATTAAAATTTTGCTCCATTTCTTTTTAGCTTTTTTCCATTGGATATTAATTAATACTACAACAAAAAATTTTCTTGCTTTTAAGGAAACAGACATGGAGCAATCATGAATTTGGTTAAATTTAAGCTTCATTAGGAGTTGGACAGAGTAATAAAAAGAACTTATCACTGATTTTCCACAAAGACATATTGTTTAGGAAAAGCCAGACCTGGAACACACATAATGGACATCATAATGCTGATATATATCTATTGAGAAGTTGACCCAATGTCTTTAAAGTTGGAATCAGAGATAAAACTAGGTAAGTTGAAGGATAGTGTTAGTATGTCTCCGTGAATGAAGAGTAGCTATGTTCTCTAATGCTCCCCATGGTTCTGTTTCCTAAGACATCAAAGCTGAAGACTTCTTAGACCACACATCTTCTGCTCCATCATCCTTCCTTGCTTTTCTCCACTGGGCATAGCCAGTATGTATATCCAGGAGCCAAGCCTCCACTCCTCAATATGTGTCCAGTCTTTGCCTCCAAATTTGTCTTGACCAGCCAGCAATATTGCTGCATGAAAAAAAAATAAAAAATCACGATTGGCCCCTAAATCCTGAAATAATACATGAAGAATCTATATACTTTTCATCTCTTACTTCCTTCATGTTCATCAAGCATACACCTTCTATCTTTGCTCTTATTTACAAACAGCCTAAACCAAAGGGAAACCAACAGAGAAAGAATTGCTGGGTATTAGCAATTTTTTCCCAGAATTTACAGTTTCTTTACTTTGTACTGAAGCAAACTGTTCTTAAATTTTTTTCTGTAAATTATCAGTTAGGTAGCAATGACAGATGGTATATCCACCTGCTTCTTGGTCCCTTAGTAACATCAATAATATTATACAACTCTATAAAACAGCTTACACTAAGGGATTGTTGTCATCAGCCATCAACATTTACAGGGCCAGAATACTAATGAGGTCTTACTATGGACACTGAAACACTTGCTGGATGCTTTCAGTAACAGAAATCCTACTTGGCAAAAAGGTTGTAAGGTGAAGGGAGTACTTCACCCAGCTCTAATTTTCAGTGTCCAATAAGTGGAGCTACAATATGTATGATGTATTCCAGGATCCAGGCCTATTTTACTTTAATTGTAAAAAATAAATTTAAATGTTTAAAATATATTCTTAAATTTAAATTTTTTACTTTTTTTTTTTTTTTTTTTAAACTTTAATTGCAAATCAAAGCCTTTGGTCCATAATATATTCTCTTTCTGTTTGGCTTCCTTTCTAGATTTTAATCTTAAATGTTTTCACGTTTACTTATTCTGATTACCAAAGCTTATTTATGTACAGGGGTGGTCATGTGGGGATTATGCGACCAGTCAACATGAAGAAATCAGTTTAACCATTTTGAAACATTATCTTCCCTGAGTTATTCTAGTTTGGCTCTTGATGAAGCGTCTAGGGTGCAGCACATGTCAGCACATTGCACAGTAACACCCTTCTGGCTTTCTCTGCAGCTAGTTTTCAAAACTGCAGTAGATTTTCAGGGTAAGATTTATAACAGGTTCCTTCTGCTTAAGTAGGTGGGTGTCTTTGTCATTGCACAACCTCTGCCTTGGTGCTTCTGCACCCCAGTCGTTGTTCTCCTGCAAGATAAGTCCCAGTGGTCAGCCTGTGCAGACCCACCACCATACCATCACGTACCCCCTGCCGCCACCTCTTTTTTCTTATCTTCCCAGCATGCAGATTCATAAACCTGCAGGGTCTCCCTGCAGCATGCTTCTACTTCACAGAGCACCATGTAGGTTTCACAAAATGACACAGCAGTGAGCTGCAAAACAACCTTTAGAGATTATTAGCCTGAATGCTGCATGGCTGTGTGCTTTAGTTAATTGGTGTGACTGCACTTTTGGGTAGAAGCACACGTTCCCTGCAGGACGCCCTTTGAACCATGGTAGCTGAAGAATCTCATGATTTTTCTCATCTGCATCAGCACTCCTGCTGCAAAGGGGACCTTCCTCTTTCCTTTCAGAGTATTTATTCTGACTCTCTGGCCTCAACCTGCAGTGTTTAGCTCACATCCTTTTGGACCGAAGTTAACAGTTTTTCTTTTGTGATCTGATGGTAGGGAGAACAAACATGCCCTACCGTGCAAAAAACAGAACCAAAAAACCCCAAACCCTAAACTCTTGGAAATGCAACAAGAAAATAATACTGTAGTGTGCCTGGAAAAACAATCTGAAAATTGATTGTGCTCACTGTACTAATTTCGTTAGAAGGTCTCCATGATCAGCTGGACCCCTTTGCAGTTCAGTATGTACACAAACGTAAATGGTTGTCTCTACTTATGGCATTTTGTGCATAGAGTACTAAAGAGACATAATAATAATAATAAAAAGATAATTAGCTTTCTTCCTTGTCTCAAGTTCAAAACTTAAGTGCCTACAACAGTTACCAGTAAATTAATTGCACAATAGCACACAATACATCTGGAATAGTACTGGTAAGACTAATATTGTGGGCTAGATCATAACTGGATCGAATTTTATAGGAAGAGTTTGGATGTGTGGGGTTGTTTTCCTGAGGTCATACTAAATGATACTATTGGAGGAAAGAAGATGCTAAAGTTAGAGGAAAAAAAGGTTTTGAAAAAAGCATTCTGTGCCCAAATGAATTTGTTTATTCTATAGAATAAATAGTTTATTTTTTAATTAATGGCAAAATAGAATCATAGAATCATAGAATCACCTCGGTTGGAAAAGACCTTTAAGATCATCAAGTCCAACCGTTAACCTAGCACTGCCATCCCACCACTAAACCATATCCCTAAGCACCTCATCTATTCTTCTTTTAAATACCTCCGG
The DNA here is from genome assembly GCA_017310255.1 of Butorides virescens. Taxonomy (NCBI): domain Eukaryota; kingdom Metazoa; phylum Chordata; class Aves; order Pelecaniformes; family Ardeidae; genus Butorides; species Butorides virescens. Next base: position 56,512 of record JADKXX010006624.1, on the reverse strand, counting down.
AATGAGGACTCTACCACCTCCCTGGGCAGCCCATTCCAGAGCCTGACAACCCTCTCGGTGAAGAAGTTTTTCCTAATGTCTAGCCTAAACCTGCCCTGGAGCAGCTTCAAACCATTGCCCCTCGTCCTATCATCTGTTACCAGGGAGAAGAGGCCGACCCCCACCTCACTACAGCCTCCTGTCAGGCAGTTGTAGAGGGCGATCAGGTCTCCCCTCAGCCTCCTCTTCTCCAGGCTAAACAACCCCAGTTCCCTCAGCTGCTCCTCATATGACTAGCGTTCCAGATCCCTCACCAGCTTCGTTGCTCTTCTCTGGACACGTTCCAGCAATGCAAATGCAATTCTTGTAGTGAGGGGCCCAAAACTGAACACAGTATTCAAGGTACGGCCTCACCAGCACCGAGTACAGGGCCACGATCATGTGATTATGCATTTTGCAGAATATTTTTCTTCTAGGCAAATTCATCTTTAGTCAGGTAATTTAGGTGAAATGAGCTCCAGAGTTCACATGCTTTCCATAAAGTTAGTGGGGAGATATGAGTTTCTTGAAGAAAATATATGACAATGACCTAATTTAGAGACACATCTTTTTTATCAGTCAGTCAGTTAGTGTCTATGTAAACACCAAAGATAAGAAATTCAACCTAGGTGACATAAGAGACTGGTGTCCATGTCTGTCCTTGGGAACTGAAGGTTTTTAGGCAAAAGGGAAGGAATGCAAGACAGTGGAGGGAACTATCCATTAAAGGAATTCTTTAAAAAAAAAATTGTCATCAAACATCTGTTATCTTTTTTCAATGTATGTTTGTCAGACTCACTGTCAAATGGCAAAATTTGTTTTTTTCAGTTAGTCTTTGTCAACACACCAAGGGCTTTTATGAAGTATCAGGGATAAAGATAAAGTATTTCTTTTATGACATCAAGCAACTGTAAGGAAAGGTTTACATGCCATCTGATAAGAACATTTATTTTTATTTCTCCAAAGGTTATTAGAAGAATTTTTTTTAAAAAAAATTTAGTCACCAAAAATAACAAAAAAGCCTTTATTACTCAGACATTGCAAGATATTTTCATAAGGTTAAATACAGTTTTCTTTCATTAATATTTCTCCATTTCTAATTGAAGCTCAGCTGTCATCAATAAAGAGATGACAAGGCAACATAGATTATAAGATTTACTGAAATGATATTTTTTATCCTCTTGCATCTAACCTTTTTTTGGACAGAAGAAGTCATGACAGAGTGACAGGAACAAAGAAATCATAGTAGGATTTGATCTTAATACCTATCTTTACTCATGAAAAGATGATTCGCTTTTTATATATATATATATATATATATATATATATATATTTGCTTTAATGAAACTCAGCTGTCAGCTCCTGATCGCAACATCAGCACCACTACCTCTTCGTGACAATCTGTCACAATGCATTACAGGCTTACAGTATTTCTATTTTAAATGACATACTGATTACAGCTAGTCAGAATTTTACAACCTTGCAGAAAGTGTTAATTTTTGTCCCCTTCCTCTACAAAAAATAAAGTTCAGTTTCTAACATTCAAAAATATTCCAGTTTTATTTAAACTATTTTTTCTTTCAAAATACCTCACAGCTGAGTGAAGGTGAAACTGTCTTTGGAACTTTATTATACAAGCAGCCTGTATATTGTTAGAAAATAACCTGACAAACAAGAAGTTGATCTGTCCCAATGCAGTGACTGTTAACTATATTCTTTATTTAGTATATTCTGGCCATATATAAGCTTGTTTTCTTGTGCTTTGAGCAACTCATAGTCTGTGTGAGCATATTAACATGATGCTAAAGTGAACTAATAATGCTTTTACAGGCATATATTCTTGAACTGAGCTCCTGACTATCTTGACTACAAGACATTTAGTTATCTCAGAGCAGAGACAGGACAATCCATATATGCTGAGAGTATCTGTGAAGAGATCGTTACCTCTGCAAGACAACAAGGACAGTAAAATCTGTTGAAAAGAGAATTTTTATCCTTATTAGCTAACATGCTTAAGGATAGAGGAAGAAATGATAGGACAACAAAAAAAAGGCAAAGATTTGATCTCATATATCTGAAATATTGACTATGGCACTTGATAGCATATAGTGCTGATATCTACTTGTAGATCTTGTGAAAAATCTGGTCAGTAGCATAGCATGGCTCACAGGAGATGACCAAAGGGAGACCATTTCTCCCCAGCACAATTTCATCCACATAAAAGGATAGCTTTCACATTGTGATGTACGTTTGGGGGAGAAGAGAGCAATAAGAAGCTTCTTCTTAATTTCCTCATTGCTATTCCTTAAGTGTAATAGAAAAGGACATAGGAAAACCAAAACCATACTATTCTCCCCCTTTTTTTTGGCCTTAAAACACTATTTACATACAATCACTTTGCCCGTTAGCCTGAACAATAAAGCTGGAACCTCAAAACCCTATTAGGAAGCTATTCTGCCATTATTTGTTCACAGGAAAATATTGTCCTGCATTTCAGAGATCCCATGTACAGTTATATTTTGAAGAATCACAAATAAAACTATTTCCCTCTTCATTCTCCCCCCTTCCAGTTTATTTAATATAATCAGTTTGAGAATGTGATTAGGGATGAACATAGGATGAAGGAAAGAATTACTTAGTCTTTCCACATGTCTTGAAACCCACTGATGTTATTTTTCCTTCCCACAAGGGGGTATCTGAGAAGTCCAAAAGACATTGCTAAAACTGTGAGAAATTCACCAAAATTCATCTTTCAGTTTTCATGTAACTAAATTGGTATTGTGGACAAAACCAAGTGGTCTTTAGAGGGGGTGGGTGGGATGGGAAGGGATGGGGGTGAGACAGGCAAGGGAATAGCTTTCACTTTACCTTTGTTTTCCAAAAGAATTAAATATTTCCACTTTCACCTAACTCTATGTAGTTTCAGATCTTTCCCTCAAGCCACAATACTTTAGTAACTTTTCAGAATGGAAAGTAGCTAAAGGTCAGCTAAAGCTCCTCAGAAAGGAGCTAAAGGTCAAAGAATAAATTATGCTTTCAATTAAGTGACCCAGATTAAATGTTCCCCATGCATTGCCATACATTTCAAAATGTTAAGAAAATGCCATGAGTGATTTCTCAAAATCCTTCCAATTAGATCATTAACTTAATATTGTTGTGTTGACAATTCTGTAGGCCAATGAACAGTGGACAGTTTTTCAAATTTTTCATGTTTGGAGAAGATTATTAAAATGCCATGGAAAATGTGTTATTTCAGAAAAACTAAGTAATAATTAAATTCATTTGAAAGAAAGAATGTATTTAACAGAGTATAAAAGGGATCCTGTGTCATTTGCTACTACAGCAAATGTAAGGGGAAAAAGTTGGCTAAAATAAACTATTTCTCTAACACTACAGGGGGAAAAAAAGTGCATTTAACACAGTCTATTTAACTTTCCTTGTACTTTCACAGCAGCTTTGCTTATGGCTCCAGTATTCCAATCTTTTCTATTTAATATAGATTTTCATTCTTCATGCCTCACGTATCCTAGTCTTAACTCCCTTTTAGCTAACCCCAAGAGTTGCTTGCTAGAAAAGAACGAACATTAACGTTCTGTTTATTGTGCTGCACAGAAAACAGTTCACATCCCCTGTCCCCTCCAGAAAATATTGTCATTTCTACAGCATCTCTCTTTTTCCAGCTCTCTTGTCAGAGAACTACAAGTTCCTGAATGACAAAACAACAGAAATTATGTGGGAATCCCTTGAGAATGACTACACCACTCTGGCACAGAACTGTTGTGCAGACAGTGCTAAGGTGGCCACTGGCCCAGTTGTGGTGTGGGGGATTCCTCTCTGCCCTGCTCCTGCTGGAAGAATTCTGCTCTGGTCCACCAGTTGCTGGGATCAACCAGAGTGTGGTCCACAACAACTGAAACTGTATTTCTTACTCCATAGTTTCAGAGAAAGGTTGGTATAAATCATCCCGTGTATCCGAGCAGAGAATACATAAGAGGGCTTTGATACAGGAAGTTTTTTCCTATGTTAACTTTATATGATACTTCCCAGAAAAATAAGTGTATATGTCTGCTAGTCAGTACAATATTTGAGATTGGTATCATTAGGTATTTTTAAAATTTGTATTCTCCTCCAAATTCAAAGACACGGTCCATTAATGTTATTTCTTTAGGTAACATATTTTCTTTTCAAAATGTCTGCTCTCCTGGATTTAAAGAGTCCAGCTGCATCCCACAAAACAGAAAGTAAGACCTGTAGACCTACTGACTGTCAAGAAACACAGCCCTCCTCTTAGACTTTGGCTGCACTATTGCCCTCCATCTCAATCTCTGCAGGCAAAAGAACACTATGAAATACAGAAAAGAAGAGTAGAAAGGTTTAGCAGTTTGCCATAGTAATCTCTTAGACCATTATTCTAAGCACGTTCTGCTCCGCACACTTCGCTGGTTAGACAGCAAGGCTTGTCTGCTGGACCAGATCACAGGACTCGTTGCTTCTGCAATTCATTTGCATGATGAAATTCCTATGACTTAGTATAAGTCACAGTTTATACTGCTCAGTTACCAGTCTGCCTGTCCAACAAGAACAATACTTCATTATGTCACAGGATTTTTGTGAATAAAGCCAATTCTTATTTGCAAGGGCCTTAGTAGTTACAGATATAACTGGTAATCAGGAAACCAGGTAACAGAGAAAGATTACTCCACCCACAAGCATATGAAATCACATCTCCATTTTGAACTTAAAATTCTGTTTAAACAACAAAATAAGACACGGCAAGTAAAAACATCTTAGGCTTAACTGAACTGTGCTATACAGATTTTTGTTGATGTTAAGGTCTATCATATCTTCTCAGCTTAAGTCAGAAAATCTGAATTAAGAGAACTATGGCAATATGAACCTTACACTAGTTTTCAAAGGAAAATCAATACAAGCCCAAACCATGCTGCCAGTACTTTACCTGCTTAAACTTCTGTGATAACTACTTCTAGCATTTTTCCAACATAAAATGATGGCAGCATAGATGCAGAGAATTATTGGATAAGTCTGTCTCCAGTACAAAGCTTTTGGTAAAATAAATATTCCATTCTCCTGTCTGAAAGATTGGGTTAAAATAGAAAAGGATCAGCTATTTGGCCAGCTATACATTTTTTCTTATATAAAATATGACTGCAATAAATGGCAAAATAGGAAGATTGATGGACATCTGTGTGTACTGGAGACAGATCATTTACAGGGGAAAGCAAAAGTCTTCAGCAACCACGAAAGTACAGAATTGATTGCTATCTAGTACCACATTTTTGTTTCATAAAAGTTTTGCAACATTCATTGCTTGGTCATTGCAATAGAAGCAGATGAATGGTTATTTTGAGGGTCCCTGGCAGTGTAAGAAATGTGTCGTGAACTGCATTTTTCAGAAGCAATTTAGAACTTCAAGTCAAAACCAGAAAAAGGCATGAATATATATGTGAGTGCTGGCACAAGCTTCAGGAAAAATATTCTTGAGGTTTAGAAAGGTAATGGAACAAGATTTCAATATGTTTTCTATGTAGCAGTAACAACTGAGTAGGTTTCAGCTCAAGTAAAAGGGAGCTTTTTGTGCTAAATATGAATTACTTTTTCCTTTCTTCTCTCCCTGTCCTTCTTTTGAAAATCATACCTATTGTATGTGTCAGTTTTATTCTGCAAGGTACTGAAAGCCTCTGCTCACACTTAACACCAGCAGACAAAAGGTTTGTGACAGCCTTGAAAGAGGTACATTCCCATACTCCTCTCATGTGCAGTACCTTGTAGTATGAAGCCCAGTGCTTCCTTTCTTTCTCAGCAACTCTCAAAAGTAAGATTTTTCTCAAGGTGAGGGTGATATTTGTTCAGGTTGGGGTAGAGGGGGGAAATGTAGATCTGATTCCTGGTGTCCTGGCACTGCATATCAGAAAGAACTTACATCTCAAATAGACCTTTTAGAGATGGAAGAGGGAGAAAGGGAGGGAAAAGAAGTGCAACACATTCACAGTCAGACAAGATATATTTGGTGATCTGGGAGCAGAAACAGATCTCAAGATTGAATTTAGTGCACAAGCAATTAAACTGAGGTCTTAAGCAGTGCATGGCATAGACTTCATCCTTAAAGAATAATTAAATGTCTCCAGTTACCAGGACTTAATAATCAGTGGAGCAGACCTGTCTGGGAGTGGTTCATCACCTGATTTCATAACAGCATGTGGAGACAAACAACAGGGAAGAAACAGATGTGTATCCATTCTTACCAATTTATGCCACAATGTCTTCTACCCCAGGTTCCCAGGTGTTTTATGGCATACACTGCCCATGCTTACCTGATGAAACTCTCCTCTCTGATCATCCCAGTGAGATAAATCTGCCAAGGTTGAACAGGCTTGTTAAAAACCTAACTGTACCTCTGTCACACTCTACCATAGATGCAGATGTGCCTATGAGTTGGCTCATGATTCCCTACATTACCAAGGTTCAAACTTGTCTAGGCAGGAGTACACACCCTTGGAAACCTCAAAAGAGAGATAGGTCTTCACATCCTCTGTACTGAAACTATTCCATTGCCAAGTGCTTTGAGAAGGTAGTACACCTCCTGTAGTGGCTGTTTCTTCCCTGTCTTGACCTCATTGAACTACAGACCCATTCTATGGGACTGATGGAAGGTGAGCCAGAGGTCGACCATATTAAGCTGCAAACAAGCACAGAAAGCATCTCTAGGTGGGCAGAAATCCACCCCATAAGCACTTCAGCCACATTTATCTTCATTGCAGGGAAGCTGTCAAATAATAGTTTGTTTGTTTGTTTTGCTGTTAATCAAAAGCAACAGAAACAAAGACTATAACAGAAGATATTGATTTTGTCACATTATTTTCAGTAACAAAGATGCTATATACTCCTACCATCAAATGCACACCTGACAGCCAACAAAAAATGTTTTCAGGTATGATTTAACAAACCGGTAAAATCCCCCTGATAGTCCTATCCCTGAAAAGAGATAACATTTTATTGTTATTTACCCCTTTTTGGGAGAATAAAGGTGAACTTATTTAAGAGCTATAATCACAGGACTGAACAAAGCAAGGGTAAGAAAACAAGAGAAAGGGAGAACATAAAGCAAACTGTTTAGCCTGTAGGAACATTCAAACTCAATTTTTGAGACACCTTTACGTGGGGGAAAATGATGCCCTTGTTTTGCCCTTCAAGTGTGGGTAGAAGCTGAGAAGCCAGATTTTGATTTAGATTTGTGATTTGAATTGTCTGAAATCCACAAAGCTTTCAGAAAGTACTTCAGATATACTGTGTTCCTTCTACAAGATAGCATTTGTTTTTTATTAATCAGCTTTCATGTCTGGAAGTAAGAATTAAATATATTACCCATAGTTGGAGCTCTAGGCAGTAGGTGAATTAGTTACCTAACAAATCAAGAAATAAAAGAATAACACATTAACTGTTAAATAAAGAATGAAATTTCTTATGACATTTTTCATTTAGTTTTAGTTATTAAAAAGTAAAATTCTCTAACCTTAAACAGTTCCTTTTCCTTGTCTTGCCTTAAAGTTACTGCGGCATTGTATAATACAATAAGCAATATCCATTTAAATAACAGTGACAAAATCCCAACTTGCTATCTCTCCCCTTAATATGTTCAAGAACTTGAAAACAGGGAATGTATTTTATTGCTATGTCCCAAAAGCAGACTGAGACTATGTCGTGGTTTAACCCGGCTGGCAACTAAGCACCACGCAGCCACTCTCTCACTCCCTCCCCTCCCTCAGTGGGATGGGGGAGAGAATTGGAAAAAAAAAAGCGCAAGACCCGTGGGTTGAGATAGAGAAAGTTTAATTAAGAGAGAAGAGTAACGAATAATAATAATAATAATAATAATAATAATAATAATAATAATAATAATAATAATAATAATAATAGAATATACAGAATATATAAAACAAATGATGCACAATGCAATTGCTCACCACCTGCCGACCAGCCTGTCCCAAGCAGTGATCCCACTTCTCCCTCTCCGACCAACTAACCCCCTGAGCATGCCGTTCTATGGTATGGAATAGCTCTTTGGTCAGTTTGGGTCAGCTGTCCTGGCTGTGCTCCCTCCCAGCTTGTTACGCACCTGGCCAAGCAGGAGAAGCTCAAAAAGTCCTTGAGTAGTCTGAGCACTATGCTAGCAACAACTAAAACCATCAGTGTGTTATCAACATTATTCTGGTACTAAATCCAAAACACAACACTATGCTAGCTACTAGGAAGAAAATTAAGTCTATCCCAGCCAAAACCAGGACACACTAGCAAGCAGTATTCTGGAATCACAAAAGAGTAGCAATGCCACCTGAGCACTTTTTCAGTAACACTAAAAATTCTTTATAATTTAATTGTAACAGGCTGGAAGTGGAAAATGTTAGGAAAACTAGGGACTAGCCAGTAGCTTTTTCTAGAGAATTTTGTTTTCTGACTTTATGGCAGATCATTTACGTAGAGTAATACCAAAGAAAGAAAAACAATAACAAGAAAATATTTCAAAATAACATGGAGGATACCAAAGAACATTGGCATTTGTAACCACATCAAACACATAGTTTTCCAATTTAAGAATTTACTTAAAAAATAAAGATCAACTTGATTCTGATTAGAAGATTTTTTTGATCCTTGTCACAAAAAACCACACCTCTGATAAATGTGTAACCATGCGTCCACACAGTGCCTATAACAGATGTGTGTAACAGGTATTTATTTCACACAAAGTGCTGAGTTGAGATCTACATGAAGTCTGGTAGTCTCAAATAACTTTTGCTTTACAAAATTACTTCACTAGGAGTTAATATATAGGGTAAGACCAGCAGGCGAATCTTTTCATATGCTACAGCCAGTGCCTCCAAACAGTGCATTGATTCTGTGAGTTGTCCTAGATAACCTGTTTCTGTAAGGAGCTGATCATCTGTTTTCACTGTCTGCCACCAAGAGTACACAACAGCATGTGAAAGGGAGAAAACAGCAACTCAAAGATATAAGGGGATCCACAAAGCAAAAGTGATGAAAACTGTAGATCTCATTTCCGCCTATTTCAAACTGCAAAATAAGAAGACATACCACATGTGTAGCAAACAGAAACTGTGGATCAAACGTGACAAGGGCCAGGGACTAAAAATTTGATAAAAACTGCTAAGAAAGGCACTGGAAGCTAGTGGAAACAGTCACAATGTGCACAGTCCCAGAAATTTGTATGGGAAAACATGGTAGCAGCTAACAGTTCCTTACTGTTATGATCCAATTCTGTTTGGACAAGAGGAAGGCCCCCTTGCTCTCTAGCCGATCTCAGATGAGACTGGGAGGCCAGGGGCAGCTAGACCAACCTCTCATTTCAGGATCGATCCCTTCAAGCGAGATTAAGACACAAATGAGGTCAGATGTCATAAGTCCACCCGTTTATTAACTGTCCGGAGGAAAGAGAGAAAGCAGCAACAAGAAAGGAAGGAAGGAAAGATAAGAAATAAAGTGAGAGGTCTGGATAGGAGAGAGCAGACAGTCACCACCATGGATCCGCGGCGTCCTGGGGGTCCGTGCTTCGCTGATCGCACACGGAATCTTCGGTGGTCTCTTCACGAGGTCGGTGATCTTCCTCCGGCGTCTTTGATGGTCTTCCACGAGGTCCCCCCGCAGTCTGAGACTGCAGCCTTTTCTATAGAGCACAGTCCAGCACATGTGCACACATTCCGCGCGCTTTCCTTTTGGCGGGCTCTGTTCCCACGCTTTCTTGTTGCTGGGCAGGGCCAGGGTTCTGCTTGCACGCTTTAAGTGGCAGCAAACTGCGAGCCTTGGTGGGCAGGCGGCCCCGCCTGGGTGTCCACTGCCTCAGCCAGCCTGCCAGCCACCTTGCCAGCGGCAAGGCTGATCTTCGCACATTGCCACACAAAGGAGCAAGCTTTGAGACAGTTAGCTGGCTATTCAGTCTCCCACACTTACCAGCACGAAAGCTGGGGAGAAACAACTAAACAGCCTTTTGTTGTCCATAACTGGTGTCTTCAAAAACAGTATGAAAGGTATATAACAGCCCTACAAAAGGGGGTTTATAGAAGTCAGCAGTTAAAAAGTAAGTTGTAAAACAGTTACCCCCGCAGCTAAGCTGACTCTTTATGAAGGACTGCCTTCACCTCTGCTGGCCTTTCAGTTCAGTTAGCAGTGCTTGGGTACTTTTGAACACATGGTGCCCTGCAACACTGAGCTGAAGGACCAAGGGCCATTTCAGGCCAGCCCCTTGCCCAGAGCAGGCTCAGCCATTGAGTCAGACCAGGTTGCTTAGGGTTTCATCCTGTGGAGGCTGGAAACCTTCCCAGGAGGGAGCACCATCTCCGTGGGCTTCAGTCCTGTTCTGCAGCCATTCCAGTCAGAGAAAAATTTTCCCCTATCTCCAACCTCTCTGACTCTTTTATTTTTCCCGGGTTTTTTTTGTATGTATTGAGGTGTTTCATTTACAACTTCAGCTGTTCTGGTGAATGTCATAAACTAAAGGAACGTTCAGGTTAAGTTTGGCAATCCTGAACACTGCTGATTTTATCAGGACTGCTGGGCAAACACAGGAATTATACCTATTGCATACTGTTTAACATCAATCCACTGGTCTTATCAGCGATCCTAAGATTAAACACATAATTCTGAGTTTGTATTGGGTTTATATCAACTGCAGAGCATAAGGCCTGCCAGTGAAAAGTTGACCTGTCAAAACTATTGGACAAATTTGAATGGACTGATGTTTTGAGTCATGCAACTGAAAAGCCCTAGACATCAATGTATCAATAAATCACAACTGTCACAGGACAGAAAAAGCATTTTTGTTTCGATTCATGTAAGAGCATGGGACAAGACATCAGCCAAAACAGAGTTACATTAAGCCAGTGACTCCTCCTACAGCCACACTCAACGACCATAGCTCTCTGCTGAAAATCATTACAGTAGATACAAGAATGGTGAGGAGACCATGGCAGCACCTTTGTGCATTCCCTCCCCTTGCTACACTGCATTATTTATAACAGATGTAGGAATATCATGTGTAGTTCAGAAAAATGCCCCAGAGCCCATATTTTACCATTTCTCTCCTTCCCTCAATTTTTACATGCATTTTAAGCCCACTAATAATTCATTTCAGCCATTTAACTGAAATAGAATAGTGAAATCCATGTCTTAAATTTTATTGAGAAAAGAACTCATGGGAAAGGAGTTACATTATTATAATCATTAGCAGTGTAGCATTTCTGGCTGTCTTTGAATAGATTGAAGCTACTGTAGTCAAATGTTGTTCAAGATCCACAGCTGTATTATTGTTGCTCTCAAATGCAATGCAGAGAGGTGGTACAGCTAATTATTACCTTATTCAGTTCTAAAATATGGTAGAATGTGGTTTCAACAGCCTGCTCTTTGCAATACACTGATCTGCCCGCAGTCCTCAGCTTCTTTCCGCATACGAGATGACTCACGCTCTGGTCTCTCTGGTATTTCTTAGGTAAAAACTGATGTTGCTCCACAGATAACTTCAGATGGTGTTGATAACTAATTTTATGACATTATCTTTCTGAAAAACTGAGGAAGGAAGCTCTCATCAAGGATAACTTCATGCTTTTAGGCAGAGAATGGTTTTAAAAACAGGAATTAGTACCTTCCTTGTACCATGAAAAAAAATTAAACTTGTCAATGTTAGAGTTATTCAAATGATACAGAGAGAATTCGAAGCCTCACTTGTCACAGCATAGGACTCCATATCCAATTCGCAATTATAAACAGTCAGTACCTGTGGCCACTGCTGCGCAGTTTCCTACCTCAGAGGAATAACATTTGTTCCTAGCACACTGAAATTTCACGTAGAAAGGTTACATGGTTATATCACAACCTCTAATTTCTTTTGTAAGTTATATAAATGAAACCTAATCAGTATTAGCTCCTATAACTGTAGGTCCTGAAATGTGACATAATTACAATGAATAATTTAACATAATTTAATTGGATCTTGGGAATGCTTTTATATAAAGCAAGTATATATGACTATCTACAAAATTACATTCTGTCACTTGGTATTTACACAGAAGTATAACTTGTGCTTTGTCATAATTAAAGGTATAGTAGCAGAAATATAACTGTGGACAAAAAACCTGAGGATATCTTTCACATAATGTTAAGACCCAAATCTACATTGGAATCTGGATGATCCAGAGAAAAATTAATGAAGCCCTGAATTAGTAATTTTGTTTTTCCTTGATTTTAATGGAAGAATCATTTGCTTAGGTATTGTGGTGAAACTCTATCATTTATCAAGTCAAAGCTAACTGTTCTTTTTTAAAGGACATACTCTTTTGTGATATTTTCTTATTCATATCCCTTTGTGGCACTTTTTCCTCTCTTTTTCTCCACACTCCAGCCCCATTGGAAAAACAGAATGCTGGGAGGAAAACAAAACAAAACAAAAAATCATGAGATTACCTAAAGCAAATGAAGCAGAGCTGCTATCTTTGATAAGATGATGTTCAGCTTGGGCACAGAGAATCTAGTCTATGTTCAGGATATTATTAAAGTACTATGAATAATGTTGTCAATGATACAAACCTGCATGGGAAATGTTGGGTGAACCTGAAGATTAGTGAAGCAGGATACTGGTCAAGAGCTGGCTAAAGGAACCTAAGAATAGACAGTGGTAAAAGCAGATGTACCAAATTAGAGGGAGGTTACTGGATAAGTTCCTTAAAAATAATTGAGATGCATGTTTTCAGCATTGACATTAATAGGCATAATGTCAAGTGGTGAAGTGTTCTGATCTTACAAGGCTGATATGCATCACCAATGAAAATAAAAAAGGAGGTTGAAGCAATAAACATGGATTAAATGAAATATCCTAAAATGAAAGGTCACTTTCTTAATAAATATCTTACTTACCAGCAGTGTTTCCTTTTTTAAAGAAATGTTAGCTACTGTGTGTTCCTTACAAGTAGTAGAGAAACCAAATGCCATGGAGGGAGAAGACTTTAGGCATGGATGGTGAGCAACTGAACTGGGAACAAAGATCACAACAATGTGTACTGTGAGCAAGAGACAAAATGCAGGTCCAGAGACTGCAACTCATGCTTATTAAAACTGAGAGCAGCATGGCACAGACATCCGTACCTTTAAGGAGGGGAAAGAAGAACTCTATAAAAGGACCATAGTAGAGTACAGAATTTATTTAGACTCAGAAATGAATCATTGATTTTACTGAAATGAAGGCTAGATGTAAGGACTAGCTGCAAGGACACTGTGTGAAGGTGGAGAGGGGCAAGTAAATGTCTATTTCTGTAATGTTTTATTTCTTCATTTGATCTTTCTGTATTAAAAAAGCTTAAATTATTTCTTTTAGTTCCAAGAAAGGAGTGTTTTATTTAGTCTAGCTCAAAACCACTTAAACATGGGGGCAGGCCCAAGCTGGAAAAAGGTTTAAGTTGATCCTTATTAGTCAGCCAAAGCAGTGGTTGACTCAGACCTCTGTCAGAAGTTGAAGGGCAAACTAAAGAAAGAGAGGGGAAAAAAACAACAAAAGTTATGCAATCAGAAAAACGATGATATTACACAAACAAGCAGGGTATGTAACAACTAAAGTATTATTTCTGAAGGGAACTACCGTCCACATCCTGGAAGCTGATAAAAGGTAATTTAAAGCACTGGAAGACAAATAAACCTCCAGATGTTTTTACACACAATCTATACTTACTGGGTCTATGCAGTACCCATACTTTAATCTTTTATTGCACCTACCCAGTCCAAACTTTAGCTTGATATACCTTCAGGTCTTTCTACCTGTATATTTACATTTCCTTCAGTAAATGCTTTAAAGGGGGGAGATAAGTATATGCTAATAATTGTATTTATATACAAGTTAAATTAAAATTGGAAACTTTTTCAGTTAGGACTAACTATGTCTGTGCTCAATGATTTCAGAATTTTTGTAATTGCTAATAAAATAAAATTTAAAAATCCTCATCTTTTGCCTTTGCTCTTTTCCCTGCCCTGGCAAACAGCCACTGAGTTATTCAATGTGTTGTGTTGCACATCACCTGATCTGATAAAAACAAACCCAGATATAATACAATTCTGCCTTCCTCCTTGATTTTTCACATCAGGTTCTACTGAAGTCCTGCTGGGGGACTTCAACCACCCCGACATCTGCTGGAAAACCAACACGGCAAGATGTAGGCCATCCAGCAGGTTTCTCGAATGCATTGAGGACAACTTCTTAAGCCAGGTAATAGACACCCCTACCCGAGGGGATGCGATTCTGGACCTGGTGGTCACCAATGCAAGCGAGCTCGTCGGAGATGTCAAGATCGGAGGCAGCCTGGGCTTCAGTGATCACACGCTGGTAGAGCTCACGCTCCTGAGGGAAATGGGAAGAACAAAGAGTATAGTCAGGACCCTGAATTTTAGAAAAGCCAACTTCCAGCTCCTCAAGGAGATAGTCAGAAGGACTCCCTGGGAAACGGTCCTCAGGGACAGGGGAGCAGAACAGAGCTGGCAGATCTTTAAGGAAGTGGTCCACAGAGCGCAGGAGCTCTCGATCCCGAGGTGTAAGAAATCAAGCCAAGAAGGGAAGAGACCAGCGTGGTTGAGACAGGAGATGCTGGTCAAGCTAAGGAGGAAGAGGGAACTGCACAGGCAGTGGAAGCAGGGACAGGCATCCTGGGAAGAGTACAGGGAAGTGGTCCGGTTGTGTAGGAATGGGGTCAGGGAGGCAAAGGCGCAGCTGGAGCTTAACTTGGCTAGGGATGCAAAGAATAATAAGAAGGGTTTCTACAGGTATATCAGCTGGAAAAGGATGGTTAAAGAGAGTGTACCCCCGCTGATGAGCGAGACCGGCAGGCTGGTAACAGCAGATGAGGAGAAGGCTGAGGTACTCAACAACTTTTTTGCCTCAGTCTTCACTGGCAACCTCTCTCCTCACCCCTCCCAAGTTGATGGATGGCATGAGGAGGCCTGGGAGGGCAAAACCCCTCCTGCTGTAGGAGAAGACCAGGTTCGTGACCACCTGAGGAACCTGAATGCACATAAGTCCATGGGACCTGATGAGATGCATCCCAGAGTCCTGAGGGAATTGGCCGATGTAGTCGCCAAGCCACTCTCCATGATATTTGAAAAGTCATGGCAGTCAGGTGAAGTCCCTGGTGACTGGAAGAAGGGCAACGTTGTGCCCATTTTCAAAAAGGGTAGAAAGGAAGACCCTGGGAACTACCGACCTGTCAGCCTCACTTCTGTGCCTGGGAAGATCATGGAGCAGATCCTCCTAGAAGCTATGCTAAAGCACATGGAGGCCAGGGAGATAATTCGAGATAGCCAGCATGGCTTCACCAAGGGCAAGTCCTGCCTGACGAACCTGGTGACTTTCTATGACGGTGTGACGTCAATGGTGGATAAAGGAAAACCAACGGACGTCATCTATCTGGACTTCTGCAAGGCCTTTGACACGGTCCCCCACAACATCCTTCTCTCTAAATTGGAGAGCTACGGATTTGATGGGTGGACTGTTCGGTGGATAAGGAACTGGATGGATGGTCGCATCCAGAGGGTAGTGGTCAACGGCGCAATGTCCGGATGGAGACCGGTGACGAGTGGTGTCCCTCAGGGGTCCGTACTAGGACCGGTGCTGTTCAACATCTTCATCAATGACTTGGACAGTGAGATCGAGTGTACCCTCAGCAAGTTTGCAGATGACACCAAGCTGAGTGGTGCGGTTGACACACCAGAAGGACGGGATGTCATCCAGAGGGACCTGGACAGGCTGGAGAGGTGGGCCTGTGTGAACCTCATGAGGTTCAACAAGACCAAGTGCAAGGTCCTGCACCTGGGATGGGGTAACCCCCAGTATCAATACAGGCTGGGGGAAGAAAGGATTGAGAGCAGCCCTGCCGAGAGGGACTTGGGGGTGCTGGTGGATAAAAAGCTGGACATGAGCCGGCAATGTGCCCTGGCAGCCCAGAAGGCCAACCGTACTCTGGGCTGCATCAGGAGGAGCGTGGCCAGCAGGTCGAGGGAGGTGATTCTGCCCCTCTACTCAGCTCTGGTGAGACCTCACCTGGAGTACTGCGTCCAGCTCTGGAGCCCTCAGCACAAGAAGGACATGGAACTGTTGGAGCGGGTCCAGAAGAGGGCTACAAAAATGATCCGAGGGCTGGAGCACCTCTCCTATGAGGACAGGCTGAGAGAGTTGGGCTTGTTCAGCCTGGAGAAGAGAAGGCTGTGGGGAGACCTGATTGCGGCCTTTCAATACCTAAAGGGGGCCTATAGGAAAGATGGGGAAAATCTTTTTAGTAGGGCCAGCTGCGTTAGGACAAGGGGTAATGGTTTTAAACTAAATCAGGGTAGGTTTAGGCTAGATATAAGGAAAAAATTCTTTACAATGAGGGTGGTAAACCACTGGAACAGGTTGCCCAGAGAGGTAGTGGAGGCCCCATCCCTGGAAACATTCAAGGCCAGGTTGGATGGGGCTCTGAGCAGCCTGATCTAGTTAGCAGTGTCCCTGCTGACTGCAGGGGGGTTGGACTCGATGACCTCTAGTGGTCCCTTCTAACCCAAAACATTCTATGATTCTATGATTCTATGATACTTCAGTAGAGACCATGCGCCTATCTATTGGCAGAAAAAATGACATTTTTTGTTTGCTTTCTTGCTTTTTAGGTAATAGATTTCTCTTTTTAAAGGTTTTACTGTCAAACATGCCCAAAATAAGAGTAGTTTTACAAGGATTCTCCCTGTATTCCTGGACTAGCAAGGGTTCCTTTTTAGAAATATCTGAGAAGATACATTAATTTGTTTGTTTGATTTACCTTTCTGATAATTTTAAACTACAGACACTTACAATAATTGGGGAAAACATCTAATTTATTAGCACCTTCAGCTACATAAAAAGACTCCCATTTATTTAATATCTGTTAACTTTATTGATTTACAAGATATTTAGTTAGATAACATGACCAGTCTGTAAAAAGGGTTTTGCATACATGATGCTCTAAACACATATTTGCATGAGTAGGCTGTTGTGACGGATTTCAGCTGAAGGAAGTAGGGCAGCACTGACAGCAAGCTGAATGTGATATGGCTTCCTCCCTATACTTACTCCCAGAGAAAATGTTAAAGATATTTTATTGTTTCTTCTTAATGATTATTTGAGCATAGCTTTCACAAATTTAATGATAATAAATATGAACCCTTACTTGGACATTTTGAAGCCAATGAATAGACATTTCCCCCATCTTAACACAATCTTAATTTGCCTGACAATAACTTTAATCTAAAAATCAAAGTGTGTACGGATCTCAGATTATTATAGGTCACTAGTCTTGTTTTCCCAAGTTAGCATTACACATGATGGAGTCCTGCTTTCCTGGAGTGGGAAGTAGTGAATGAATTCCTTGTTTTGCTTTGCTTGCACATGTGACTTCTGCTTCACCTATTAAACTGTCTTCATCTGCAGTGCAAATTTTCACACTTTTATCCTTCTGATAGTCTCTCCCATCCCACTGTGTGGGGGAGTGAACAAGCAGCGGGGTGCGACTCACTGGGGTTAAACCACAACTTAATGTAATCATGAAGGGCATGTTGAAAAGGTTTGGAAAACAGTGTGTTAAATACTGAAGCAGGATTTGCTCTTCAGAAATTCAGTTTCCCGGGACCTGTAGCTGAGTAGCTCAGTGCCACATGTATAATAGCAGTCTGAGGGCTTTGGAATGCATATGGAAAAAAGCAGAATATTCCCATTCTGGCTGTAGCAGAATTATTGGTATTGATTAAACAGTGGGAGAGGTAACTTTGTTGCTAACATTAGATATTATTAAAATCTCATAAAGCAAGCTTTGGGAGGTAAACCACATTGACTCATACAGTTATGAAACTTTTTCACAGTATGCATACTTCTGATGAAGTTCTTAGCTATAAAATCTGATGTATAGGGTTTTTTTAGATAAGTCCCAGATGCATAAAACAGAGAGTTCTTTGAGTAAAGAGCTTCACCAAATTCTTTCCCACCATTGCATTTGGGATACACATGATCTTGTTTTGCCTGTATCCTTCAAGTACAGAAATACACTATTTGGCAAAGGGAAAGCTTTCTTATTCTTCAGTTTTGACTGAACTGTATTCAATGACATCAGAAGATACCAGCAGGGGGAGGCAAATCCAGTAGCCCAACAGAGGTGAGGTTGCCACAGCTCCATGCCCACAGACCTAACTAGCAGCAAGGCTAAGCATGCATTTACCAGCAGGCACACGCACACAAATACCTGTATACACACATATACACACGTATACAGTGCTGGACACACAGTACAGCACAAACTGGCACACAGAACACTCTCATGAATACAAATAGCACCAGTAGTCTTATCCTGCTCTTCTCACTTGCTGAGGAAGGTAGAGGTCTGCAATCAGGAAAAAAAAATATATACACATATACACGGACCAGCACTGTCCACACACTACCTGACCATTTTATTCCTTTCCCTGCCCCATTTTCCCATGTTTATTCCTCTCTAAACAATATAGACCCTTCACTGTTCTGGTTCCTCCCTAAACTATCCCATAATCAGCCACGTGCAATCCTGAAATTCTCTTCCCCTGCATCCCACAATGTGACCCTGCCACAGGCAATGACCCACTGGAGGTGCCCTGGAGAGTCAGGGCTGGCGACTGGCTTGGCATAGATATCCCCCTGCCCATGGGTCTGGGGTGATCCTAGGACAGCCCAGGGAGGCTGGGACGGGAGCTCATTTCCCTGGGTGGGTTATTGGGGTGTCCCCTCCTGCCGTAGTGCCTCTGGGCTCCCTCATGGGTGTGGAGATGGGCCTTTGTTGGGCTGATGGCTCCTGTGATGCCTGAGACCAGCTAAGGAGAGTGTTATTTGGGCTCCCCAAACTGCCATTGTCTCACTGTGCTCCTTCATGGGGTGCAGATGGGATTTTTTTTCACAGAACTTAAAATTCATTAGTGGGATACTAGCAGGATTACAAAGCATGCAGCCTTATGGCTAGAATTTGGTGGCTGGCTACCAGTTTGGTGCTGCCTGGAATACAAACAAGCATTATAGCTCTACTGAACCACTTGAAGGATGTTTTATTTTGAATTTCAACAAGTAAACAATAACCTTAATAAGAACAGTCTATGTCAAGTCAAATAAAAATAATTTTAAAAGCTTTTCAATGAAGCAAAATATTTCTTCAATGTTTCTTGCTTTTATTATGATTTTTTGGAGTGATGTGCCAATTGTAAGATACACTTAATATTGTAAAGAATATGCTAACCTAAGAGCATCTTCATGACTTCAGCCAAAAGTACACTGCTAAAAATTTAATTTGGGGGTTTACTCCATTTACTTTTACTTCTGGGTAACCTCAGAAACCCATGCCTTGCAAAACAACAGTTTGCATAAATAAACATACAGCATTTCATGGTAATATATTTAAATGATGTTTCCTCAACATATCACCTCACTGCTGATCGAGCTATTTTCAGACCCATCAAAATCCAGGCCACAATTGAACTGACTAGCAATCATTTTAGCAAATTGATTATCAATCTCCAATCTCTCTTATTAGCCGTATTATCTCATTAATAAATCTAGAAAGCTAGGCACTACAACAAACCATAAGTAAGCCAAATTCAGTCCAACTCTTATAAAAAGCTCATTGATGACACCTGAAAGATTCGCTTGGACTTCATAGGCTGTGTATTTTAACTGAAGGACCTATCAAAATAAAATATGCAGCAGCAGGAACAGTGAATCCATCCTAATCCCTACATAAATTGACAAAACTGGTAACAAGAGTCTGCATTAACAGATTACTGTGAAACTTCATTGTCTACAGAGCTCTCACTTGGGTTCTTAAAAGTTCCTTTCTTTCTTCTCAATCTAATCTCTATAAAGTTGTCTTTGCCAAATCTTAAGGACAAGGATCTCATCTCTGCAGCCAATACCATGGAAGTGTCTGGAAGGGCAGGTGCATATGCAAGCACTGAACAGACTGCTATGATTCAAGTGATTCTTAGTATTTACATTGCTTCAGTTCCACAGTGTTTACTCATAACAGGAGTCTCTCCTTAAATGTGTGCAAGGTTTTTTATTTGCTCTATTACTTCAACAGTTATATATCATCCATCTTTAAATAGAGACAATGTGTGGAAAGACAATATACCCACTTCCATGTTCTGAAAATCAGATTATTCACTTGTACTGAAGTATATTAGGCTTTCCCAGAACTGTATATTAGGTGTACTTGGAACTCACTCCAGAAATAAGTAATACCCTTAATCTAAATCACTCAACATGGTTCTAGTAACTGCAGGAGGCAGAGAAAAAGAACAAAATTGAGAAAGAAGAGATAAAAATGCAAAGAAATACTAATGGAAAGCAGATTTACTTCACGGTATACACTTGTGCTTTCACAACATTTTGTGAAGTATACAAATAGTATATATATGTATGAGATACTATAGTGGGGTAAAAGAAGTGTTTCATACTGTAGCCCGAGATTTCTATTCCTCAAATTTTCTTAGAACTTAATCTTCACAGTCTCTTTTCTCTGCATCTCTGTTTCCATACCTGTGACTTAGTTACTACTCAAATTCCGCATCCCATTAGGCTGTTAGAGAATGAAATAAACCAATAAAGCTCTTCAGTAAAGCAAACTGCACACAAGAGAGACAGAAGCCAAACAGCCAAGTGCTCTCCCACCTACTCCTAACTGAACAGTTTCTTAAGATCAGAGCTAAGGTGTTTATCTTAATCATTTTTTTTTTTAACCTCCCATTTGTCTTCCCCTTTGGACTTTTGTAAAGGTCAAGGAAAGGTACAGCATTTTCTTCCTTTCATAGACTGACAGGAAAGGAGAGGAAGATACTGAGAACAAGGGAAAGGATTGAGAAGCTGCATGTTTGGCTTGGAGAAATAGAGCAAAGTTTTTTTCTCACCTGTTCAAACCCTGCTGCCATTTCTTTTGGCAACATGAGCCATGCATGGAGCTGTCTATCACTGGCAGAAAATAGCACAGAGCTGCTCTTCTCAAAGCTGAAGAACAATGTTATGTGACAAAGAAATTAATCCACTCAAAGATTCCACAGAATTTTCTTCTGCCACTTCAAGAAAACCTGCAGAGCTCCCTACAACTGTTTCTTATGTGAAGTAGTATCTAAATGTTGTGGTCTAACCCCAACTGGCAGCTCAGCACCACACAGCTGCTTGCTCACTCCCCCCACAGTGGCATGGGGGAGAGAACCAGAAAGATAATAGTGAGAAAACTAGTGGATTGAGATAAAGACAGTTTAATAGGGAAAGCAAAGCCGTGAACTTAAGCAAAGCAGAACAAGCAATTAATTCCTTGCTTCTCACCAGCAGGCAGGTGCTCAGCCATCCCCAGGAAAGCAGGGCTCCATCACACGTAACGGTGACTTGGGAAGAAAAACACCATCACTCTGGATGTCCCCCCTCTTTCCTTCTCCTTCCCCCAGTTTCTATACTGAGCACAATGTCCTATGGTCTGGAATATCCCTTTGGTCAGTTGGGGTCAGCTGTCCTGGCTGTGCCTCCTCCCCGCTCCTTGTGCCCCTGGCAGAGTAAGGGAAACTGAAAAGTCCTTGGCCAGTCTAAGCACTACTTAGCAACAACTAAAAACATCAGGGTGTTATCAACATTCTTCTAACACTAAATCCAAAACACAGCACTATGCTAGCTACTATGAAGAAAATCAACTCTATCCCAGCCGAAACCAGGACACCAAATGAGCAATCAAACACAGGAACGTTACATTATCATTATGGAAAATTATATTTTCTAGTCTATTCTGCAAACAGCATACTGGAATATTTGTTTGGGTTGGTGGTTTTTCTTTTTTTTTTTTTTTACCTCTTCCATGATTCATGAAGATTTGATTATTTTACATTTGGAACATAATTCTCTCCAATACAACATGGCAGCGAATAATGTACTTTATAACATGAACAAAGACATGGTGTCATTCACCCTGTCCTCTCCTTTTTACCTGAGGGTCTAGTACAGAGGAATTGACTCTGCTTTAGCATTATTGTTGAAACAAGCGGGAGACTGCAAAGGTGTAACATTAAAAAAGAAAAAAGGTGCCTTCATTAACAGAAACTACTGTTGCAGACAAAGACTTTCCAAGACTATGCACTACAGAAAGGCATCTACTTTGTTTAGCTTATGGTGAGAACTGTTCAGTAAGGCTAACATAAGTTGTCTTTTCTCTTATCATACAGCATTTACTTCTTCATATCTATTCCTATTTGCTGAGCTTCAAAGAAGGTACCACAGATCACTGTACCTACTTCAGGGAGGAGGCTACACCATAATGAATGAAAGTCTGTATTTTTTGCAGCTGCAGGTGTAGTGTTCCTATTCTGACTCCATAAATTTCTGAAAAGGAAATGAGCTACACTTAGGCACTGACAGGAACGAAGAAACAAAAGCTGGAATGGGTTGTGCTAAGTCCTTTGGGTTCTACTAAGTGAAATATAGGAGTTTTCCATGTTATAAATTATTGTAATAGACAATGTCAGCTACAGTTTTGTGGCTATGTGCTTATGCTGTCTCCTTACAGCAAGCTCCCTAGAAATATCTGAAAATATTTCCAAAATAATATTAAAATACTGGTTTTTATTAAAAATATGCGGTGGGATCCTTAACTTTTTAAACATATAAAATTCAAAATGCCTAGTTCAAGCAATAGAAATAAAATTATTTACAGAAGACAGTTTTTTTTCCTCATCACCTGTTCTGTGAAACTGTCTCTGTTCTCTCATTAGTTTCTACTCTGCACGAGCTACGAGCTACGAGCTCTCATATCCTTGGTACCTTACTCTTCACTCTTATCTCCTTTCCATCCTCTGTGGTCTCTGGGTCCTTCTCTTCCCCAAGTAGGCTCAGATGCATCCCACAAAATCACAGTTCCTCCATTCCTTCCAATATTGGAAATACACCTCCGTGCTTTGAAATGGGACAGGGTCTCCCATTAGGAGTAAGGGCTCACGTTACCCATCACTGTAAAAGATTAACAATCTTCAAGTCAGCTGTCTCCCAAGAACTAGAGCTGCATGGCTTTTTCAGAATACCAAATCACCTAGATTATTTCCACAGCTCATGGGTTAAGGTACCTTTGTGGAATATCAGACTAACTGTGTATGTAGCAAATGACATGATGTTTCAGTCTTCCCTCAGCAGTATTTGACTGAAAGCCTATATCTGCTGTGAAGGAACCTCCTCTGGTTATCAATGCAATTCCTATTCACTTCTTTCTTACTTGCCTTTGTGACGAAGATATCAAGCTATTAAAAACCTTTTCTCCAGATAGGGGTTCACTGCTCATGCAATAAACAGCAAAAATGTCTTGTTGCCGGTAACCCAAACTGGATCTATATTACTAACATACATATCTGATCACTAGACACCCAAACCACTTTACCTCTCGGTAAAAAAGAAAAAAATCATTATTTATAAAATATGAATCTGATTATAAAAAAGTGTGATATGTTGCCCTTGGCTGGATGCCAGGAGCCCACCAAGCCATGCTACTGTTGTTCCCCTCCTATTCAGGACAGGAGGGAGAAAGTATAGCAAAAGGCTTGTGGGTTGACATAAGGATAGGGAGATCACTCACTAATTACCATCATGGGAAAATCAGACTTGACTCGAGGAAATTAATTTAGTTTATTGCCAATCAAATCAGAGTAGGATAACTTTAAAACACCTTCCCCCAACCCTCCCTTCTTCCCAGGCTCAACTTCACTCCTGATTTCTCCACCTCCTTCCCCTCCAGTGGCACAAGGGGATAGGGAATGGGGGTTGGGGTCAGTTCATCACAAACTCTCTGCCACTCCTTCCTCCTCAGGGCAGGACTCCTCACATTCCTCCCCTGCTCCAGCCTGGGGTCCCTCCCACAGCAGACAGTCCTCCACAAATTGCTCCAACATGGGTCCTTCCCACAGGCTGCAGTTCTTCACCAACTGCTCCAGCCTGGCTCCATCCCTCCCACGGGGTGCAGTCCCTCAGGCACAGACGGCTCCAGCGTGGGTCCCCGTGGGGTCACCAGCCCGGCCAGCAAACCTGCCCCAGCCTGGGCTCCTCTCCCCACGGGGCCACAAGTCCTGCCAGGAGCCTGCTCCAGCCCGGGCTTCCCACGGGGTCACAGCCTCCTTTGGGGGCATTCACCTGCTCTGGCGTGGGGTCCTCCCCGGGCTGCAGGTGGGGATCTGCTCCCCCGTGGGCCTCCCTGGGCTGCAGGGGCACAGCCTGCCCCACCATGGGCTGCACCAGGGGCTGCAGGGGAATCTCTGCTCTGGTGCCTGGAGCCCCTCCTGCCCTCCTGCTGCACTGGCCTGGGGGGCTGCAGAGCTATTTCTTTCACATACTCTCACTCCTCTTTCAGGCTGTTCTTCTGCCATGGCTTTTCTTTTCCTCTGCTTAAATATGTTATCACAGAGCCACTACCACTGTTGCTGATGGGCTCGGATTTATTCAGCGGTGGGTCTGTCCTGGAGCTGCCTGGCATGGCCTCTATTGGACGTGTGGGAAGCTTCTGGCAGCTTCTTACAGAAGCCACCCCTGTAGCTCCCCCGCCACTAGCAAAAGCTGTCTATGCAAAAGCAACACAAAATGATACAGGGAAAATGCCATCAGTATATGGAGAATTCACATAATTCTACAGAGCCTAGTTATGCAAAATTTAGGTTCTTAGAATCCCATTGTGAAAATAAGAGATACTTGATGGGTTTTATTACTCAGAAGAACAGAGTTCCAACTAAGACAAAGGTAGTAACAGCTGAAAGTTCTCTTATAAGATGTATACGTTATTTTCTTAAACGTTTCTTGTATTATTTCTTGAAGGTTTCTTTGTGCATTTATATTAGTGCTGCAAGTCGTCAGCTGCATGGCCACAGAGACATAATGCAAGAGTCACTCCATATCATCTAAGAATCCAGTCTATTTTTCTCAGCATAACTCCATGAAATTATAAGACTGGGAAGCAGAAATGCTTGTAGACAAAGAAAGACTATTTTGCAGAAACAGAAAACATTAATGCAATGATGTCAGTCCATTGCATTGTAAAATATACAATGAACTAAAGATTTAGATGGATTTGGATTCTTAGAAAGGATAAAACATTAGGAGCATTTTTAGGTCCCAAACCTGACTATACTACCTACCAAAATCCTGAGTACATTTCCTTTCAAGATATGATTAAATATTTCTTCCCAGTACTTCTGCTCCCAATTATTAGCGGTTAATGCATAAATTGAAAAAGAATACACATTACTTGATAAACAGTTAAGATCACATTTGCAGGTGTTTGTAAACTGTCTAAACACTTGAATACAAAGCCGTAGCTCTCAAGTTAACTATCCCTAATGAAATATGCCAAAGAACATGCTGATAGGATACCTTAAACATGACTTTTTATTTTACTGTGACAATAGCAGCCTTATAGGACTTGAAGGAAGGAAGGAAGTTCCTCATTCATTACTGTATTCCTTCATGTGACTGCATTTTAATATTTGTCTTTCTTTACTTAATGGATAAAAACTCAGAACCAATCTGTCAGGATTTTATCTATCAAAAATCTTTTACGTAATTCCAACATAGGTCATGTAAGATTTTTTTTTTCCCACTAATATCAGGAGAATAAAGTGAGTGTTAATTACAAATTATAGAGTAGCATCTTCTGAATTCTTCTAATCATTACTTTGGAACAAAGGCACATATTTTCAAGGGCAAAGATATATTATGCCATAGGCATGGTATGTGAAGATCCATTGTTATGGTTACTGGTAGTTTGAAAAGTTTTTAGTCTGTTCAGTCCTGATAATATGGATAGAAATTTCTAATGAAAATACAAATAAGAATATGATCAAATGTTAGACATTATCTCTCAAACAGTAAGATGGAAACTGAAAACCTGTAAAGAATCAGTTCATGAATGAAAAAATATACATGTAGGGTCATTGACATCCCATGGAATTAATATTTAGTGTTTTTCCAAGTCACTCACTTTTGTTATGCATAATTGAGGTTAAGTACAAAAAGTAGAAGTGATGTTCAACAACAAAATTCCATTGTTTATGGGTTATAAGAATGATAGTTTCTGTTCTCCACTTTTCTCCCCCACATTAAAGTCTGGCCCTGGGGAAGAGAAGTCAGGGCAGTACTGCTTTCTAGAGGCAAGGCTCTTTCCTCAAGCTGCATTAACATGTAATTTCAGTCACTGAAATGAGCTGGTTTGGTGTCTAACTTACCAGTCAAAATACTTGTCTTCTTTCTTGTATAAATTCCTGTAGTCTGTATTTTGCTTTTTTTTTTCTTTTTTCTCCTTCCTGAAGGATGCATTGTTGATGCTGTTTAAAAAGAACAGTTCTATCAATGTGAAACACAGAGCAAAAGCAAAAACCAAGTTAGACATGAAGGTTCTTGCTTTCATCATTGCTGATCCATGCATATGCAGAGTTTATAAGATGTGAGTTAGTGCAGGGTTTTTTCTCTTCATTCCAATAACTTTCTAGAAATATAAAAAATATATGAAGTGTCTTGTATATCCAGAAAGAGAGAGAACAAACCAGAAAAAAAATATTGCTTTTGGAATCAAATGAGTACCAGAAAGTTTCAGACAGAAGAGTAAGTTCCACTTCCTTAGAAAAGCAGCAATAAACGTTACCCGAGAGGAAAAAGAAAAACAAACAAACAAACAAACAAAAAGCAACTGAAAGATCTTGAGCTTCCCCAGAAGTTGAATCTTCAGCTTTTCCTTTACTGAAATATTTGTAAATGCTTTTGAGTGCAGTGGTGAGCTCTTGCTTTTAACAACTGACATCTGTGCTTTCCAAGCTATATGACTTTTTTTTCACAAAGCAGAGTTCCTTAACAATGACCTTTTGTTTACCATCTTCTTTCTTGTCTAGAACAAATTCATCCAAGCATGGAAGAACTTCATAAACACTGCTGTAGTATGCATATTCGCGTACAGCCTCTGTAAATAATGCCAGCAGAGCTCAACACCTGCAAAAATGATCTATGCTCCAACTCCATATGCTGCATGTCTGCACAGGAAAACAAAAAGTGAGATGGTACAGCCCACAGGATTTTGGTGAGTGCTTGCCTGTTGCAGGGAAAGCGCCAAGCCGCAAGGGCAGAGCAGCCCCTTTGAACCAACACAGCAAACACCTGCCTAGACCCAGCCACACAGCCTTTATAAAAGATAAAGACACTGAAGGCACTTTCAGATACACTGAAAATTGTAGCTTTTTTAAGGAAGTGGAGCTCATTCTTCCATCTGAAACTTTCTAATACACATTTGATCCCAAAGACATTTTTTCTTTTAATTTTCTTCTCTCTCTTCCTGAACATACAGGATGCTTAACATACAGTTTACCTGCAGAATTAAGGCATTCAGTAACCATGCTGACACACCGAAAGTTTGCACTGCAGAAAGGCAATAAGAAATATACGCAACCTACAAAGTACCTAGAAGTTCACCAACACTAAAAACATAAATAGTATGCAAGCATTATGAATAAGGTTGCAAAGACTAAGCCAGAATACCTTCAAGAAAAGCCAAACAGTTCTTGGGTAGAGACTTTATACTAATGTATCACAGATAGTTCATCATGGTGAGAAGACAAAGAGAACTGAAGAAAATAATTCTTTTCCCTCTATCTTCTTCTGATTCTTTCACTGCAACAGATAAATGATTTTTTAAAATGCAATTTTCATTTATGTATATGTAAATTGATATTTGGTGCTGCCAACTACGAAGCTCTAAATTCCATTTATAGTTTTAACTTCACTGGAGTTATGCAAGTAAATAATCTGGTTTAAATCTATTTTATTCAATTTGATCAAGGAATTACCATAAAAGGATGAAATGGAATATTATCCCAGATCCAGCTTGCAAAACTCATTAAAGCAGTGCACATCTGTGTCTACTTCTGGTTCTACACAAAATAGCTGAGTGATACAGATACATAGCCAAGAATTTGAATGGAATTTATTTTCCCAGAGATAAAAGAAATAGACTTTTGAAAAATCTCACTCAACACAGTGATACCTACCTTCAAGAGTAGCGATGGTCAATAAAGTAAAAAGGAATATTCACTTAAACTCCAGCCTCCTAAAACCCCTTAAAAATTTAACCATGAACATTTGGTTAGAACAATGTAAACTTAGGACCTCAGCATCATTAAATATCAGTTTATTTTTTCTCAGTTTCAAGAAAACAGCAGTTCCTTCCTAATTTACAGTTTATAGCTGAACCATTACTCGTCCTACTCAACACCCTTCACATGACTGACCATACTGATACTTCCATCCTATATATTATAAGGTCATCTATATCATCCAAAGATTTTCAATCTTTCTGTACATCAAGACATAAAGTAATCAGAAAGGGGCTCCAAAATCAAAATTTGAAACATTCAGGTTTGCACTGAAACAGCTCAGTTTTGCACCCCTAATTAAAACATTCCATTTGCTTCAATGAGAAATTTATCTTAACAGACACAGAAGGATAATGATCAAAGTTCCTAGGTAGAAGACATGTATAACAGTGTTTTTCCAACCAATAGGTTCAAAGCATGTAATTAATTTTGTTCTCTGCTCTCATTTGAATGTTAAATGCCAGTCAATAATTTATGAAGCAGTAGGTTTTACTCTCAGACCCAATTGGATAGTAATCTCCAGCTGTGGAACATCAGAAGGCAGCAGACAACCATAGGGAAAAAAAAAAAAAAAAAAAGAAAAAAAGAATGCCATAATCCTTTCCTTAATTTTTTCTGAAGCTTGGATTATAATGAAAAAAACCCTGAGAAATAATCCACAGAAAACCAATCCTTTTTAATAGTATTTCATATATGACAGGATTTGATTAATACATATGTTATTTTAAAGGCATTTCTAGAATGCATTTTAAAGCTAAGCAGTTGTAACTGATATTTTAGAGAAGTATGGACTATAAGGTAAATGTCTCTGTTACTTTATTTGGACTGTGTAGTAGTCAGTTTTTCCTGTTACGTAATAGTTATAGTGCTGCTATAGGTGCTCAAAGATCCAACCTTTTCCTAAAGAAATTAATTTCTTACATTGGTTTAAAATATACTCAATATTGCTATACTATCCCAGAGCACAGTTAACTTTTCACTGATCTTGACTACTAATTTCAACAAAATTCAGTGTCATAAACAACCTTTCTACATACTTAATTATTCTGGTTTTGGTTGGTGAAATGTAGTGAACAGATTTTATATATGCAATTCAGTACGTAAGAAACTGCAGTGTCTTAGTGGGTTATTGTTAGCCTTGCTTAATTTTTTTTTTAATTTTTATTATCATCATCTGTAGACTAGAAAAACATGCTCCAAAATCCATTTCCACCAGAAAATCTTCAAGAATATGTGGAGATAATTTTAGCTGTGCCATATCACTCTTTAAAACACTCATAAAAATAAGAAACACAAAACAACAACAAAAAAAGTAATTTTTCTTAAATGTAATCACTTGACCAGTTCTTCTGTTACAGTCTGGTGTGTGATATCTGACACATTAGGAGTACATCTGGATTGAAGAGCTTATTATCCATTCCCATGTATAATTAATAATGTACTCTTACTGCTACAGCTTTATGTTGCTCAGCACAGTATCTCATAAAGATATAATTGTTTAGTAATCAGAGTTAATGAGTATAAAAATTCAATATTTTCTCGTTACTGTGTACTATGGTTTTCCTTTCATTGCCAATATTTTTCAGCTAACTATCTTCTCCAAATATTCTGGAGGAAAACATCTTTAGGCATACAAGCCTACAGACAAAATGCATTTTGCGCATGTAGATGAAACCTTATAGAAATACTATGCACTTGTAAGCAGGTGTAACTAGCAGTTTAAATTGGGGGATATAGCCATGCTAAGCTGAGACACAGCTACACACAACTTTTACTATTCCATCTTGGCCTAAGACCTGTGCCTTTTCAGATATGGCCAACATGGAACATATGACATTGCCAGAATGTTGAAAATGTTTCACTGCTGATCTACATCACAGGAGTCAAAACAAGTAAGGCAAAAGCATTACATGGATAAAATAGCCAAGACACTTAATTATAACTCAAAACCCACAAACCTGTAAAAAACCAGAAAGTACCACTCTGGTAGTGGTGAATACAAATGGAGGAATGGCTACTATTACTTTTGGTCACTGTGGCCTAAAGAAGCAGTGAAAGGTTCACTACAGAAAATTCTGATAAACAGGAATTGCAGGTATAATGGATTTCAATATAGCAATATTCTTATTGACAAGCAATGAATTAGTGTGATCTGCATAATATTTGAGAAGAGATCTCCTCTCCAGAACTTGCAAACTAATATTTTTTAAAGAAGCAAGTTCAGAAAACTGAAGCTTACCTTGTGTTTAGCAGTGCTTGAAAGGCTATGACTGGGGAAAAAAAAAAAAAAAAAAAAAAAAAAGAGAGAATGACCTGTATTGTACCCAACTAGGGCAGAAATACCAAAAAAGAAATTCCATAGTAATTACAAAAAGTACATTCTCAGAGTACTTGTGAAAAATCAGAGATTAAAACTGCTTATTTCATATTCTATTCTGGTCAGCAAGAAGTAGAAAAAATTAAATTGTCAATATAAGAAAAAAATACTTTTTTTTTCTATCCAATTATGCTAACTATTATTGTCATAAATGTACTGGTTTTGGAAATCTTTTCAAACTACCTCGGTTGCCTCTTTTTAAATATATACTTTTAGATTTGATGTATTTTTTTTCCTCTTAATGTTAACAATGTCTTCAAAGCAGTAGTGCCACTCATCCAAGTTATTTGATTTTAGCTTCAGGTAATAGCTTTTACGTTTATTAAAAGCTTTTCCATGAGAAATACAGAAGTTCTGTTGCCATTTCAGAGATGAGGAATTGCGAGATGATGCAGATTATATGGGTTGTCATTCACTGTAAACAAAATCTATGGCTTGGTGAGAAATCCTTCCTTGCCTTATTGTGAGGCACAGCTGTCAATCAACTACTTTGATGTCCAGTCTCCTGACACTGTTGAAGATGAAACAGCTGGACTTCCCTAAGAAGACATGCAAGATCATCAAAAAGTGTACCATCAGAAACTCAACACATCGTGTTTTCTCTGGGCTCCTGTTGTGGTAATTTTGCCATAAAAAGTGACTTATCCTTTGTGTAAGATACAGCTCTTCAACTAATCTGAGTTATAAACAAAGGGCTGCATTAGGACTTCATCTTAAACTTCATTTTATTTACATAGCCATCTAATTCTATAGAGATAATTACTTCTTTTATCAAGAATAAACCATTTTAAGAAGCTGAATAAGTAATGACAGATAATTACTATGGAACTTCTAATCTCTAGTTCTTAGGACAGCACTTTCAGAGCCACCACAGACATGATTCTGTTCACAATTATATTTATCTAACCTGAAGATTTCCACAGTTAATCTATATAAGTAGGCTTGTGTGGTCACATTGTCCAAGTATTTCACAACATTTAAAATGTTTCTCCCATGAACATTCCTGCAGTTTAAAGAACTGATATGGGTGAAGGGCTAATGCACTCCACTTTCTTCTGAACTTCTTCAGTCTTCCGAAATTTGCAGGCTTTATGTAGCTTTTCTGTGGAAACACACAAGTGCTAAATGGCAACATATATGCCTCTGCATTTTATACTGAACCTTGGTGTGGGAGTGTTTTGCTGAAGGTTCTCTGAAGTCAAAGATTGTCCAGCTCTACAGTCCCCTCCAAAAAAGAATTGGTAATTTCAGAATAAGCTATATTAAAAATTATGTTACTCAATATAGGAGTAAAAATTTTAAAATGTAAGTATTTTTTTACTGATGGCTGGTTTGTGTTCAAAAGTTGGGATACAGTAAGAAGACTAGACTCTAGATTTTCTTAGAAAATTATTCTGAACTTTATATTCTAGAAAGTAATTTTACTTTGCAAAGGAATAAAGTTTTCACTCGCATGCTGTATCAGGCAACTATCTTCTTGAACATGTATCCTACATCAGAATAGTAATCATGAGTCTCTCTAGAACTTCTTGGTGAAGTAACTATTACACAAAAATTTAATTATCCCCAGTATTTTGTTGGAGCACAACAAAATGAATAATCGTGAATAATTCTAAGCAGGTATGGCTGCTGTTTCATGCTTATCTCATGATTTCTTTGATTGCTTTAAGTATTCTTATGAGGAAAAAAATCAAGCAGCACATAGCTATATAAAATTAGTCACTTCAGGATTAACATGTGAATTCTGAATTATGAATTTTCCTGCTTATTCTTTCCACATCTGTTCTAATGGCCAATGACTGATATCTATTCAATACTTTTTAAACAGACAATGTAGAAACTTTGAGACAGATGCTGAGCACATGTAATTAAGGATAACTCCATTGATTTACTCCCCACTGAGTCACACTTGCTTAAACAAAAACTGAATCAGATCAACCTAATTTAAGACTTCATAGTTTTGAGCTCAGTGTGTCATCTTAGTTATTCATGCGCTAGCCTGTACAGATTCAAAACTCATATTAGCTGTTCTCAAAATATTTTTGAACCCTTTATCGATCTCATTGTTTAAGTACGATTGAAATAATTTTGAATAGGATGGCAGTAAGATAAGCAGAAGACAGTTCACTAAACCATGATTAATTTTAAGAGGAAATTTTGGAAGTTCATCTAAATGTAGTAGTTTAACACTATTACCATATGTCCCACCCTGAATTCTGGTTTGGTGGTGGTGTAGGGGGGGTTGTTTTGTTTTGTTTTTTACAGAGGGCTGTTCTCATAAATTTTTTATAAAAAAATCACACTTAATGATGGCTCTGGTCAAAGTGACATAGTTAAATAGTTGATTATGTATTTCTAAGACATAAAATAACTCTTTTATGTGGAAAGTGCAGTGTGAATAATAAACATCCAGTAAATTAATTTAAAGAGAATATGAAAGCAGAAGTATTTTTTAGTTTATGAGTTACAATAAGTTTAGTCTGGGCATTCTTGAAGGGGGGAAACTGGCTCTCTGAAATTGTCCATACAAACAAAAAACCACTAAATATATTTACACCACAGATTAAATTATTAACAACCATTTGTTTTACTCTTGATTTGAGAATCTTCTCGGAGTGAAAGCAGACATGACAACTATTGCAATACCTGTGTCTCAGGTTGTGGATGAAACCAGCTAGGCAACAAGGACCTTCCTTGGATATCAGTAACCTTCCAGCTAGGAAGTCATAAAATCTTTACACCAAAGGTGTGTTAACTGAAGACACTAGTTTGAGTCCCTGTACTCAACCTGATTGATTATCAGTTTTAGAAGATAGCTTTTATTTGCCCCTCCAACCTGTTTGGAGTATGCCTTTTTCACCTTTAGTGAGACATCTTAGGGCTTAGTAAAGATGTCCTGTTTAAACAGTTACAAGACTTTTTCCTCATCAAAGACAATAACTTTTTCAGTCCCCATAGCTGCAGTTTAAAGGATTTATTTATTTACATATTTCTTTTTGAGCTACTGGAGCAGTAGGTAGAGGTACCTTGATGGCTTTCTACCACATGATACACTCTGGTCATTCTGGCTTTGGATTTGGCACTGCTGGTTCTCCAGTGCTATTACTCAGACTACTTGCCAACCCATCCTCATATTGTGCAGCAGCAATAAATAACCCTTCCATGGAAAGGTGTCCGCTCATAGACCACACACTTGGCTGTAGACACTTAAAACCACATGGAAAGAGGACACTGTCATGAAAATGACAGATCAGCCTGTCACAGCTCCACAAACAGGGTGGAATTGGTCCCTTTCAATGCTTACCTTTCACATACTGAATTAGAGATATTCCCAATAGCTGAGGGGAGAAAGAGAGTTGAGAATCTCAGACCACATGCCTAGAACCTTATACAAATGCTCCCCTTGGAGATGCAACACAGACAGATTTTTTAATTGGGATCAACATGTTAAACCATTGAGCAGCACTAGTAATTAAATATGGGTTTAAACCATAGAATTTGAATAGCGTTTTTGACTATCCTAAATGCCAGGGTTGTTTTAATTGGAAACCTCAGTTCAGACACACTTGGGCTTTTATACATTTCCTCAAGCATGGGCAATGTTAAATCTGCTGGCCTCCAGGGTAAAGTATAAACCAACTTTCCCTTCTTATGTTTTTGCATATATGTAGACCAACACAGAGAAAAAAAAAAAGCACCTTTCCTTCATCTAATAATAGTTATAAAAAATGAACATCATGTCTGAGCTCTAATGCATTAAAAGTAGGCTTATATTTCTTTGTTTATAAAATAAATAGTAAACTGAGAGAACAAAATCTTCAATAGCTGTGTTCTGCCTCACAATATAAAATGCAAAATAGATTTACAGTGTAAGTGTTTCACATTTTGGTCAACACAGGAGTTTTTGTTGTCTGCACTGTATCAAGCAAAATTCTGAAAATGGTGGGAGCAGTGGAACTAAGAAACCAAACCCCATGAGAACAGAGAAGGGAAAGATCCCTCCAAGGCCAGAAAGATCAGTGTTCATTACAGGCAGCAATACTGTAACAGCCTTTCTCACAAAACTCATCTAGACACACAACAGAAATGGCCACATTTCTTGCCTCAGTCATGTCTTATCCTGTGTTAGACAACCACACAAATCTTAATTAAAATTTTCCATTCCTTTTAAGTGAATTTTACTTTAATTTCTATTTTATGTTGCTTTCCTACATCATATCTTCTTGTCTAAAATGTTCTTCCAGCCCAAACTTTTCTTCAGTGTTCATTCTGACACTGTGATCGTAGGCAGGGACAGCTTTGTATCAGACAAATTTAACTTACATTTTAGAAACTAAAAAAAAATACACTTGAAAGCCAAAAAGGGCAATGCATTATTGGTGGCATTTGAACATCTGTTGGATTATCATGCCTATCAATGTCTTCACATAGAGAAAAAAAAAATAATCATTGTTTTCTATTCCACTCTATTTGTCTATTTCAATTGCGCACAAACATTCACACATCTCGCTGTATCTTAGAGAGATGCGACTCTCACATTAAAAGATTTATCTGATAAGTGGGGTGACTCAAAGGCTTCCCTAAGCTCAATGTTGCTTTCACTTTTTGGTATCCCTTCACATAAAATTTCACAAGCAAGGCCAAAGCTCTCCCAGTTTTGAGGCACTCTCACCTGCAGCTACTTTTGTCATCCAGAGATGTCAGGGCAGAGGGAACTTGCCAGTTTTAAATCTGCCCTGTAACTGGAGCATCTGGAAAGGGAGCTACCTTCTGCTTTGCCTTGGGAATTAATTGTAATTGGAAAAACACAAAACAATTTAATTTGGAAGATGTGGATAGTTACAGTGCAGCACAGTCTAGGGAAATGGGAAAGGGTGGTGTGTACTGCCCACCTGCTTAAATTCACATCAATTAATATGTTTCTGTGTGGGGTTTAGAACAATATTATGCCACACTAAGTTCTAAGCAGCTCCCTATAGTATGTTAATTAACATACCCAAGCTAACACTTTTTCGTAACATTCTAATGTAACTAATCTTAAGACAGAGCTCAATAAACTAATTCTGTGTTTGCAGCTGTTGAATCTTACACTTTTTCTCATCCAACTATAGAAGCAAAACTGCATGAACTTTCTTGGTAAAGCTGAAAAAGTAAAAACTGCCATACATTTCATGCATTTATAAGTGGCAGAAATGGGCTGGTTGTACCAAAGCAACTCCTTCATAAGAAATACTGTGGGTGATGTCTTTATTCTGACATGATAGTGCATAAACTGCATTTTTTGTTAGCTTAACTACAGTGATAAAAACTATAGCCCCAAACCAACAGATTAATAAATCCTTGGGTCATGAAAAAACACATGCACAGCTCTTCAGGTTTCTTCACATGATTTCTGCTGTTGCCGTGCATAGTCCCATGCATTCATGTACTAAGGTCAATGTATTGGAAGGAATTTGGGATCACCTGCAGATGTGGTAGGATGACTGCTAGTATGTTCCACCTTGAAAATGGCTGATATTACGATCTTTGAAACTCATCATAGCAGCCTCCAAAATTATACCTCTGATAATATGAACCATAAGTTCTTACCAAATAAATGCAATACAAAAAGTAATAAAAAACCTCTTGAAAATAAATGTTATGTTTCTGTCCTCAAGGCCAGATTAGTTCACCCTTAGTCCAAGTGTATCTTGGCCTTAGGGAATGCAGAGACTCAGAACTTTCTCTCAAAGTGTTTGCTTATTCCTAACTCAGAACAAGCCTAAGCAACACAATATTTATCTTCAAACTCTTGCATGTACTCAGGGGCATACTATTGTATTTCTGACTTGGGACAGCACTTGTTAAAAAGGTAGATTTCCTCTCCAAATGGAATTCGACATTTCCAGATTTTAAAAGCTGAGTCATATGAGAGTCCATAGACTAATTTATCTTTCTTTGGATTGAATATGATGTAGATTCTGCTTACACTTCAGGGTTTCTTAAAAAGAAGGAAACACATATTCTTTATGGATGATCAGATAGAAGAAAAATGTTAAAGTAGCCATAAAGATGGTCAAATATGTTAACACTGTTAAAAGCCTATGAGTCTAAGCCAGAAAAAAGTAAAAGGATGAAAATTATTGGGGAGGGGGAAAAAAAAAAGGAGGAAAAAAGCACTGGGTAAGAAAAGTGCTTTCTTCATAGCTTGTTGCAAACTTTTCCAGATTTGGACACATAAGATATTTTTGTTAACACCTTCAGTTTCATTCTACTGACTAGCAGGTTTAGCTTCCTCTGGCCACTGAAATTGTTATAGAAAAGAAAAACCCCACACCTGTTACCACAGAGGCATGATTACTTTTGTTTTTAACAATTGAAACTCCTAAAAGATGTTTGGGTTTCTTTGGGGTGGTACTGTACAGAAAAAGAACAATACATATTGCCTCTACCCAGTAAATTCCTATTTCCTTGCATCTAGATGGATGTGTCAAGCCAAAGGGTGGAAAAGAAGTTAACAGAAATCATATATGCGATGAAAATCATTCATGGCTAACAGCTATAATAGTCACAGCTGGCGAATACCTTAGCTAGTGAAAAGAACACCATGTTTTTAATTGGCACATTTATGCAGGCTTTGGTAACATTTCTGAGCTAGCCTTCTAATTTCTATCAGGACTTATGATTTCTCACAAAAAGTTTTTGCAGTGTCCTCTAGAAACAAAACACTTTATGACAAGCAGATCTGTAAATATATGTTAGTAATATAATGTACTGGAATTTAGAACATTCAGTTTATCAAAGCTACCTCTAAGGGGGAAGAGTCCAATGGGGTGGGGTGCAGGGGAAGTCCTTTAAGCAACATTTAACAGTAATTTATGGTGCTACTATTCACATTTTCCATTTGTGTCTGCACTAGAAGAGGATCTACTCCCCAGTTCACAAAATGTTTGAGGCTGGAAGGGACCTCTAGAGGTCATCTTGTCCAACTCCCTGGCTCAAGCAGGACTATGTTCAGATGGCTTTTGGATACCTCCAAGGAGAAAGACACCACAGCCTCTCTGGGCAACCTGTTCCAGTGGGGTAAGATTCAGAGAACAAATTTAACTTTATGTTATCTTGACATTTTTCTTGTAAATATTTTTTAAATTGAATAAATAGTTCAAAAACATCATGGAAAGAAAAGTAAACAAAAGAGAAAGTTTTATGCACAACGTATTGCATTGAGAAAGATCTCAATTAAAATATTTTAGTCTCACTTATATTAACTGATGCACTGGTTATAAATCTTCAGTTGTTTTCATTTTTTCTGATACAGCAAACAAAATAATTATCAGAGTATTTCTTCCTCTGATTTTGAATATCTCTATCCTTTTGAACCTTTCCTGCTTTAGCAGAAGGGTTGGACTAGGTGATCTCCCAAGATCCCTTCCAACCCTTGTCATTCTGTGATTCTGTACCACTAAAAGGTACAAACAAGTTGCAGAGTACTTGTGCAGCATGCATTCAGGAAGACCAAAGTGAGAGCTGCTACTGATTTATGGTATAAACTGGATTTGTAGTTTGAGCAGAAGACACAATCATACAAGTTGAAATGAAAGTGGATCCACATATAGAAAATTTTTTAATTTAGAAATGCATAATCGGGGAGAGATCTAAAACTATCCAGAAAGGTATTAGTAAGTTGCCTAAGGCCTACAGAAGCAGGATTGTTTTTATGTACATTTTATCTCACTGTCTCATATCTAGTCAGAGGAAAACTAACTACTAACAAAATGAAGAGACTTAACACAGATTATATATGCATAGAATTTATAGTACAAGGAGCAACATATAATCTAAACGTATATCATGCACGTTTTAACTATATTAAAATACCTTTTGTTAATTCTTGGTGAAAATTTCAGTTTAAAGAAAAATAATATAAAATAATCTTAAGGTCTTCAGAAAAAAGAGCTAATAAAGAGATAAAACACTGAAATTTTATACATTTGGATGGTTACACTGAAGGCACTGTGTGAGCTGGACTTTTTCTTCAAAACCAAGTTTTACTGATGTGATAGTTCTATGGAAATTTATTATAGTTTAGGAACCAGTAAGAAAAAGCTCAGTGAAAACTGTGTGTGGGAACTCAAGTTCTGAGAAGAACGATCAACAGAAGGCAAGGAGGAGGTTTTTGATTGTCCGTCCTCCTCCGAAAGACACATAATATTGCTTTAAATGACAGCACAGCTTGTTATGTTTTCTCAGAGTATGAATACAAAACCCTCTTCATGGATTCATTTAGAACAATTAATCTGTTAGACTTAATGAGGCTCATGCATCATGTTACCTTATGTATTTCCCACCTTTCCACTTGGTCTTTTTAGCCCCCAATTAGCCTTTTATTCTGTCTGTACAATAACTAATATGTTCCCATTGTGTCTTATCATTCTTGTAAATCTCAACTGGTCCTTTTTCCTACTCATAGGGCCTTCAAAAGTAAATTCACCTCAAAAAAAAAACCCAACCTTATTCTGATCTGGATTTTTAAGTATCTGTTACTGATATTTTGTCATGGACTAATATTTAAATAAGAATGCTGACAGGAACTACTTGAAAGAGTAAAAAAAAATAGTAAATATAATTCTCTTTTTTTTTCCAGAGAAACTTCAGCAACATGCTGTCCAGAAAAGTCTTTTCCCTGACATTGCCATTTTATTAGAAAAATAGCATTAGAAGTAGTAATTTAATTGATTTGAAATTCTGATTCAGATGAGCAAAAATAGAAATCCCAAGCAACTTAAACTCTTAATTAAGATGTCATTATGAGCCACATATCTGCAGAGCAAGTGTTTCAGCAATCCTCACAGCACCGGTTTGAAAGGTATGATAGTATAAAATGAACAGTTATCGCGCTGTCACAGAACAGCCGGGACTGGAAGACACCTCCCAAGATCATTCAGTCCGACCCTCCCTGTCTAGAGCAGGTTGCCCAGGACAGCGTCCAATCGGGTTTTGAATATCTCCAGGGTTAAAGACGCTACATAAAATAAACACCCTCTGAGGTTTCTCTTCTCCAGGCTGAACTATCCCAGCTCTTTTGGTCTCTCAACTGTCTAAATTTTCCCTGATGTTTAAATACTCCTCCACGAAGATCTTCCTTGTGCCAGATTTCCCTTCTAGTCTCAGGGCCCTAGGACTGTTAAAAAACAGTCTTATGGCCAATCTTTCTACAAAGACTGAGGCAAAGAAAGTGTCAAATTTATTCTGCTCCAGATATTCCTGTTTTGAAGTAAAGCTGTGTTTCCTTTGGTGGAGAAATCTGCTTTCTACATGCTGCTTCCTCCCTCTTGCCCCATCTACCGCTATGTTCCAGAAATAATTTACAATATTATAAAATTAATGAGATCGTGCATTTAGTTAGTTAAAAGATATTGTGTATTTTTATCAGTTCAGTATTTGTTGTGGGTAGGAAACATAAACAAGGAACTGAAATATAAAATCAAAGAGTGTTCTTGCGGTTTAAATTAGATATTCTCAATTTATAAAGAGATTTCTTTTGACTGGGCAAATTATATTTGTTGAACCACAGAAACTAGTAGTTGAACATTCAAATCATACCTATGATTTGAGGAGGATCATGATCAGGCTGTGCATGCAGTTCACTTTTACATGAGTGCTGGTAAATGCACTGTTCTCTACCTGTACTGATTGGTGTGCCTGACCATGTGTGTGTTTTTTGTATGTGTGGGTCTGCCTGTTGGGAATAAACCTCACTACTGCCTCACTGGGGATGGAAAACTGCAACAGTCCCGTATATATCAAGCCAGGAGAGCATATCCTGAAGCTCAATATACACAGCTACAACTAACACAGTTTACTTATTTTCACAATTCAAATGAAACTTTAATGACTTCAAAAGCCTTTAGGATCCACCCTGAAGACACTCTGTGTGGAGAGTAACCCTGATGATTTTAATGTTTGGGGTTTTTTAAACTGGACCTTGATGTTAGAAGCAAGGAAGAGTCTGTCTGCTCTGCCTTCAGCATTCCTATATGGTGAACCACGAGAGGAGACTGAGGGTGCTAGTTTGGTTTGTTTCTCTGTGTACTGAGGCTCCTATTTATTTTCCATTCAAATCACCTGCAGATGTGATGCCTAGGATGTGTTTGTTTTTTCAACCAGAATGCACAGAGTTTGTGTGGTTCATATCCCACAAAACACTACAGCTGTAGTTCTGTCCTCTCTGAGCCTGGCTGGTGCTTCATGCTCACCAGTGCACTGTCTCGGAGCCTATGCGTGCTCTGATCTTATGCTGTAACTCTTCCGCATCATGATCTCTGGAACATTTTCTCTCACCTGTATATCAATGGCTTCCTCAGGGCAGGAGTGATCTTTCTGCTGCTTTGAGGTGGTCCATCTGACGTAGTCTTCTACAGCACTTTATCAGCTGTAAACAGACCATGCTGGAGGCCTTGCTAAGTCAAGGTGTATTTCATCCACTCTTCCCCCTATATCCACACAGTCAGTCATCTCATCACAGGGAATGATCAGATTGGTTGGGCAAGATTTGCCCTTGATAAAACTAGGCTGGCTGTTCCTAGCAGTTTCTTCATGGGGTTGAAAATGGCTTTCAGGAGGATTTGTTCCATTTCCTTCCCAGTTGACAAGGTGAGGCTGACACACTTGAGGTTACCAGGATCCTCCTCCTTGCCCTTCTTGAGGATCAGTGCAATGGTTGTTTTTTCCAACAAAGAGGAAACTTTCCCAATTGCCACTAAATTTCAAAGGCACCCTCACAGTGACACCAGACACTACACTCAGCACTCCTGGATGCATCTTGTGTGGTCTCATGGACTTGTGTGTGTCCCTGAGGGTGAAGTGCTCTCTACTTTTATACCCCTTTCCTGTGGGTACTGTGTCACTCCTACAGACTCTGCTAGGAGTCTGAGAGACTTGGGTGGCCTGAGGGCAGCTCTTAGCAGTGAAAAAGGCATGGAGTACATTGGCCTCCTCTAAGTCCCTTGTCAATAGGGCCCCTGTCCCAGTGAGCAATAGGTTTACATTTTCCTCAGCCTTAACTTGCTACTTACAGAAACCAGTCTTGTTGACCTCCCTTACTAGTTTCAGCTCCAGCTGAGCTTCGGATTTTTTGCACTGGGAGGTGCCCAAGACATTCCTTTACTAGGCCACTCAGAGGAATATAGAGACATTTCCCATCTCCACTTCCACCTCTGTACTTTGTTTTTTGCCTAATCTCATGGCTTTCTTCCACTTTTTACTGATTTTTATGCCCACTGAAATGGATTGTCCTTACGCAGCGATGGTTGACCTCCTCTTTCTGCCATGACAGTTTCTCAGGGATCCTGTCAAACAGATTCCCAAACAAGATGAAGCCCTCTGTCCTTACCCACATACCCCAGATTTCTTCCTGGTCAGTGGAATTCCTACTGCAGAGTTAAGGGGTTTCAGGGCTATTAGTAGAAGCAGTCTCCAAGGTGAATTAATAATAACACCTCTGACAGTGAGACACCATCAATGAGTGAGACACTTCAAAACTCTAAAACCACCTGCATTTTTTATTTCTAACTTCAAACTCATGTACTTGTAGAAAATTTAACCAGATAAAAAGCTGTGGTTAATGAAAATTACTCCTTGATATAGCTGACAAAAGTGAGAGCTTATTGCTGGAGGTAACACTACAATATTTTCTAAAAATGTAAATGATGTGGATGTTCAACTTCAGATTTTTGAAATAACAAAAGATATCATAGACATGATTTTCAAACATTAGCTGTTCAAAAGGGCAGTTCCAGCTCCAAGGTCAATCTCATTAGTTAGAAACCAAATGAACAATAAGATGAAGGTTCTTCCCTACAATTTTAATAAGAGGTCAACGGAGGGCCAACTTAATTTCCTACAGCCTCTGCTCAATAGCATTAGTTAGTGAAATCAGCCCTTGTTTAAGCTTGAATTCAGTTATTTTGAGCATTAACTTTTTTCTGACATCAATGAGCAAATCCATGAGAGACAAGTATTTTAATTTCACTAAGATAATTTTATAATTCAGAGACCAACCAAATTCCCAAGTTGCATGGCTCTAAATTCACAGTACCTGAATTGATACTGAAATATTAGCTTTGCTGTTTTCAACCTTGAGCAGTGCAAGAAAATAAAATTTCTGATAATTTTCATGACAAATAATATGTGACAGGTCCTTAAAAAGATTTAAGTGACCAAAAGTGGAACGTAGCTCTGGTAATTAAGACATATCAATCCCAGCCATGTAGTCTGAATTTCTAGACCAAAATCCAAACCAAATTATCTGCTTTATTGCATTGTCAGCAATGTGGCATTTGTTTTCTTAATGTTCTTCAAGTCAGACATTTCATTGTCTGTGTCCCCTGAGAGTCAGAGTCTGATTGGTAATGTTTTGCATGAAGAAGTCATCAAAACTGGTAGTGAACCTCCCACCTTCACTTTTTAGGCAATGGCCTTCTAAGTTGCCTAATCAAAGATGTCAAAACACTAAAAACAAAAGTGCTGAAGGAGAGTCTCAACTTAGTGCCTGCCTCCTGCCTTAAACTACTGCATTGCCTTAAACTATTAAACTTTCTTAGAAGAAGGAATGGTCTTTGAAGCTGCCCCACACCATAGATTTGAAAACACCAGAATTACATTTTGATCTCTGATCTGAAGTCTACAAAAGTATTAACAATCCTATCTGTAAACTGTTTTATACTGTGTTCCTGTACTTAAAGAAATACATACATACAATTTCTTTCTACCTCAAAAGGGAAATCTGGCATTAAAATACATGGTTTTCAAATCTTGTCAGAGAAACTGGAAGAATTAAAAGAGAGATCTGTCTCTATGTTCACCTGATTTTTACAAAAGTCTTCTCATAATTCCACCATTTTGTGACAAATAGCATGGCAAGTATCCAGACAGCAAGAAATATGTATTGAAGGATAAAAAGAGAGACAGAAATGGAAAAGAA
Organism: Butorides virescens; assembly: GCA_017310255.1. Classification (NCBI taxonomy): domain Eukaryota; kingdom Metazoa; phylum Chordata; class Aves; order Pelecaniformes; family Ardeidae; genus Butorides; species Butorides virescens. The sequence continues at coordinate 12,926 of JADKXX010006624.1, read as the reverse complement.
GGGATATTTTAAGAAAATACCACAGCTTCACAGATAGAAGGAAAAGAAAGACTTCAGGTAAGAAGACAGAAATTATAAAAGGAACAAGAAATAGGAGCAAGAGGTGAAACAAAGGATAAATGAGAAAAGAGAGAGAACAGATAAACATTACTTCCTTTTACCTGGCACTAAAACAAAAAAATATTGTCCCTCTAACAGAAGAAGAGCAAAAGAAGAATATGGTAGTAAGGAAATAAGCCAGGGGGACTATGCTAATAAAGAGAATCACTAAATTCAATTACAGTAGAATAAGCCACACTAACATAATTTCTAGTTAAAGCCAACATTTCTGTGAATAACAAATTCATTTTTCATAAAACATTCATAATGTAATTCTCCTCCATTACCTTCATAGTAGGCAAAATTCCTGGCGCACCAAAATGTCAGTTAGAAGAAGAAAAGACACCTACAGTAAAACAGCTAAAGCCCTTTTACACACAAATGAAACCTGCAAGTCCTGAACCACAGAGAGCTTCTAATGGTACCTCAAAGGATTTCGTAGCTTTCTCCACTTATGAATGTTTCCATTGGCACTGATTTTACAGTTACTAGAGTGTCAAAAGACAAGATGAAGGAAACAGAAACAGAAAACCATACATTTCTCTTTACCTTGCCTGCACAGGAGCACTGCTGGAACAGAGGAAAAAGGCCAAGTTTTCCTAGAGGCAACAGTGGAAGCTGATACCAGTGAATGACAGTTGGTTCTGGCTCTTGGAAGAACACCTCTGAGGTATGCAATACCTTTCTAATGATAAGTTTCAAATACCGCTGTCTTCATGGTTCAAAATAAAGCAGTATTTCCTTGGGTGCTTTTTTATTAAAGTTGTTAGCCTGGAATTCCAGAAACCTGAATTTGGTTGCTCTGAATCACTATAAATTATTTACCTAAACTTTCTGGTCCTCAATTCCTAATCTGTAAAATTATAGTTGTCTGTCTGCCTGTCTTTCTTTTGCCCTTCATTTCTTCCTTCCCTCCCCCTTATTCTTTCTTAGTCTTAGTTTATTAGCTTCCTTTGGTGTTTCCATTTCTGAGTCTAAGGGTTCTGCTGTTCTGTAGCTTTATCACCCCAGCAGAGGCCTCAGTTGTGTAGCTGAACAAATAACAATAACAACATGGGGCCATTTCCCTCCCTGTCTGAAAATAAACAGTGGCAGGTGCATCTGCCTGCCTTAAAGTGTGTCTTCTCTGAGCTGCAAGGGTCAAAGCTTTATCTGCTTGGGGTCATCAACCCATTATAACTGATTAATGGAGCACTCACCAGAACAAGGACATTGTGAATGCCATGTTATAGAGTTATATTAACCTTGTGAAAGCCTTCCAAGTTGTGCATTAAAAGTTGACTAATAAACAACAAATGACAAGCTTACCGGAAAAACAACTTTTCTCCATTGGGCCAAAATGAAAAGCAGGTATCTAAAAGAAAGAAGAAAGAAAAAACACACTACCTTATTATACCTTTTAGAAAATACCAATTTCATAGTGACTGAAGCCTGGCAAGCAGCTGGTCAAAATCAAGAGGGAAGCAAGAGGGAAGATGCTTGCAATGCCTTTCCTTATTCCACTTCTTTTAAATCAAGGCACAAGGATGTTTAAAGGAAGCTGAGGAAAAGATGGAACAGGAGGAAGAACAATGCTGTGCTGAGAGATTTATTCCTCTTCTACTATCTAAAGTTACCATCTCCCTGCTTCACACAGACAGTGAAGAAAAATAGTTGTTGCCTCTGGGGTCTGAAGGGAAAGTAAACACGGGCATGTTCTCCAAGACAAACTGTAAGCCAGGCCACAGGAGTATGTGCTGTTCTAGTGGTTAAGCAACCACTGTCCCTTGATGAGCATCCTCCCATCATTGCTTTGCCAGCACAACCACCATAATCTTTTTCACTGGCTTACTTCTGTCAGACTGATCAAGGCTGCCTGATTCGGGGAAGAGCTGCTCATGTGGTTGCACCAGCAGGTCTGGGAAGGCAGCGATCTTGGTTGTCACCCGTGTTAACCTCTTTCCTGGCTCAGGACCACTGGCCATGTTGTCAGGCACAAGTTCCTGAATCACAATTCCTTTTCTGTTTCTTCTTTGTTCTCATAAAGGAAAATACAAGTTTACAATTTTGACAGCCACAAAGAAGAACAGTCTCCTAATACGCTCAGTTAAGTTAGCCAGCAAGCAGGGAAATGATAAGACAAAGCCTCTCTCCCTGCATATACTTTGTGAAAATCTTAAAGGCTGACAAAAGATTTGCTCTAGATTTAACCTCTAAGTATCCAACATGTCAAAGTAGAAGGGAGATTTTTTGTTAAATTCACAGGCAGACACAATATAAAAACAATAACAGATTCCTGGACCTTAATTAGATATCAGTTTTATTTATCTTGGACTTTGCTTCAGGAAGTTCCTTTGGTCATATTCTCTGAAAAACAGAGGAGGGCATGTTTTTCATGTCCCTCATCTGTCATAGTACAGAGTATTGTTCCCTGCTTAATCTTATCAACATTAGATAAAGTCCACATAATCACTGTTTTAGAACCTCTTAACATTTTACATCCAGTAGAACTCTTTAGAGAAAACAAAATAGTAAATATGACATGATTTAAAACAAGACAAAACAAAACAAAGGAAAAAAAGAGAGGTCCTCAGTGCTTTCAGTTACTCCTCCTGACAATGTTCACTGATAATTCACATCAACTGTCTGGGATTTGAGTCTGTGAAATCAGTTCAAAACCCACAGCAAACTATGTATGACTGTTAACTTCCACATATCCCAAAGCAGATTGAGAACTAGCACTGACCTTGTCTGCACCTTTGCAGCTCTACAATGATAGGTGAGAAATTGGTGATACACAGTTCTGCAAAATAGGGAAATGCTATTAAGTGTATGCAATAACACACCAGGAAGAATATTGTCTGAGCTTGGGGGTTCCAACCTGAGATTATCTTGATTAAATGACTAAATGGATGGTACATGAGCAGAATCAGGATTTTCCTGTTATCATCCTTTCTTGTTGATTTTCAGGTTGATAGTGCCATCTCCCCTGTTTTGAAAAACATTTGTAGGTCTGTGTAGTGGATTTGAATATAAGTGAAAAAAAAAAATCCTGCAGTCACACATAGGTCAGAGCACTAGGGAAACACAGGTAGGTCTATTCTATCCTTTATGCATGTGATTTTTTTCTCTTTTAGGAGAATTCATTAAATATTAAATACTGTCTTTTTCCATTTGCTACTCACTAATGACAGAGGATTATGTAGCTCTATTTGTTTGTACTATGCAATTTTTTCCTTGTTCGTTTTATTTTGCAAGCAGCTATGATTTTCAGGAAGATGTTAAAAAATAGGAAAAGAATTTCAGTGCTGGCTTTCACTTGTTGGGTTCCTTTTTTTCCTTATTCAGAGATAGAAGGGAAAAAAAAAAGTTGGTTTGACCAGCTAACTGATTTGACATCATCTTTAATTACATAAACTTTAATGGTCATTCATTACACAGTAGTCATTTCTGTTGCAGGTATACATTGTATTTGCCCTTCAGGTCATCCCATCACAAAAGATGTCTAACTCATTTTTCAAAAGAATACAAAATGGACTAGACATATTCATTCTTCTCCTTACAATACACACTTACTGGTTATCTCTGAGGTGACTCCAAGGTGTCTTACAACTTGCTTGTCACAGACTGCCTGAAACACCTTTGTATCTACAAAGCAACAAGGAGCATTTTTAGTAAAACTCATGAGCTCTTAATTCCAGCTCATGGAAAATCTACTGATGCTCAGATAAGACATGAGAGATGCACAAATCCATCAAAGTTCTAGAAAGAACAGACACTGGTATGCTAAAAAGACAGTGTTTTAGGTGGTAATTAATATCTCTCATTATTTTATTCATATGCTTTGACCATCTGTATCTCAGTAGTTTTCTACTTCCAATAAAACCCCTCAAAAAGTCAAAAGAAAGTTTGTTTACCATGGGGTGTAAGGAGAAGAAAATTTGGCCCGGTTATCATTCTTGTCTCCTAATAAAAAGAGGAAATACTAGGGAAAAGTTGTGGAATGAGAGAATAGCTCTACAGGGGATTTCATTCCTTAAATCCTTAAGATATACTATCTGTGGGATGGGAAGTTATCAACGGTTAACAGCCTCCAGCTGTTCCTTTAAAAATATTATATTTCTTGGCATTTAAAAACTTTCTGTATCAATGCAACTGGCTAAAAAGAACTTGTGAGACAAACTCTGTGGCAAATTTCTCTCTATAGTTAGCTTTGTTTCTACCACTTCTCTCAGAAGTCTATCCATTGGGATTAACTCTAAGAATAATGTATTCCTTGCTCCTTATTTACCCAAGTGCCATATGCCATGTTATGAATGCCAAATATCCCCATGTTTACTTTCTGTAGTCAGTGCAACCCTACACTAACTGTTGCTTAGGTGAAAGTGTGTTATAGTGGCATGATCTGGTTTTCATGGCTGAGGGGTAAAGTGGAACTCTGATCTTTGACATCATAGATTTTATATCAAGAGGCTTTCTTTTTGAACTTCAGGTGCCATTCAACCTATTAGTTTGTCTTCTGTCCTGTGAAAAACTTAAACACGTCTCCAAAAGGGTTCATAAGTTTGCCAGTCAGTGCTCTTATGTGTTAGCTTCTTGGAACACAGTTTAACACAGAGAAGACTGAGAACTTTTTGCATACTTGTATGACAAAAATATGTATGTACATATACATTCATGTAACATTTCAGTACTTGAAGTGTTTTCAAATTCTGTTGTTTGATTTACATGGAAATTCCATTTTTTTTTTTTAAATGCATAGAATGAGCACATTAGACTGCAGCCTGGGTCCTCAGTTTCACCCAGCAACCACATGCTCAAAGTAGCTGTAGATGTTTTCTCTCATGTGCATTTTGTGTTACAACAGCATTTGCTCATTGTACCATTATCAGTTTTGCTGCTCTCTGAACAAATAGAGAATATGTTTTCCAAGTTATGTGTAAGTGGTTTAGAACTTGGAATGAGTAATTTGTCTTTCCAAATGTCACCTCTCTTTCCAAAATTTTGCTTTGCATGTCAACTACTGCTCTCAAATGTTCAGTATGCAAAATTCTTCACTAAATCATCTCTGCTAAGTCCTCTGAATCTGTAACTTTTCATTAATTGAAAATCTGTAAAATATTAAATGTGTTGCCTAGTTCTGATGGGACAAAGAGAATATGAGGGATTATATATATATTACTTGAAATGTAGGTAAGTTTTGAATATAGAACTTGTCATGTTTGCACTGAAAACTCTTATTTGACAATTCTGCCACTTGTATGAGCTGCCACCCACCCACCTCTTTTTCAGTTTTATTGCTGACTTCTAGCTGATTTCACAAGTGTTCAGGTGAATTGCTCTCAGCCTTTTGCTGATGAGGCCAATTCACACACCAGTTCAAAGATATGTGGGTTGGGAGGACATAAATTAATGAGGGAACTTTTCTGCTCAAGGGGTCCCTGTGCAGCAGGAGCTTGCAGGCCCCCAGACAGCCGGTAGCCACAACATTGGTTTGTAATTATAGAGGAGGGGACCACAGCCCAGAGTGCACAGCCTTACAGCCAGCACTCTGCCCCTTTGAATACCCTTATGACCAGCTACACTGCCATTTGTGCTCAAGCTCTGTCAGCAAGTCAGGGAGATCCATCATGTTGGGCAAGACTGTGAGCCACCTGTCGTGGTTTAACCCGGCTGGCAACTAACACCACGCAGCCGCTCGCTCACTCCCCCCCTCCCTCAGTGGGATGGAGGAGAGAATTGGGAAAAAAAAAAAAAAAAGTAAGACCCGTGGGTTGAGATAGAGACAGTTTAATAAGAGAGAAGAATAACAACAGTAATAATAATAATGGTAAGAGAATATACAGGATATATAAAACAAGTGATGCACAATGCAATTGCTCACCACCCGCTGACCGATGCCCAGACCGTCCCGAGCAGCTATCAGTCCCCCCGAGCCACAATCACTTTGCCCGAGCTGCGATCATTCTGCCCGCGACTGACAGACTAAGCCCCCCCGAGCATGCCGTTCTATGGTATGGAATAGCTCTTTGGTCAGTTTGGGTCAGCTGTCCTGGCTGTGCTCCCTCCCAGCTTGTTATGCACCTGGCCAAGCAGGAGAAGCTCAAAAAGTTCTTGAGTAGTCTGAGCCCTACTTGGCAACAACTAAAAACATCAGTGTGTTATCAATATTCTTGTAGGACTAAATCCAAAACACAGCACTATGCTAGCTTCTGTGAAGAAAATTAACTCTATCCCAGCCAAAACCAGGACACCACCACACAGTGCAAATGGAAAGCCATGTCCTCTGTAACAGACACAGCTGAATTACAGCTTCTGTGGCAGCTTTGTTTTGCACTGCAGAGCTGCAGTATTAGTAAAAGCCTGTTAAGATAGATGCAGTCCAGAAAAGAGCCACAGACTCCCAGGAACAAAGTGGCCTTTGGTTGTTCTTCCTGATAGGGGTCAACTTTAAGTATCACAGGCTGATAAGACTGGAAGACTGGCCTGTCCAGGAATGGACCTACAAGGAATCATGGACTCAAGAGATGATCTGGGGTGTGACTCAAACCTCAGCCCATGTTTGGATATTTATACTGTTGTTAGGACAAAAGGAGAGCAATGGGTATCCTAGATTGTGTTTATTTCTTAATATGTTTTTTTTATGGTACCAGGAAAAATGGTCCCTCACTGAAGGACAGACAGATATGTCCAGCTTATTGCTAGTTGCAGCAGAGCAGCAGCTTTTTACTGCTGGACTTCTCATGCATTCCTGGAATCTGTTTTTTTCTACAAACATTGGTAGAAATATAACCTTGAAGTTGATCAGTGTGATCTATGAAGCATCTCAGTTTGAATTTACCTCTTAGCAGGAATGCATCATCTTCTAGCTCATCTGGGTAGCTCTGCTGACTTCTTCAGTGTGAGGCCACTCTTCACATATTGCCCAGTCCCACCTCTTTCCATAATAGTTCAGGGACTCAGACACTTGCAACAGACCTTGGCACATTAAGTTGGTGAGTCGCACAATTCTCCACTTAACATGGCACAGAGAATGAATTTTCTTTAGGGTTGCATGTACTTCAGATGGCAAAAGGTGGTTTGTTTAGCAAGGCCTGGGTGAAAACAACTAGCCATCAATTGCTACATCTGTAAAAAAAAATATTGTTCCTGTTGTTGTTCCAAAATTACTTCAATAAGCATAGAGAGGAAGGAATAGATTACATAGCCACTAGAAATAAACAAGCAAACCAAATCTGTAGTTCTTTCCATACAGTCAGGGACAACATGATGAACGAGATTAGTCTAGTCTCACAACGGGTGGAGGGCTGATGGACCAAGAGGGCAAAATACTCAAGACCAAGCCTCTGGAAATAAGGAGACCTGTCACACCAGCTGATTTTCAGCAGCAAAGATACACCCAGGATAAAAGACAAAAGGCAAACACCCAGACAAAAAACACAGTTTGACGCAAAAGCTCTTTGTCACAGTCAATAACTATTCAAAGAACACTTGCAAGTTAAGATAGAGCTGCTGCTCATGATCCCAATCAACAGTTACCCCAAACACTAGCACCTGTGGCTACTGCAGCTCAGGACAAACATTTACTAAAAGTAACTCCTAGCAAGACTTAGCTGAAAGGTGCTTAAGGAAAATCCCACAAGTTTTGACTAGTCCAATTTCAAGCCATTTCAGTATAGTGGCATAGGTCTGAGAGAGGCAGAGCTGTCTATCAGACTTGTAGACTCGATGTAATCACAAATAATTAGGCAAGTATCAGAGAAGCTACCAGATAGAGGCTGAGCTAAAAGACTAAGCTAATGTACTAAGCTAAAGTACCAAATGATCTTCACTAATACAATATATACTGAATATATACTGAATAATATCAGTATGATCTTGTTGCTTAACAAAACTGCTTGAACAATAATATCTACTCTAATAGGTAACTGGGTAGAAAAAAAATAGGAAGTTATGGAATCTCATAATTAGGAAAAAGTAATTGTCAAGACAGAAAAGTGGACTAGTCATGTCATTGAAATCTGCCTTGAAGTCTATGATTGTGCAAAATAGAGAGTGAAGAGGACTCAGAACAAAATGTAAAAAAGTTGGTGCATTACCTTCCTTCAAAGGAGGTGAAAATAAACCTAGAATCTGGAGGTTTCCTATTCCAGTCCTATTTACTCATCTATAGGCAGGAATTATTAAGGTATTCTCACTCACCATCTCCCAGGTTTATGATGCACACCATCTCCCAAGTTCAACAGCTATTTCAAGGTAAATACATCTAAAATGTATTTATATTGTGTGGTCAAAACTTAATGACAGTAAAATTTAAGCAATTGTTTTTAAGATGGCTCCTGAGGAGTAAATAATGGGACAGAAAATACAGGTTAAAAGGGTTGTCACAATGCCCTGTTTAGAAGAAGTGTGACAATGTTTTTATTTTTCATTTTAAGTAAAAGTAATTGAAGCTCTGAATACATGCACATTTTTTAAAAAGGACATGTCATGAGTTTGGTTTTAATATACAATTTCTTTCCCCTCTAATTCTTTTCCCATCCCCCAAGGCAGCTCAAATAGTAATTAATCTTTAGCTTTACAAGAAGCGAGAAAGTTAGGGAAAAAGGAATAAGACTGCTTACACGTTTTGTAATTTGATATGTAACTGCCCAGAGGGGCTTTTATTACAATGCATGCAATAGATAAAATTAATCCCTACAAGTACGCCGTGTTATTTGTTCAAGTTAGGAAAATTGAGCTCAGCCCTCTGGAGGCAACACAGAATTAGTGTAGTGAAAGCTCATTCTGTGGTGAAGACATCCTGACAATACTCTTTTCTGTTTCTGTTACTTGTGCCTCTGGTTAAAGGGCTCCTGATCAGTCTTTGCTGCTGTCCCACAAGTTCTGGTTATAACCGCATTGCAAACTGCTCATGTGCCTCCTCGCACTGCTTCTCTCTCTTCCCCTCATGGAATAAGAAGCCTTCAGTGGCTTTCAATTGTGCCTGTACATGGCTCCCTGATAATTTTTCTCAGCAATTTTATTCCCAACCCCTTCATAACTACTTCATAAGTACAGGAGATCTCTTCTATGCATCTGTAGGGGAGGAGACACCAAGTTGAGGAACACAAGGATCCACTGTATTAACCACACTTGTTCTCTTAAGCTTTTAAATCTCAGCATGTGAATAGTCCTGACAAAGCCTGCATTGCTCATGGTGTGTTTATAGGGATATTTATACAATCTGAGACTACATAAATGCTGAGTAATATTTTTACACAGATCTCTGAACTAGGGCCTTACTCTGACAACATAAACTACTTATGGCAAAATAATCTAGTTTCCTGGTATCATTTTGCAAGACTGATTTTACTCATATGTAAAAGCTGTATCCAAGCATAAACTTTGAAAAACTCTCCTCAATGGGTAAAGGGCAGCCACCTAAAAAAATAAGACTTCCTGGGACAGGGTCCATCAAAAACACCAGACAGAAGCGTCAAAGCAGGCATCTGGATTTGTACCATGCCTTGAGATGTGAAAAAAGCACATGAATGCATGCCAAAAGCACAACCTTAACTTCACTACTGCTCTTTTGCAATTAAACCTTGTATATTAGCTGTAGAAGGGTCAGAATTAGCTATTGTCACCCTCCAATGCAGGAGCCAGCTTCTCTCAAGCAGTTTGTGCCTCCTTTGAGAACAAATCCAAGCATAAAAATATATAAGCTTTGTAAATTATTAATTATTAATGAAATTGTGTCACAGAAGAACTAATATGACATGTCTTCAATTTTAATGTGTGTCGTTCATGTCAGTCACTGACATTAACTGTTAAGGATCTCATGTTCCCCTCTATATCTATGGAAGTGTGTCTTTCCCACTTAACACTTCCTCTGCCTTTAAAGGAGGGTCCATTTAATTTATCTGTAAATTAGAGGAGGGAGCTGGAAGTTATTGACTGTTGGTCTTCCCTCCTTGCTCCATTCAAGACAGGGTAGAAGAGCAATTTCTCAAAATACCACAATTTAAAACAATATCATGGCAAGAATTTGATGCAGCCTCAGAATTCAGGACATCCAAATGCTAAGGAAAAAAGTGAAAACAGCAATTCAATTTCATTCCTATGTCACCTTCCCCCATCTAAGCTCTAAAAGGCATTTATAGCAATCTGAATGAGTGAAATCTGCATGTTTCTCTCCTGCAGAGAAAATACTGCTCTAAGGGAGGGTAGGTCCCCAGATTACAGAAAGATAGCATGGAAATTACACTGAAGGATACAGAAATTATTTTGGATCATTAGCATCCTTTTCTTATAGCGTTCCATTAACTCCAAATAGTTTCATTATCTCTGTGTCATTTTTTAAATCTCTGAACATTATGGTATTGTTTTCCTGGCAATCAGCTGAAATCTCAAGTTCTTGTTTTCAATATTCATTGGTCTGAGTGTGCAGTAAAGTTCTACCTTAAATACTATCTTGCCCTGATGTTCTGCATTTCAGGACTGCAAACAAAGGATCAGGAGCTCATCAGTCTTCTGTGTACACCCTGAAATAAATGATTAAGGTCATCTTGGAGAGATCTTGCCAATCACATGCTTATCAATAGCATATTATAAGGGCCTAATCTACTGTATTAGAGCAAACAGAAGTCAAATATTTATCATTATAAATATCAATGCATGATGTGGATTTAATTTTACAGTAAATCTAGAATTTATGAAAATCAATCCTGCATTTCTCTCCCTTATCAGCACCATTGTATAAAAAAAAGAAACATATTAAGCTAGAGGTGAATAAGATTTTTTTTGTCTTTTAATACATTACTTTGTAAATGCAGGACCAACAAGCTTTTTCAAGTTTTTCAAAAGTGGTGCAGTAATTTAAGAGGTATGTCCTATTGAATATTTCATGGAAACATACTATTAAATCAGGGAGGTGCTTCTGAATATTTCTTATCTTTACCCATCTTTAAAAGCTTATTTTAGTGTAGGTCGCATAACACCAGCACTCCAAGGATGAACCAGGTATAAATGACACATAAATACCGTATCATCTGTTGTCATGGATTCCTTCAGCTAAACATAGATAAAGCAGCTTCTTTAAATCTTCCTTTTCTTTTTCCCATATAGAGACACGTTCATAACAGACCCATTTGACCACAAAGAAATGTGCATATTAATTTCCATACTGAAATGTATTTTGATCTTTTAAACATATTTGAAAGTTTTTATAAAAAAGATGTTTCTCTGATTGATGATGCACTAAAAAAATGCATGCAAAAATGAAGCAGCTGTAAAAATAAAGATGTACAAACCCCAAATATTTTCTATTAATGAGCACTGCTTTATATGTAGTCTCCCCTAAAAGACATTGATAACAGAAATCATTACCAACCCAAGCAAATTTGAAAGTACTTCATACTGCTTAGTTATTTGTCTAATAGATTCAAGTATAGTATCCTTTTCATCTATGCTTCAAAGTTTATATTATTAGCCAACATTATGTTAGCCCACATATGTGCTTCTTGGATAATAAGCTTGGTGCACAGTTCAAGATATTATAAATGACTTCAGAATGTCTTCAAAAATATTTGAGCTTATATTTGTCACAAGGTTGAATCAAATACATAGCATTTGCTATACTTCACCAATGTACATTATGTGTGATAATTCAATCACTTGCAATCATGTAAAAATACCTGTGGTTATGGAAATACTATCAGATACAGCCAATATGAGTATTTGAAGAAATGAAAAACAATGAATGAAACAATTCCCACCTACAAGTAGAACAGATAGCAATGACTATGTATCCTCTCTAAATTATTTTATATATATATAAAAAAATCACCCCAGAACATCTCTCTATTTCCTATTAAGTACTTCATGTTAGTAATCTATGTCATATGGAGTAAAATCCAAATGGAATATACTAGGAAGGGCATAGAAATGGCCATTTTTATATTTGTAGTCACACTTGCAGCAGACTTCAATATCAGCTCTTCATTAAGTAGGAGATTTTAAATAATGAATAATGCAACAACTAGATTATGTCTGATACACACTGACATTTTTGTTGGTCTTTCACAGAGTATAAAATAATAAGGAAAAACATTCTAAAGAAACCAAAGGCTCACACAAAGGAATTAGCTTCCCCTTAAACCTTGGAAAAATTCCCAGGAGAAAAGCAGTATCTAGAGGTAGACTTTGTGCTTTTTGTTGGTATTTGATATATTAAACACAAAGGGTCAACAGTGAAATGAATAGAATAATACAGAGAAGAATTTAATTTGAGAACCATGTTTATATACATATATATATCTCCAAAGTATTCAGGAGCTATATAGTTCAAAACAAGAGTAAATTTAAAAAAAAAAAATCTACTGTGTATTGTTTCTCTTTATACTGCTTTGCAGTCCTGAAATTTTGTAAATTAAAGTTCTGAATTTATTTCATAGCTAAATTTTTATAGGCCTAATTTGAACTTCATTATCTTCCTTAAATAGCATTGATTTTATATTTTTGAGTTTTTAGTACAAAACCACATGATACTCTGTATTTCTGAGCTACGGACACTAGAAAACTGAACAAAGCAATTACAATAATTGTCATATTGATTGACTAACATCAGTAAAGGAAGTGAAAATTTAAACTTCCATGTGTCATCTCCTGGAGAAACCCAAGCTACTTAAAAAAAAAAACAAAAACCAAAACCAAAAGAGTGTCCTTATTCTGTTTCCCCAAGAACTACTACCTTTCCTAGGTCAAAATCCAATTGCATTTTCACTTTCAGGATTTGCTCAAAAGGTATCGTGCCTATGACACCTCAAATACAGATACTGGTATAAATTTTCAAGTGCTAACTGCCC